>CP128322.1:9680000-10050000 GCA_030345155.1 Vitis x doaniana
TTCTGTTCTAATAGGGTGCAGGGTAGGAGATAGTTTTTTTTTTTTTTTTCTTTTCTTGCCTTTTTAGATGTGGAAACTGACCTAGAGGATAGAGAATGACATATTGGATATAAAAAGCCCATTCAACACAAAGTGCATAAAGATCTAATAATTTTTCACATTAACATATGTTTCTTGAAATTGGAAAAATTGGAGTTTAAAATTTCTATTATTTTGGGATTAACCGCTCAAAACATAAGTTTCCCTTATTTTCCGCCTACTTTCCTTTTTCTATTTTTTTATTTTGCCTTGGTCAAGGACAATAAATCTTTAGGTTATGTTTGGTTCTAGAAAGTACAAAGGAAAGAAAAAAAATGCTAAAGAAAATGATTTTTTCATGTTTGTTTGTCCCATAAAATATTTCAAAGAAAATTAAATATAATTAAAATTAGTTAGAAACTTATGCATTTTAAAATTATTTAATCTTTATATTGATGAGTTAAAATAAATAAAATGAGTTTGAAGTAGCAAATAAAAATAATTTATCATCTTTAACTCTATATTTTATTTTCCTTCACTTTTTCTTTCATTTTATTTTTTCTCTCTATTTTCTTTCATTTGCATTTTCCCTAAATTTTCCGAGAACCAAACATAGCATTACTGTTTTGAGCCTGGTTGTATACTTGCTCAGAGCTTTATTTCTCGTCGGAAGGACGATTCAGTTAAAAAAAAAAAATTGTTTTCTGGTTTGCTTTTTGTAAGTGAAGTTTCTTACATAAATTAAGGTAAGACGTAATTTATACTTTATTTTGCTTTGAAAATTTATTATCTTATGATAAATGTTTGTTGTACCTTTTGTAAGTAATTTTCAAAATTTTCTTGTAGTAATCAAAATTATTATTTTTTATTTTTCTAATAATATAACTATTTATATATCATTTTATCATAAATGTTTATGTATTTTTTTTCGAAAAAATATTGGTTTATCATAATTTATCCCTTTTATAAAGAATTTTTATGTTTTTTTAATAATTTATTAATATTAAAAACATTTTTATGTTATGTGATGTATTATAAAAAATACTACCATAATCACTTTCACTATTCTCATAAAAGTGTTACGGACAAAAACACTATAGATTAAAAGTACTTTTATGATAATCACTATCAAACATATTGAGAAAATAAATGTTAATCTTAAATGAGAAAAACACCCACGATGGGGGGGGGGGGGGGGGGGGGGGTGAATTGGGTTTTTAAAAAAAATTCTTTTTAAACACAACAATTTAAGCACAATACAAGCAAATCAATAGAGATAGAGTTAGAAAAATCAAACTCGGATTTTATAGTGGTTCGACACTTTCTTGCCTACGTCCACTCTCCTCAAACTCTTAACCGAGTGAGGGTTCCACTAACTTGAAGCTTCAACCAAACTTCTAATCTTCTTTACACTTGGATTCCGGCTCCAATGGGTTTTTACACAATCTCTTCAAGATTCAACTCACTTGAAGGCTTTAACACTCAATTTACAAGAATGAACTTCTCTCAACCTAGCTCAATAATAGCTTAAATACAAATCAAAGCTAGGATGAATCACAAATGTGCACTAAAAGATATGTAAGTTAAGATTTAATGCACCAAGAAAGAAATGAGAGTTTTTAAGGCAAGAACAAGTGGATAGACAAATAAATGCAGGTGTTCTCTTACTCATAAATGAAGTGGAGCTCTCTATTTATAGGTTTTTAACCTCGGGAGCCAAGAAAATCAAAAGCAGCCTCAACCGGTCAAGCTGGGGGTCGACCGGGAAGGGAATTACCTTGACCGGGAAGGGAAGGCTATTGGAAGAGAGAGTGTGTTTTTGCACTCTTCAACCGGACCTCAACTGAGCAAAGGGAACCGGTCGACCGGTACCTTAGTTGGTTAGATAGTGCCTCGACCAGTTCACCATTTTGGGCCCGAAAACCTATCTTTTTCTGTTCTTTTCTCTTCTAACACTTAGGCAATGTCTTTAGGTAAATTAATATTCCAATTTTGAAATGATTTGCTTAAGGTACATTTGATAAAACTCGGGTTTTAATGAAATAGTAACTTTAAAGAATAAATCGAGTTTTTCAAAGATGCATGAAATGATATGTAAAACCTAAGTGCACCCATGCATTCATCTTACATTTGTTTCCTATGATTAAAGGTCTTCCAAACATCTTGATCTTGCATCCATTAGGTCCTTTGATGAATTTCCAAATTAATACTTGAGATTCTTTACAATTCAAACCAATTAGTAACTTAACCATGGTTTGTTATCATCAAAACCTGATTAGGAGAACCCTTGGGCTAACACATATGATTTGAATGTGATAGTGATTTTAGAAGTGTTTATAACCTTTCTAACATTTGAATAATTTTCTCTTTCTATTATTAAAAAAATTAGAAACACTTCCTTAAATCACTCTCAAATACATTATTATTTTGACAGTATTTTCAAAAACAGATGTTAAATATAACATCTATTTGATAATTGTTTTTGAAAACAACTTTCTGTTATTAAAAAAAACAAAAAAACACATTTGATAATTAAAAATTATTTTCTATTTTATCTTCTTAAGAATAAAAAATAAAATGTTTTCGGATAACATCTTTTAGTTGTTTTCTATTGTTTTTATTTGTTTTTCGACAGTTGTTTTAAAAAATAATTATACAAGCATATAAAATGATTAAAAATAAAATCTATTTTAAAAATATATTAAAAAAATATTAAAAACAAGTAAAAAATAATAAAAGTGAAAAATTAGTATTTGTTTGCATCCATTTTATAAAGATTTATATTGAAAATGTAGTGATTTTTAAAATTTGATTAAAAAAATTAAGCTATACTTTATTTTGCTTTGAAAAATTATTATCTTATGATAAATGTTTGTTATAATTTAGACCTTTTTATAAGTAATTTTCAAACTTTTCTTCTTGTTATAAAATTATTATTTTCTAATAGTACAAATATTTAGATATTATTTGTATTCTTTTCTCACGGAAAAAAATATTGGTTATTATAATTTTTCCTTTTATAATGAATTTTTATGTCTTTTTTTTATAGTTTATTAATATTAAAAGCATTTTTATTTTTATGTGGTGTATTATAAAAAATACTATCAAAATCACTTTCACTATTCTCATAAAAGCATTATAAACAAAAGCACTATAGATTAAAAGTACTTTTGTGAGAATTACCATCAAATTAGTGATTAAGGATGTTTTTGACAGTATTTTTACTTGAAGTATTTTTAGTGGAAGTGTTCTCTTTGAAAACGTTTTTAGGAGAATCATCTATTAAATGTCTCCTAAAAAACACTGTAAGTGATTATTCAATACTATAAGTGATTTTTCAAATTTTAAAAAAATGTTTCTAAAATTTTACCAAACATCTATTTTTTTTTTTCCAAAAAGACTTTTTATACTAAAAATACTTCCTACAATCACTATCCAATGAACTTCAAATGCCTTTCAAAACACAATTGTCAACTTTAGCCATGCTAGTAAACTAAAACTAACAAATTCTTTGTTAAATAGATCTAAATTTATGAAGTGTTCTAACTTCAATCCAACCAATTTGATTATATACACAATCTACTAATTTGTACCAACCTGATCAAATTTGAATATATAAACGTAATAAAATGAAATCCAATTTCAATCCAAGTTCAGAAAAATGGGTAGAATTGGGGTTTTATTGGACAACTTGGGTTGAGAACAGGGCCTCACTCAAATGCGCATTAAGTTAGATTGAACTCGGTTGATTCTTGAAGTGGCATGAGAAATGAAAAAACAAAGATAAAAACAATAAGCCTTTCTTAAAACAGCCACTGAATGTGGCCATTCAATTTGGAAATCATCGGCCAAACAACATCCAGTGAGCATACATCTATCAATACTTATGGCAACAAATTAAAATGGTGAATCCTCTGAGAAGAAAAATCCTTGGACAGCATTTGAGTTTAAGGAAATGAAGATTAATATTTTATCATATGCAAAGGACCAAACCATGGAAAGTTCAGCCATTGAAGAACATGGAAGCCACAGTTGTAATAGCAGCAGCTAATTATCCGTTTGATGTGATGATTTTTCAAACTTTTTGTAATAATTGATGAAAACAGCCGCTACTGTAAATTTCAGCAGAAACTTGGATTAATCATGACAGGGAAACCATTAAATTTCCATAATATATTCAGAAATGCCCTGAGAATTCCTCCAAAGTTCCTGCACTGAAGGATTAGGGAGCTCAGATTCATGAGAAAATTCAAAAAAGTCGTTAGAGGCTTTATATCTGGGCATCCATAGTCTAAATTACGGAAAGATCTCCAGAAAAACAACCACAAAAGTAAACTCTACTGACTCGGTTTTGTCGTCCCAGAACTGACAAGAATTGGCAATAATGTTTTTGACCTTCTTCATAGTCTTGGAGCAAAGATGAATCAAAGGCACACTGCGATTGTTCATAGAAACAGCTTAAGCAACCATTAGTGTACAAGAAAAGAAGAGATTACAGCCTTCTTTCTTCAAACCCAACTTTATATCAAGGAGAATAAAACTTTTGCATTAGCTTTCTGATATTTCCTTTCATAATTTATACACTTCCATCAATTATCTGAAATTAAATGGACCTCTCGAGTGCCCTTTTGCAGCTAGTTGGGCAATGTCCATGAACCAATTGTTGAACGGCAGCTCCTGTATCCCACCAAAATCAAATTCTCATACTTTTGCACCGAGGAAGGACTACAAGAATGAAAAGAAAGGTCAGCAAAGAATGCTATAGGCGAGGTCATAAATGCATATATGTATGCAGTTTATATAGGTACACATTAATGTAATATCATGTATATAATCCAATTATAATTTGTGACATAAGAGAGAATGAAAAAATCAGGTTCATGCTTGTGTATTATTTTCAATTATACTCTAAAGTTCTAACCTTTCCGCATTTTTATTTCCTTAATTTATTGAGTCCACGAGCAAGCCAAAAGAGACTATCCATGATTTGTTTGTCCACAAACATGTCGATCTCTTCTCATGTGGGTATGGGGACACGTGAGAGAAGGTGTTAGAGAGCATGATATACATTATGAACCTAAATCCTAACAACTAAGGTTTTATGAAAATTGTTTGTTCAAAATGGTATCAAAGCAAGTTCAAAACCCTAACTCCTAGTTGCAAAACTAATTTCAATTGGACATTGCCATTTGCTCATTTTGTTACTCAAGTTACTTCAATCTATCATTTGGTTAAATGGCTTCTAATGATAGTCTCCTTATCAGAAATCAAACTCAAGACAATATTGATATCCATTTGCTATGATAAAATTAAATGAATCCAATAATCCACTATAGTCTAAAGTTGTGAAATATATCTTAAGACAAAGGAAATGTTATAATTTTTTTTCTGATGGTATTGAATTCAAAAAGTTTGTTGCAAAAGCAACGATGTGACCATGGAAGAAGCAAGGTTGAAGAAGGGGTCTCTTGTTGGAAGTTGTTGTTTTGATGTGGAATCGAAGTCCTTTAGAATCTTTTTTGAGTACATTAAAGGTAAGTCAGTGGGGAAGATTGTTGAGAGGAGTTGGGGTTTTTCCTTTTGGATCAGATTTGGGGAGAGGGGTCTTTCTTGGCTCCTTGAGTGGGTGGAAGATTGTTGTGAAGGGAAGTTCAGGGAGCCTTTCAGAAGGTTGTGGAATAAAGGGGGAAAGGGCTACAAGTTAGAGTTGCGCTACAACAAAACTAAAAGGTTTTGTTGTGCCCAGCTATGTGCATAGAGGAAAAAAGGTTTTCTTTAGTTCTCCCAAAAGGAAAGGCTCCCCAAGGGGGTTGGAAGATTCTTGCTACAAGTCTTAGGACCATTAGAGTAGTCCCTGTGTCTAGACTTTTGGAGGAGTCAAAGGAGCCGATCAGGTGTTGGGAGGAAAAGAGAGGCGACAACCTATCTCAGTTTGCTTCCTTTGCAGAGGTGCTGAACAGAGATAAGAGGGAGTTGGGCAATGATGTGTGGATAGAAAGTGAGTCAGAGGAGGTTTAAGTAATTTGGGGTTCCTCAAGAAGTGCCTGGTGGGGAGGTGGGATGGTTCTTTAGACTGATTGCTAGCTCTGGACATGCTGAATTTCTGCGCTCATCAATCTTGGCATTTGAAAGGGGATTTGAAGTTGTCTTTGTTAGGTGGAAATCTCATTTTATTTGAGTTTGAATCTGTTTCCAAGGCTAAAAGAGTTTCAATTTTGGCGTCTAGCTTGTTTAAGGGAAGAATTTTGTAGCTTGACTGGTGGGAGCCAGAGGTTGGGTGCTTCAGAGAAGGCACTTGCGTTAGTGTAGTGTGGGTAAGGGTGATGGGTCTACCAGTGCATCTGTGGGGAAAAGAGTTCCTTAAAAGGGTGGGTTATGCCTATGGAGGTTTTATGCTAATGGACATGAAGACAGAGGAGATGTGTCACCTGAAATGGGCTAGGTTACTCATTAAATCTAGTGGAAGAAAGGTGTCTACTCGGTTATTGGTTGTGGAAAGAGATGTCCTTGTTGTCCGCTTATGGAAATTTCCACCACAGTTGTGGATGTTAGTTTCTAAGAGGAATTGCAAAAGCCAAATGGTAGGGATAATAAGGAGGGATGCTCATGCACAAGTAGGAGAGTGGAGGGGAAAGAAGGGAGGCGTGATGCAGTAGACTTGTAAGCTAGAGCATTTGTCTAGCCGGTTGTGTGAGTTGTGCCCGGTCGTAGTGTGCAAGTTTTGGAAGATCGTAGCAGTCAAAGTTGGTCAATAATTTGGGTGGGGCCTTTTTTGGGCCCCCATGTGGGTAGCTGGGCCGGAGGGCTTTCATTAACATGAATGATGGTGAGGCCCCTCCTTTCTTAGGCTGACCCAAATCCCCCTCTTTAAGTTTGTGCAAAGGAAGTCAGTGTTGTTGGCTTCTTAAGTCTAGGCCACTTGAAACCCAACCCATGTCTTTTGAAACATTGAGTATTAGTTTCATTTTAAGGGTTCCCTTCGTTGGCAACACTTCTTCCTCATTAGAGCTCTTCAACAATCTTCTCCTAAAGGCAACAGAGCAAGGGTTGGCAAGGTGGGTTTTGGGGGTAAATGAAGCCCTTTTGGCTAGCAATAGGCTTCGAAGGTAGGCCCACTCTTTCGAATCCTTCTTCATCTCCGATTGGCCTCGTGCTATCATTGATGGATCAACAAGTAAGGCAAAAAGGCGATGCCTCCCTTGGAAACTCTTTCTTCTGGCTCTCGGTTGCTCTGAATGTTGCTCCAAGATGGAAGGTTGTTAGATCTTACTAGAAGTGAAGAAAAAGGTCCTTCGGGTACTTGTTGGTGGGTAAGGATGAGGATCTCGAAGTCAATAAAGCCTTAGAGGCTTGTTGCTTGTCACGGGGGGAAGAGCTTAGCTCTGCAAGTCTTCCTAACAAGTTTGCAAAGTTCAGTAATTTTTTGGGGTTGTAAATGGTAGGGTTTGAAAAGGAAATTAATTCTCTTTTGAGGAAAATGGAATCAAGAAAAGCACATGAGGTTAAAGTCTCAAGGGGAAGTAGGAAATTTTTGTTTATTTGTTTGGAGAGGGAAATCCAAAAGCTTGAATGCTCGGTGAATTAGAATTGTTCTCCCCTCTTAGTTAGGGGAAAGAGTGGGGAGCAATAGGGTTTGGGTTCTTTCGCTATGAGGTCGTTGTCTTCACTCACAACTTGTTTATTGGTTTTTGGTTACAGAAGGGCTCTCGGATGGCTTCTTATCCATCCAAGGTTTTACCTAGGTTTCTAAGATGTTAGGGTTGATTGCTATTGGGTGGTTTGTTTTTACTCTACCCTTTTCTCTTGCTAGCATTTAAGTCTTTTTTGTATACTTTGTGTGTACTTAGT
The DNA here is from genome assembly GCA_030345155.1 of Vitis x doaniana. NCBI lineage: Eukaryota > Viridiplantae > Streptophyta > Magnoliopsida > Vitales > Vitaceae > Vitis > Vitis x doaniana. The sequence continues at coordinate 9,687,867 of CP128322.1, forward strand.
TGTGTCTTTTGCTAGCTCTCTTTAATATATTCTCCTATTTACCCATCAAAAAGCAATAAATTTTTTCTAATGATCCTCCTCCTAGTGATCTAAAAGACATGAACAATGGCATAAGGAGAAATCAATGATCATGACATGATTATGGAATAGCATGATGGCATAGGGAGAAATCAATAATCATGACCTGATTATAGAATAGCATGAAACCTAGTATCAATGTTATTGGTATGCTCTTTGACACTGCCAAACGAATTTAGGAAATATTATGGGAAAGGTGCTCATGAGATAAAAATATTTCAAGGATTTAAGATATGCAAGTATTTATTCTAGCACACAGATTTTGTTAGTGAATATTATGGTCAACTTACAAGGTATGTGAGAGAAACTCAATGTGTATCATTATCATCCTATCATTAATGATATTGACTGTTACAAAAGCAACAAGAAGAATTCAGAGTAGTAAAGTTTCTCTCTAGTCTATGTCTAAGGTATTCTTGTGCTAAGATTAATGCCTTCTTTCGTTAACAGTTACCTACCCTGAGTAGTGTTTACTCTTACCTTCAACATTTTAATCTAGATTCTTTTGTGGAGTATTCTTCTATGGAAAACAAAGAAGTTGCAGCTATTGTTACTTCAACTAGTCATGAGAAAGGTGAATCTACAAAGCAAGTTAGAGGCTGAGATTTAGAGGGAGGACATGGTACATGTTGAAGATATAGATATCATGACCACTATGGTAAAATTATTCATATGTCAGAGAAATGTCAGATTTAAGTTTGGTTAAACTGTTTAGGCAAAGTCAGGTGGTTTGTGACAAAGTGGAGAACTCTTTCGAGCCCATGGTTTCCTCATTTAGATGTTTATACTCCTATCATGGTTACATAAGAAGAGTACACTTGTCTAGTTTCACACAGACTGCTATTTTGGCTCACTGAGGTGTTACAATTGCTTTATTTTCTGCTACCTTCCATTCTCCTTAGATTATAAATTTGAGAGCCTCTTCTCACATGACTAGTAAGTCTTTGGTTTTTTTTTACCTTTCTAATTTTTCCATACATTCATCTGTTATCCTGACTAATGGTTCTAAATCCTAAGTACTGCGAGAAGGAACTGACTGTCCTACTCGTAACTTCTCATTGTCCCCTATATCATATGTCTCTAACTTTCCTATGAATCTTTCATTTGTAAGCAAATTAACCAAGTCTCCTAGTTGTTCTGTAAAATTCTTTCCTTCCTATTTTGTACTTCAGGATCTCTCCACGAAGAAGGTAATTGGTGGAGGGTGTAAAGCTAATGAAGTTTGTCACCTTATTGGCCCACCTCTTGCTCCAATTGCTCTACATACTTCTATTTCTTCCACCCAATGATTGTATTGATTGGATCACACTCCACTTAACATTCTTTAACTTATTAGATTTCTAGTTATATCAAAATCCTAGTTGCAGTGTCATACCTATGAGTTAGGCCAACATCATAGGTCTACTTTTCATGCTAGAGTCAACAAGAGGAGTTCTAGTCCTCTTTCATCTTGTTCATTCAGATATTTAGGGTCCATGTCATGCTCCTAATGTTTTAAGATTTAAGGATCCCCTAAGTTTTGTTAATAATTATTCAAGAGTCATTCAGTTATTTTTCTTTAAAGATAGATTAGAACTTGGTTTTGTAGTTTAGTCCTTGTTTCATGAAATAAAAACTCAGTTTGGCATGCCTATTAAAACATTTTGTTTTGATAATCCTTTGGAAGTCTTATATTTTTCTGAGAATAATGGGATTATTTATTAGACATCTTGCTATGACATTCCATAGCAAAATGAAGTGGCAAAGAGAAGAAATAGACACCTTTTGAAAGTTGCCCTTTTACTGTTTTTTCATATGCAAATGCCAAAAAGATTTTGGGGCAATGTTGTCCTTACTGCTTGTTTTCTCATTAATCCTCTCCCATCCAATGCCATTAATAATCAATCCCCATTTTGCTATTTTATATCTGTATCTTTCTTTGTTTTTTATTTTTTTTGTCTTTTTTGTTTTTATTTGGTTTTTGTTTTTTGTTTCTTTTCCTTCCTTTTCTTCATGAATATTTGAATGTGTTGCTTTATGCATTATGTGGCTACATGTTCAAATACACTTTCTCCGTGGACCACAAAGTGCATCTTCCTTGGGTATTCCAAACTCAAAAAAGGATACAAATGTTTTGGTCCCACTTTAGGTAGATACTTAATTAGTGCATATGCAACAATTTTTTTAGTGTCCCTTGTTTTTTCTTTTAGAGGGTTGACTCCTGATACACAACTCTTGTTTTCGCCTTCAGATCTTCCTCTTTTCATTATTCCTATACCTAAACTGGTTGTGTCATCAACTCCCACTATTCACGTGTCTAAGAAACTTTTGAAGCCTAAAAAAAAAGGAAAGTGGCCACCATTGAGATTACTCCGCTAGTGGAGCAACCCACCATTATAACAGAGGTATATCTCCTATAACTAATCCTTTGACTTAATTTGATCCATCTCCTCACCATTGCTCTTTGAATAGGTAATAGAACTGCTAGTCAGTATACTATTTTTTTTTTTTTAATAAAAAACAAAATAAATGTATTAATAGAGAAAAGAAATATGAGAAGGATGAGAAATCCTCCCCATGAAGTACAAGTCTAATCAAAAGAACTAAATAAACCTCCACTAACCAAGGAAGGTTATACAAAAGGTACAAAAGGCCATTTGATCGAAATAACTAAGTAAACCTCCACTAAACCAAGGAGGGCTATACAAAAGGAACAAAAGGCCTATACAAGTAAAAGAATCCTGACCGTATAAACCCAACCCTAAGGTGCACATAACGGAAGTCAACCAAGCTGGATTACACTCAGAAAGAAACATAAAAATGAAGCTGATCCCACATCATCTCTGACGTCTTTCAAATGTCCTAAAAAATCCTAGCATTTCTCTCTCTCCACACAATCCACAACAGAGAGAGACATGCGATCCTCCAAAGGGTCTTACCTCTAAAAGAATTCCCAAAACACTTGAGGAAATCACCAACATATCACAAATACTGCTAAGTTGAACCTACTCCATCCCAGACCTTGATTTTGCCCATTTTTCTTGTCTTTTCTCAATCTTTTAGTTTGTCTTTATCGACTATTGCCATTCTTAAGACTTATCAGGGGCCTCTCTCTGATCATGGTTGGAAAGTTGCTATAAAAAGGGGAGATGACTACTTTATGTAATTGTGGCACATGGGATTTAACTACTTTAAAAAATGGGAAAAAAAATTGTTGGTTGGAGGTGGATTTTTGTTGTTAAACACCATGTAAATGATACCATTGAAAGGTTGAAAGCACATCTACTTTGAAACTTTTTCACTGATGGCTAGACTCGATTCAATATGCTTGTTAATTTCGTTGGTTATTCATTTTGATTGGCATTTATCCTAAATTAATGTCAAAATTGCATTTTTATACAATAATATACAAGAAATCATTTTTTTTTCCTTTTGATGGGCAAATGAAATTATATTAAAAGTACCAAACAAAAAAGGGGCGCACACCTAGAATACAAGAAGTATATATCTAAAAGGCAAAAAGAAACAACAAACAACCACAACCATATTCTAATTATTTTGAACACAACCACCTAGGTTTGTTGCTCAAGTGGAGTTAAGGAAGGTGTGTAAGTTGAAGAAAGTCATATATGGGCTGAAACACTCTCCTTGTGCATCTTTAGATAAGCTTTGTAGAGTACTAGTCTCTCTTGGCTTTTCTAGATGCCATTAAGATCATCTAAGCTTTGTGAAGAATACAATTAAGTACATTGGTTCTAATTATTCATGTTGACGGTATACTCATGTATGGCAATACTTTGAGTGTGATTGAAGAGTTAAAAACACAGTTGAATAATACATTTTAAACTAAAAACCTGGGGTTGCTTAGATATTTCTTGGGCATTGAAGTTGCTCTTATTGGCTTTGTCTCAAAAGAAAATATATGCAAGATTTATTAAGACTAGTATGTTATGATCTAAACCTATAAATACACCTATGAATCCTAATGTGACAAGGTAGCTTGTGTAGATTATGTTGATACAATAAGAATAGATGTCTCATTGGAAAACTTGAGTATTAGACTATGACTTATCCTAATATTACCTTTGTTATGGGTTATCAGTCAATATATGGAGAGTCCTCAAGAAGTGCATTGGAATGCCTTTAGTTGGATTCTTAGATATCTAAAAGGGATAGTTTGAATGGGTATTTTATATAAGAAAAGCACTAATCTTAACATTTTTAGTTATTCATCTGCTGATTAGGTTGGTTCTAAATCTAACAAGCGATCTAGTAGTGGGTATTGGTATTGTACTTTTGTGGAAGGGTATATGATAACATGGAAAAGCAAGAAGCAAAATGTTGTGGCCAAATATAGCACTAAGGTTGAGGCAGAGTATCGTGCTATGGCCCGTGCTGCTTATAAGCTCATGTGAATATAAAACATTATCAAGGAATTACATGTTGAAACTAAGAAGCCTACGATTATGTTTTGTGATAATCAAGTTGCTAAAAGTATTGCAAGCAATCTTATGTTTCATGAGCACACTAAACATATTGAGGTGGATTGTCATTTCATTTGGAAAGTAATGATGATAAGTTACGTGATCACTTCTTATGTTAGAAGAGAAAACCAACTTGGAGACATATTTACCAAGGTCATTTTCCAAAAATCTGTTTTTATATATCTATTCCAAGCCTGGAATTAAATATTTCTTTACTCCAGCTTGAGGGGGAGTGTAAAAGATTATTTGAGTGTATATTATTGTATTTTGAGTGTCAGGATTATTATAGGGGTGTTTTAGTTTATTATTTTCTAATTAATAAAAAAAGAAAAAGGGAAAGGCACATTACTTCACTCATTCCTTGTTCTTTAACAACGCTAATGCAGAAAACTCTTGCAGATTAGTCACATTGTCAAGGCTTTTATCTCCTATGTTTCATCCTTATCATTTATTTTCCTTATGGATTGCAAAGACATGTATATTGTGCACACATCCATGTAGACAAGAACATCCACAATCAGCCACATTAAATTCCTTTTCCCATCAATTTTCCGCACACAAAACCATGATGGCAAATTAAGAGTTCAGGAGTGCAACTAGAGAATATACTCAATCAATATTATGAAAAGTTCAAGAATGAAACTTTGGCGGGGGAAGTTTCCTTACATGTTTGAATTTATAAAAAGGACAACAGTAAGTTATTTGGAATAATTAAGTAGTGTCACAAATAAATCTAGAACCATTTGAATAGCTAAATGAGACTTCATCTAGCCAATTGCAGGCATGTGCCAAACTATCACCCAGAAAAACTAAAGAGCTCAAAAACACATGGCTATCCTTATGCTAAGTTATTAGCCAGAAAACAACAAAAAATTAACAATATTTATCAACATTACAAACTCATTTTATGGAATAAAAAATAACGAAAGATGCCAATTTCATTTATTGACTTCAATGTAGTTAAGAAAAATTATATAATGGTACAATAAGAAGGAAAATACACTACTCTGTAAATATTAAATTTTAAACAAACAGCAAAATCACTTAAATAAATCAAAGAAATAGAAATAGAGCTAAGAAGGTAATGACATCCTTAAAAAGTGTGCCTTGATATGAGCATAATAACAAACAGCAAAACCACTTGAATAAAACCTTGAAGAACGAGGGATTGAAAGAAGGGAATCAAATCCCATAGGTTTAAAGCTACATTCAAAGAATCAGTGTTAAGACAATTAGTATGAGCTCCCATCTTCATAATGAAACTGGAATTTTGTGGGAAGGACATTTCATCCTTCTCTTGAACTATACTATTATCAATATATATTTTGTTTATGATAAAAAAAAATAAATAAGGATACTGACGTAGATTAAGAAATAGTTTTTAAAGGCCCCTAGGGCTAAAGCTAGGCTCAAGGAAAATGCCTCAAGGCATAACCAATAGGCTCAAGCAAACAAAAGGCTCATAACCCAACGTGTAGGGATAGTGTTAGACATTCACCTCAACACACTCAAAAAAGACTTCTCTTTGAAATATCCTTTCCAAGTCCCAACCAAATATAATCCTTGATGAATAGATGGGCTTAATACCATTTCTCATCTTTTCTTTTTCTTTCTTTTAATTGCTTTGTGGGCTTGAAATTCCTAAAACTTCACATCAATGATTTATTTTTAACATTAGATTTATTCCTAAATATTTAAGTAACACTCACCAAAAATAAGTTATGTTTGGATTTGATTAAATCAAAATATGAAATTTGGGCATTTCCATGAAAAGATTAAGTTGTAATGCAGTCCAAGTCAATTCTCACCAATCTGGTCCATGAAGACTAAAATTTTTGAAGAAAGCACTAATACTGCATTTGAAGAGGACTCATCCAAGCTTCCCTTGAGCAACATTTCTAGTGAGACTTTTCCAAATTATTTAATCCTTCTAAACTTCCTTTAAAGATAGTCTAAATTAATCATAAAATAAATTAAAACTAGATACAACTATAAATGTATCCAGAACCAAAAATATTTTTGGTTCTAATAATAATTAGTTGGGTCTTGATTTAAATTGAGCTTCCAAAGATGAAAGTGAGCCAAATTAAGCTTTTATTGATAGAATTGCTGGAAGTGCACATCAATTAATCGAGTAGTTTGATCTCAGTCTTTCTTTAAAAGGTTCTGTTTCGCAAGAAATATACTTGATACAGCCCCATCCAAGCTCAAGTTCATATCTTCTCACTAATTTGAGATTGAGGATTTACTTCTTAGAGATATTCCCTGAGATTTTAAGAGAAAATTCTTAAGAAAAATTATTCCTTTATCAAGAACCTGTTCATGCAATGAAGTCCTGTTCAATTCCTTCAATAGAAGTGTAGGTCAATTGTTCAATCAATGTTGATGAGATTTTGCTTCTATTAAGTGGTATAGAAGGCACTACTCTAGTAGGTAGCAACAAGACTAGCAGTACCAATAACAGCCTACATCAATAGCTGAAACTTGCTTCCAGGAAGGGCAGGTAAGTCTGAGTTAGATGTCCTCCTTCTCCCAACATAAGCATTTTTGCAAAGTTCACCAGCCCACAGACAAAACAACACTTGCAGATAACAATCAGGCTTTAACAGGGAGCAGGACCGGAGTATAAAACCTAATTCAAAAGAATTAGGGCTTGCTTTCTCAATTACATCTATCAGTGATGATTCCTGTATCTCTTGCTCACTTTGATTGGACTCTGATAGCTTAGAAATGATAGATAGCTATTTCTTTCCTAATCACTTAGACGACCTACCTATTTATTTCCTAATCCATCACTTGCTCGTCTCTCTCCTCCAGGAGGCTTTTACTCATACGAATATGACCAATCGCTAAGATGATTCCCATTCAAGCATTTTCATTCAACAGTCTATTAATACTGTCTTATTTTGTTTCAAATTCCTTTCTTTCCACTAGTTCTTACACAAGGTGATTTGCAGGAAGTAAACAACATTTCGAAATCCACTCCTGAATTCAAGTCCTTCGGTACTGGGATTGAAGTGAAGTTCTTCCAAGTTGCCATTTGCCCCAATCCTTCCTTCCAACTTAGAAGTACCAACTGTAAATAGCTTTAGCATCTCTTGACAAGAAAACGACTTTAAAAATGTGGACGGAAGGTGCTCAACACCCCAGTAGTTGAATGGAATCACCTTGTCTTGCTATTCTAATCCTAATATAACCTTTTGCCATTTTCTGTTATGTAATGGGAATGCATCAAATCTGTGATTTTCACCAGTTGAAGCAGAAAGCTGATTAGAGCTTTCTTTGCTGCACAAGCAGGGATAATGATTGGAAGTTGTCACGAGTCAAGCAATTTATATAGTAGAGTCATGTCCTAATTCTTCAAAAGAATCAAATCCAGGAGTCATGCACACAGGTCAACTCAGCCAAGCTTAAAATCAGAATTATAAAGTCTGTTCCATGGATACTTTCACTACAAGAAAATGTACTTTTCGTGACAAAAATTTAGGGGTGAATTCTAATTTTGTCGCTAAAAGTAACTTTTACCGATGAAATTTTAGATGTTGTCAATAATGCCAATTTTCTACAAACTTTTCGTAACGAATTTGAAATTTTTGTCGCTAAAAGATGTGGCGGGAAAATTTGGCGCTTTTTTTTTTGCGCAAACACTTTTGTGACAAAAATAAACTATTTCCCTACGAAAATATTTATCACTAATTATAATTTTTTGTGATGAAAATAATTTCCTCACTAAAAGTTACAACCTTTTATCTATTTTTGCTTACAAAATGGTTTCGTCAGTAATTATATTATTTCCTGACAAATTGAGTAATTTTGTCACCAAATAATGTTATTAAATTGTGATATTAATAAAGAATATTAATAAATAAGTAGATTATTTATACTATGAAATAATACAATATATATTTGTTGACACTTAATATTTATACTATAATATTTTATTTATATAAATAATAATAAAAATTAAGGATCCACAAAATTAAATACTAGAATGTAGATTTATTTAAATTTAAATGTTCTATTATGTAATAATAGTATTGTTATGAAATAACAAAAATCTAAATTATTTAAGCAATTAATATTTATAGTGTAATATGTTATTTATATTTATATTTATATAAATAATAACAATAGATAATCCAAGATATGTAAGATTACATCCTATGATATAAATTTATTTAAATTTCAATATTATTATATGGTGCTACACATACATAAATACTACTAAATGATTTTTATTATATTAGGTAAAAGTTATCCATACAAGTCCAATGTAGTATTAAATTTATGTTAGCTATGAATAAGTAAATTTATTCAAAATCATACCTTATCCACTCAAGAAGTAAATTTATACTAACATTTAGTTACCTAGTTTAAATTAATAGATTTTTTTTTAATTATTACTTGGTTTTTAAATAATTGGTCAGAATTAACTTTCTCAAATAAATTGTCTAGTATCTATAAAAACATTCTACGTACATAAAATTCCAAATATTATTTATGTGTACGAAGATATCATATATTATTAATAAATAAATAAGTATAAGTTAAATATTATATGATATAATATATTGTAAGTACTATATGCCTAGCTTTATTTTCATATTTACAAAATAAAAAATGTCTGATATATATAGCACATATGAAATTCTATATAAATATAAAGTTTTTTTAAAAATTTTCAACCACATCTTTATTAATAATTGGTTATTTTATTTTTTATTGATCAATTATATATTTATTATTTTTAATTATTAATTACTAATTTATCAAAATTCATTAGTTATTAAGAATAAAATCTTAAATTATATCGCAAAATAGTAACTTCTATGGCTACTAACTTGTAAAGGAGTTTTTATACTTGTATGCATTTTTAATCAAATATTTAAAACAAATGTAGTTATAAAAATAATTGAAATATATCATAAATTATTATATGATTTATATTTATAGTGTTTCATTATGTTTGATATTTTTGTTTGGAATAGATGAGAAAGGGAAAGAAAAAAAAATGATGTAGAATCCTAATTTCATTTTGATCATTATTTTATTAATGTCAATATGAGTATTACACTTTGGCATTCTCCTAACATTGTCTTTCAATTATACTTTTATTTTATATTTCAAATTTATCACTTTAATCCATAAGTCTGGAATTGAATTTATTCTAGCTATTAATAAACTATAGTCCTCTAATTTGTTCTCATTCAACATTAGGTTTGTTTAGAGGTGACAAAATTTGATATGACTTGTCAATATGACTTGAATCTAACACCCTTTCATGATTTTGGGTTGAGTATAATTGAGTTCAAGTCAAATTCATGTCGACTATGGAGAGTAACCTTAAATAATATAAGGTCCCAATTCTGATCACCAATTGGTTTTCAGAACAAATGGGGGCCTTGTCATAAAATACTCTGTGGTTAAGCGTGCAGTCAAAGAAATCTTAGGATGAGTGACCCACTGGGAAGTACAGAGCACCTCAATCTACAAGTGGTTACCAAAAATATTTGGCAATAAAAATAAAATTCGTCGGCATTAAATATTGACGACTTTTGGGACAAATTTTATTTTTTTCGTGACAAAAATTCTTACTTTTGTCGATGAAATATTTCGTTGGAAAACACCTTCAGTGACAAAATTTTATTTCATCAAGGAAAACTTTGGGCGACGAAATAAGATTTTTGTCACGAAACTTTTAGCGACGGGTCTAGGGCGATGAACAAGGCACAAAAGAATTTTCGTTGGGGAATGTTTTTGTAGACGAAATTTAGACTTTCAGTGACAAAATATTTTGTCGCTAAAAGTCAAATTTCTTGTAGTGTTTTTCACCACTTAACCCTATCTATTGGCTCCAATGATAAGCTCACATTGTCATAGGTATAATAGTATTTGAATCCTTACTTCTAAGGATAGATGATGGCTTACTTCTAAATCCATCAGACTTACATCTTCAAGTGTCTCAGTTTGTTAAACAATGTACTTCATCTTTTCCTTCTAGTAACAGCTAACAATGGCATAAGTACATCATTTCAATGTATCATTAACCAACTAATATGTGATTTTAGCATTATTTTGCACTTGTAGATGATACTACTAGGTGGATAAGATTATTGATAAAAAATGCGCCTGATTTTTTATTTTTATTTTTTTTGTTGGTTAATCAGAAAAAACTTTGAACTTAGAAGATCTTATCAAAACAAAAAAGATAATATACAGTTTAACCAAGAAAACCAACATGATTTATTTTCCAATTTCAGCGCCATTTATGTCATGTTTTATATACAAATTAATGAAGAAAATATGACTTCTCTATAAACTAAAAAGGAAAAATGCAATATAGATATATGTTTTGTTCCCACAGTTCCAAAAGTAAATTGGGAGAGAACATTCCATTAGTGGACTTTAAAGTCAAAATGATAATGTTATCAAAGTCTTGTCTACAACACCTCAATCATTGCAAAATTATCAAACTCAAAATATATGAACTGAGAATAAGCAAGGACATGATTTAAGAAATGGTGATGGGAAATCAATCCTAGTCCATGACTGGAGAATAGATTTCTAGGGAGCCAATAACCCCTAATGGGTTATGCTCACTAGTGAAGAGAATGATAATGAACATTAAACATGTATGATCATTGGGAAATCAATCCTTGTTGCAAATGTCATGGATGATTCTCTCAATCTCAATTGCTTGAGCCTAGCCTAGGCAAGCTATGCTCATTCCAACAGGGAGAAAGCTGTGAGCAAGTAGGGTGGTACCGATGAATTCAGGGACACAACAAAGTTTCAGAATTTTCACTAGGTTTTATATAGCACTTAATCCAATTTTTGGTAGAATGTTGACATAAAAGTAATTCATTTACTAATAGTTGTATAGTTTGAGAAAAGTAAAGGAAGAGAATTGGTGTGGAATTGAGAAGAGGAAGAAGACAGTTTGAGGTAGAATCATAGTCATTCAAGATTTTGATTTGAGCTAGTCAAAAGCAAGGTGGTCGGAGATATTATAGAAAGGAGTTGAGGCTTCTCAAAATGGGTCAGATTTGGCAAGAAGAGTTTGTCAGTTATTGGTGGGGTGAAGGCCTGCTGTCTAAAAGAGGACCTAAAGCCTTTTAGGGAGAGCTGGATAGAGGATGGCAAGAATTATAAGTTAGAGTTGCAGAGTAATGTTCCTATTTTGTTTTGTGTGCTCAATGGAGGCAAAAGGTCCTCCCTAGTTTTCCTAGAAGGTAAGGGTAACTTCTCAAACCAAACCCTGTTCTTGACTTCACTAAAGGCATGGGGGTTAGGTTTAACTTGTGACTGCAAGAGAGCCTCCATTTAACATTGCTAGGATGATCTCTCATATTGTTGAAGTTTGAAAAGGTCACCAAAGCAAACAAGGTTTTTGGGGAGGGGAGAATTTTTAAGAAAAAGAGGTTGTTTGACAAGTGTGTCCCTAAGGTAGGTTGTTTTAGAGGAGTCCATGCAGAGGAAGCTTGGGTGAGAATTGTCGGGCTGTTGATTTTCTTTTGGGATAGGGAGTTTTTTAAGTAGTTGGGTATATATATATGGGGGTTTCATGGCAATAAATGAAGACACCATTTTTTTTAATGAGAAATAACAATGTAATCTATTAAATAACACTACTAAAAAAAACTAAATTAATGGCGCTCTATTTCTTGGCGCTTATAAAAAATGTCGTTATTTGTCACTAAAATTAGTAAACATTGATGCTTGTATATCCTTGGCTCTTTACAAGGAGAAGCAATGGCGTTTTTAAATAATGACTCTTTTAAAAACGTTATTGTACGCTGGATTTTAAATAATGGCCCTTTTCCAAGCGTCATTGTTGGACAACTTAAATGTTGGCGGTCTTTCTGAGTGTCATGTTCAGTTTTTTTTATATATATATAAAAATGCCTTATTTCCTAATTAAAAAAGACTAACACTCTAGCCCACAATCACACCTAACAAGCTCACTGCCCGACACCCACACTCAAACCCTAATACCTCCATGGATGACCCTCTCTGAAACCTTAACCCTCTCCGAAACTCTAACCCTAAAATTTATGAGGCCTCTGCTATTGTTTGACTGATTGCAGAGGAGGCATATACTATTATCAGCAGATCCGTGTTTGGCCACCATTAGCTGACTGGTAAATCTCTTTCTCTCTCAAAATATTTTCAATTTTATGGTTTAGTGTTTTTTTTTTTTAGGTGTTTATGATTTTTTATGGGGTGTTTGTTAAGGCTAAATATTTAATCTAATAAATATAACAGTTTGTTTGTGTTTGTATTGTTTTTAGAAACCCATTCCTTCATGTTGTTTGGCATCCGACTGCAATTTTTTTTGCATTGACACCTAATGTAAGCTCTAACCTGTACCTATTCATATTCAGATTTTGTATTATAGTTTTTTTTTTTTTCTTTTTGTAAATTTTGGGTTTCAATGTACTTGGAATGAAATGATGCATGTTGCTCTGTTTTTTGGGAACTGGTGGTTGGAACTCTGTTTTTGGAAAGTGGCAGCTAGATTCTCTTCTCATACATGCAGAATTAATGTTGTTAATTTGTGGGAAATGAATTTTCTGCAATGTTTTGCAACTAATTGCAAAAATAAAAATATCTTACCAGATTTTTGTACTAAAATCGCAATTTTGAAATAAGATTTCTAAATTTGTACTTAACCCATAATTTTAAAATGCAGTTTCAAACAAATTTAAAAAATAAAATAAAAGATGAAGCTAGAAGGAAAATGAACCATTTTAAACAATTTTATATTTTTTTATTTTTATTTATTTTTAAATAGAACTCAAATGTATAGTTTAATGGCCATAAGGGTTCCTCAAAATGCACATTGAGTTGTCATTAACATAGAGGAAACAAATGTACGATACAATATGTTTCTGATATTCAAGAAGTCATTGTAAATGTGGTCTTAACTTAAGAGGCACCTTTTAACGTATCATAGGGTTGACCTTAATTCTGCAACAGATGGTAGTATATCCTTTGTAGAGCATGCTTTTTCTTAACACCACTGTCCAACAACAGTCTAAATAATTAAAAAATTTATAGTGCTTTTTCCATGTCACTAAGTTGTCTATGATGTGTATTCACTCAAAGCATGGTATGGAATCTCTTACCAAATGTGCCCGTGCCTTATTGTCCTTCATCTCTTACCAAATGCTGTGTATTCACTCAAAATTATGAATGCTTCTACCACGTGGGAGCAGGTGGGCTTTCTTTTCTCATTTTCTATTGTACCTTTCTTTATGGGTTGGCTTTGGCATGAAAAGAGAAAAAAAAAATCTGGTTATAAACTTAGAATATTTTAATTTAAATAAATATGTAGAATTGGTAGTTTTCTTGAGAGGTTCGCTATAGTAAGATGTATTCCAACTAAGAGGTTTAGAACTCTATAAATTAAAAATAAAATATTCATTTCTATATGTTTATTATCCCATCCTTAATGTGGGCCCGAGTGAATAGGAACTTAGGGAAATCCCATCCCATTTGTCCTTTTATCTAGATTATCTAAATTTTTTTGATCAATTATAGTATAAATGAAAGTAAAATGCTTGAGTTTATGAATGATCAAATCATTGTAAAGGAGAACCATAGAATTTTAAAATAAAAATAATTAAATAAGATTATGTTGGGTTGTACTTTTATTTATTTTTTATTTATTGCTTTTCAAATTAAATATACAAAATTTTCTTTTTTATAAAAGCATGTCTAATACCTATAGTAACTTTTATTATACTCTTTGCAAAAAAAAAATTTGAGAATGATTTTCAAAAAACAAATAAACAAAAAAAAAAAAATTGGTTTTACATGTTGAATACATTATAAGGAAGAAAAAAAATAATAGTAAAGAAAATTCATGATTTTTAATTTTTTTTTTGGATGGAAGATCTCATTGCAATTATTTCCTTATGGTCATCCCTTTGTAGAAGATAATATTTTAATTAGGGTAATATATGTTCTTTGAATTTGATTTTGTTCCATAATTTTAAAAATTATATGCAAGAAACAAATAGCCAAGGATATTTTATTTGATCAAATATAGATTATAAGCAAGCAAATAATTAAGGATGACTTTATTTTAGAAATAGATAGCAATCATCTATATATATATATACATTTTCCCATTATTACCTTAGTAAGAGTTTCAATAGTTCTTTACTATTAATTATATTGACTATGCTATTAATTATGCTTGTTGTACTATTAAGATAAGTTGGAATTCAAAAAACAAATAAAAATCTTTAGTAACCAAAATTATCAACTTCAATTCATTGAAAGTCTTACCAAGAAAAGATAATTTTCATAAAACAAAAGTCCATTTGACCCCTCCATTTGCTACTGCTACATCAATTTTAGTGCAATTGTAATCACAAAATATTAAAATAAGAAATATTTTTTAATAACCACACATCATAAATATTAAATGAATTATTTACTAATAGATTTATTTTATTTATTTATTTATTTATTATTTGTTTTGCATATATATCTTTTAAGGGATAGTGACCTACATTAGATTACGAGAGGTGTGTGATGCAAGACTTGAGACAAAGACAAATTGAGGAAGGTACACTATTTTTCCTTATACAAGCCAACATATTTTAATTATAATGTCAT
Source organism: Vitis x doaniana (assembly GCA_030345155.1). NCBI lineage: Eukaryota > Viridiplantae > Streptophyta > Magnoliopsida > Vitales > Vitaceae > Vitis > Vitis x doaniana. Next base: position 9,703,037 of record CP128322.1, read on the forward strand.
TTTTACTTTGGGTGGTTAGAAGAATATAATGGAGGCGTGTAGACCCCAAAATTTGTTCCAATTTTATTTTTGCATTAATTTTGAGCCCAATTTTAAATTCCAATTACATGTTTGTTTTTTTTTGCCCACTCACCATTTAATAGCTTTTATTATTTTGTATATCATTTTATTTTATTTTATTACTATTACTTATTTATTTATTTATTTATTTATTATTATTATTATTATATCTATTTTATTTTTATTCATTTTTATTCTTCTTTTCTCTCTCCTATCTCCTCTTTCCTCTCTCCTCTCTCTTCCTACTCCCCAACCATCCCACCTATTCATTCTCTCTCCTCCCATACCCCTCAGCACCGACCACCATCTCATTTTTTTTTTTTTTTTTCTATTTTCCACCGCACCCTCTCATACTTTCTCTCTTCCTATCCCCCCTATGTGGCCTCCCCTATTTTTATTTTTATTTTCATTTTCTCCCCCATTTTTTCCCCCCACTCTTCCTTCTTCCCACACGGCCGACCCCCCTCCATTTCACTCCCTTCCCCATCCATTTCACTTTCCCCCCCCCCCATTTTTTTTTTCTTTTTCTCGCCCTTCTTTTTCTTCCCCTCATTCTTCTACTTTGGCTACTACCCGAGAAAAACTGGGAGACGGCCCGGAGGGTTTTTTGTGCTCAATTTTTTTTCTCTCTTCTCTCCCTTTGCCCATTCCCAAAAGATTAGTCGGCCCCTTATTCACCTCTTCCTTATTTTTCTTTTCCTACTTTTCTCCCTAAACTCTCACACAGTAGTAACAACCCCTTTTCCCCATTTTTTTTTGTTTTGGTTTTTTTTTTCCCTCCCTTTCTCTTCTTCTTCTTATGACACTCTCCCCATTTTTTTTTTGTTTCCCATTTTTTTCTCCTATTGGCCCCCATTCCTTTCTTTCCATCATTTTCTCTCCTCTTCTTTCGATCCAAACACTATTCTTTTGATTTATTACTATTATTGTTATTATTATTGTTGTTGTTACTATTATTATTATTATTATTATTATCTATCAGTGCCGTCGGCAAACCACTGGCCAGTCACCACCTGCAAGCCACTATCGGTCGGCGACCCCCTCCCATTTTCACTCAGTCCATTATCATTATTATTATTATTACTATTTTTATTTATTTATTTGATTTTAATAATAATTGTTGTTGAAGTTAGGTTTGTGTATTTATGTTTATTTGTGGGCCTTATATTTGAGCTTTATTAATTAGTATGAGATTTATGTTGATTTTTTGTTGGTAAATTAATATGAAATTTGGGTTAATTTGTTGTTGGAGAATTCATATGAAATTTTGGCTAATTTATTGTTGGTGAATTAATTTGGAATTTGTTAATTTGGGCTAAATTAGTTGATAATTTATATGGTTGTACTCATTTGAATGATTTAATTTGGATATAATGTAATTGTAGACCCTCAATTTTGTCCCTTGACACTTACATTTGATCCTATGGGTGTCACATGCACCCATGTTTTCATATGACCCCGCCATGGCCCCCTTTTGGCCTTGATCGGTTTTTGAGCCTTGTGTAGGTTCATTTGCGGATCAATGTAGTGCGGGTGTGTAGTTCATTTTGGAGCTCCGTCATGGCCAATTTCCCTAGTTGTTCACATCATGCTATAGGGAAGGAAGTGAGGCCCCCAAAGTTTCAGTTTAGACAGAATTCATTGAAGTAGGTCCGAATTCGGAGCACTTGGGCTTGTTTTGATCATATCTCCCTCATCCGAACTCGAAATTGCACACCGTTTTTTTTATGGACTCCTTATTCTTCAAGGAATATTATGTCAAAATTTAAAATTTGTTCTCAACTAGCTCGATAGGTTGGCATCCGGTTCAACCGGTTCATCGAGTCATCTTGTATGGAGACTGATTTTGGTGATTTTGAAGCCCAATTCCTACATGGCTTGGGCCCATGGGCTCCAGATCAGTTTTGGGCTATATTTTGGATCCATTTTGGGCCTTATTTTGGATTCCTTTTAGCCCACCATGAATCCATATGGATCCTTGGTGGGAAAACAAGTTGAAAGCTTAAGATAGTCAGCTTGCATGGAAAATGAGGAAGGGAGTTAATGGGGAAGCTGATTCCAAGACTAACTAGAGCTCTTTCCAGAGCTTGAAGGAGAGAAAAACAAAGAGGCTTTGATGGCTGGAGGTTTGGGACTATAAAAGAGGAAAAAAAAATCATATTTGAAGGGACTTCTTCTTTTTCTAAGAGAGGGGACTTTGTGGAATCGTGGGGGGGAATTTTATAAGAGGTTTTTGAATTTGGATTCTTTGTTATTTGGAAATCTGTTGTTAAAATTTCAGAAATTTTCTTAATCGGTTGAACCAGTTGGAAACCAGTTCAACAGGTCCTGCATGTCCAGCCCTATTTTATAAACGCGTTGCCTTGTTTTGGCCGGTTCTCCTTCATCCAGGCTTGGAATTGAGCGCCGTTTCTTTTTTTGGATTTATTATTCTTTAAAAAATATTTTGTTAAAATTTTAGAATTTTTCTCAATCAGTTGTACTAGTTGGGAACTGGTTCAACAGGTCTTGCATGTCCAGTCCCGTTTTATAAATGTGTTGCCTTGTTTTGGCCGGTTCTCCATCATCCGAGCTCGGAATTGAGCGCCATTGCTTTTTATGGATTCTTTGTTCTTTTTTTAATCTTCTTTTAAAATTTTAGAATTTTTCTCAACCGGTTGGACCAGTTGGGAACTTGTTCAACAAGTCTTGCATGTTCAACCCTGTTTTATAAACGCTTTGCATTGTTTCGGCCGGTTCTCCCTCATCCGGGCTCGGAATTGAGCGCCGTTTTTTTTGTTGGATTTCTTATTATTCAAGGAAGATTCTATCACAATTTCAGAATTTTTTCTCAACCAGTTGAACCGGTCAGGAACTAGTCCAACAGCCTTTGCTAGGTAGCTCCAGTTTCAGCTTGTTTTGACCCCCATTTGTTGTGGCTTGGGCGCTTAGGCTCCAAGGCACTTGTGGGCTACCTTTAGGGTCTGAATCCAGATTTGGTTTGAATTTATGTGGGCCCACCTATGATTTGAGGGTATTATTGGCTAGGAAGGTCGGGGGGCTTATTGTGAATGTTTGGCTTGGGCATATTTTGATGTTTGATTAAAAATGCTTGTGTCTATTGATTTGCCCCTGTTTGCAGCGCTTGGTCGGGGACCCAAGGTACGTACTTGACTTGTTGGGAATTGGATTCATTTGCATGCATGGGGCTTGGATATGTTTGCTCGTTGTGTGTTTATATTACTTGACTAACCTCTTATGTAGCGCTTGGCTAGGGACCTCAGGTACACACCTTTTAGCTTTGATTTGTGCACGTTAGATACTTAGTAGGTTCGTGTGATCTATGTTATTTGTTTAGCTTGATTCATCGATTGATCTTTGATTCATATGCTCCCATGTACCCAATTCATTAGTAGAGACCGAGTTCCGGGCCTAGAGGGGTGCTACCTCGCATGAGGTACCTTCCCAATAGGTAACCTGATCCCCGGACCCAGAATCTAGTTTTCGCAGACTGCTTTTTCCATACTGGAGTCATTAAGGGTTTTTGTTCTTACTTGATTTTTGCCTTTATAAAATATAAATAAAAAGTAAGTGGCAACTCCAAACAAAACTGTTCCTCACCGGGGACGAATTTTCCAAAACCCGAAAACACACTTACTTTCTTATTCTTTTAAAAAGCGAGTCACGCCGACCGTAGATCGAGTGAGGGTCCACAGCAATATTGTAGTATATTTTGGATGTGGGTTTGAATATTAAATTGGGTTGATTTTGGTTGTGGATCTAGGTTTGTATGTTAAATTGGGCTTGAATGATGAGATATTAAATTTAGGCTTAATGAGATTTATTTTAATTTATCATGTTTTAGGTTTGATTAATTGAGCTTATATTTTGGCTATTAATTTGGAAACTTTAGGTTAGGATCTAAGATATGTGATATTTTTGTTGGGCTATATTTGTTAATTTGGGTCCATTTTTAATTGTTGAAATTTATTGGACTAATTTGAAATTTGAATATTTGTTTAGGATTTTGTACGTCTCTGGATATTTACATTTGTGCTATTTTTGTTTTTGCATAGGCTCATTCTACAATCTTGTTGGTTGAGTACGAATTAATGACACATGGAGCTTGTTCTAAGTTTATTTGGGTAAATATTTTAGTTGGTTTTATTTTTATTAGTTCTTGTAAATATTCGTTTGTATATATTTGTTGAGTGTGTACAGAATTGAACATCGAACAAACTAGAAAAATTGTTTAAATGAGAGGAAGAATTCAGTAAATGTGTTTTGATAAAACAATAATTTTAAAATATTATTTTTAATAAAAGAAAGTTTTTTTATTTATTTATAAAATTCAAAAAAATGCATTTAGAAAAAAATCCAAAAGAATTGTTTTTAATAACATTGTTCAAAAAAATTTTTGTTCAATAAAAATTGTCCAAAAATTGTTTTGTAAATAAAGTTGTCCTAAAAATTAATTTTTAATAAAATTGTCCAAAAATATATATATTTTTTAAATGAATTCTTTTTCCTTAATTAAAATGGGATTAAAAGTGTTTTTTTTAGAAATAGAGGATTTAAATCTTTGTTTTTCTTTTTAATTAAAATTTATTTTACTAATAAAGTTATGTCGTTTTAAATAATTTGTAAAAATCACTTTTTTTTTAAAAAATGAAATGAATCAAAATAATTTTGTAAATAAAATTATAAAAAATTCATTATTTTCTAAAAAAAAAGCAAGTAAAATAATTTTTGTTGCCAAATTAAAATTTTGTAATAAATTTTTTTGATACTATAAGTACAAATAACTTTTTTTGAAAATTAAATACAAATGAAATTGAATCAAATAATTAATTAAAAATAAATTGAAACTTCTTTTTTTGTAAATAAATAAATTAAAATCATTAATTCAAAATCATTCTTCATCAAATCCTTTGAAATTTCTTGAAAACTTTTTTTTTTTTTTTAAGTTCAATAAATCATTTTGCATAATTCCTCGTCATTTATTTTGTATATTCTTGTAATTAGATTTCATCATTATTTTTGTGTATATTAATTTTCACCATGACTTGTACATTGATTATTTTTCTTGGTATCCATAATTAATTAATTAATTTCCACTATTTCCTCAATTCGTTTAGTAGAGGTTGTACGTATACGGGCTTAGAGGGGTGCTACGGCTCACCACCGTACCTTTCCAATAAGTAACCTGACCCCTGAACCTGACTTCGGCTTTTTCACAGACCTATTTTTTTCCTTTAGGAGTCACACTTAGGGTTTTTCTTTCTTATTTTGTTTTTTCCCTTAAAAAATAAAACAAAAATAAGTGGCGACTCCAAGTATTTTTATAAAAATCAAAATTTCACCAAATAAAATAAAAAGCGAGTTTCGCCATCAAGTGGGAACGCATCGAGCGAAATGCAGGGTCCACAAGGCATTATTTTAAATTTTATTTTAATTTTATTGAGTACCTAAATTCTACAAGTTATTCCCCAGCTTAGTTTGATACCAAAGGCCCAAAATTTGACCCAAGACTATGACATAGCCTGGTGTCACTTGATTTGGAAATCATGGGTCATACGTATACTTTCTTATAATAATCTTGTTTAATGGGTGATGAATAACATGAAATATACCAATAATTATGGAACATCTTTAGGTGTTTTATAATTATTAGATTATTCAATAAGTAATTGTGTTTTAATTTTAATCAAACATGCATGCATGAAACCTTAGAGTTCCCATTCAAGTATCATTGTAAGATAAAAGTTTCTCTTATTACATACTAAAGACATTTAAGTTGTCAAAGGTGAAAAAGGTTTTATCTAAGCCACTTTCAAGTTGACAACTTTTAAATTGTCTAGCATGTGATAAAGATTTTTTTTTTTTTTTTTGCAATGATGCTTGAATTGTCCGATTGGACAGTGTAGGAAAACATAATATCTATGAAGTTAATTGCTTGTGCTTAATTCACTTTTTAGAAATTTTGGTAGTCTTTCCTCTTGTTCTCTGGGTTCATATTTGAACAAGGTCACATATTATACCTTGTTTATTTTGTGTACTTGGAGAACTATGGGGAAATGCTGGCGAAATTTCTTTAAATGAAATTGAGTACATTGGCAATTAACACATAGGGATTATTTATTCCTACATGGGATAGGAACTACTACCTGATTTTGGATGCTGGACATGTTAAAAGGCATAAAAACATGCATCTAAAGGTTTTATTGTCATATTGTTAATCCTATTTTATTGAGGATGAGAGTTATGTTGTTTTGTTGTAATATTCCAATTAGTAATCGTGTTTTAATTTTACTCAACTATGCTTGCATGCAACCTTAGAGTTCCCATTCAAGTATCATTGTGAGACAAAAGTTTCTGTTATTACATAGTAAAGACATTTTAGTTGTCAAAAGGTGAAAATGGTTTTATCTATGGTAGTTTCACATTGACAACTTTTAAATTGTCTACCATGTGATAAAGATCTTTTCTCTACAAATGATGCTTGAATTGTCTGATTAGACAGTGTAGGAAAACATAATATCTATGAAGTTAATTGCTTGTTCTTAATGCATTTTAAATAAATTTTGGTGCTACTTCCTCTTGTTCTTTGGGTACATACTTGGACAAGGTAATATATTATGCCTTGTCCATTTTGTGTACTTGGAGAATCATAGGGCAATAAGATGAATGATAAGTATGATAGAATTGGCCACTGTTTTGGATGCAATGTTGCAACGCATATCATATGGTGGGAAATGTTAATTCTTTTAACTTAACAAAAAACTTAGTTGATAAAGTATCATGGTGTGAACCTTATTTATTTCATGTTACACCATATTCTCAAACCTTCCTTTGTCAATGTTGCGCATTCGATGAGGTCTATTACTATTAGATGATGCCTAATTGAATATTTTAATGGACTATTGATGTTGATATTCTCTTGTCCCAAACTTGGTTTGTTTTTCTATTTTCTTTTGGGCTATACTAAAGATTTAATGGATTATTGATGTTGATGTTCTCTTGTCTCGTATTTGATTAATCTTTTGTTTTGTGTTTTGTAATTATTCTTAGGGTCACATATGTCAATTGGTATACATTTGTTTTCCTATTATATTTTCATTGTCATTTCTTTCTTTCTATTTCTAGAAGTATTCACTTATATATCTTTTTCTGAAATTGTAATTGATTTTAGTTTTGTGTGCATGTAGGTCATCTTTTTGGGAAATTAACCTTGTAGTTGGATAAGCTACCATGAAAGAGTATGTTGAAGACCAAAACACAATTGGGTTGCATGTAAAGAAAAAATGGACTATGTCAAGGGACTAAACATTAAAGTTATGACTTTTTTTTTTTGGTTATTTTAATATATTTTAACTTTTTTGTGTTTCTTATTTATGAAATACAAGTTTTCTATTTGTGATTAAATACTGCAATTTGGAAATGTATCACCAGTTGAAAAATTAGGTGCAACAACTAATTTCATTGGTACATAATTTTTTTTCTTATGTGTATGCATTATTTCAATAGCAGGTGAAAAATTAGGTGCAACAATTATTAAATTAAAACTAAATTTAAAATTAAACAATTATCTTCCTTGATGCTTTTACTAAGTGTCAAGGAATGAGAGTAACCACTAGTAACATTTATACAACCCAATAATGACACTAATAAATGTGTCAATGTAGTGTGAACAACTAACAATGACACTTTTTAAGTGTCAAGGATCTCTTCAATGGCACTTTCTAGAAATGTTCTTATAGTTCGATATTTGAAACTACTAACAATGACACTTATAGAAAGTGTCAAGGTTTCTTCTACTCAAGCTTCTTTCATCCTGGTTTTTTTTTTTTTTTTCTCTCTCTTAAGATATTTTCCTGGTTCAATCTGCTGACCTTTAAATCCAAATATAAAGAAAAATGAATCTGGTCTCTTCATATTTATTGGGTGTTTGGTCTATGTTCATTCTCTTTCAAAGCTTCATTTCATTGTATCATCTGTTTCTCTCTATTCTGTACGCAGGTGTTCCAATCCGGGTTTCTGTTTTGGCTTCCGTACTTGAGTTTCTTTCTATGAATGGAAACCGAGAAATATAGATTGGCTTCTTGTAACTGATAAAACAACTGGAGTCCACTATCAACTTGAAGGAAGCAGGGGTGTTAATCGGGTTGGGATCATGGATGCTCTGTTTTTTTGGAACCTTTAGCTCTCTGCTCCTGGTCTTCCAGTCCTCTCTTAGTTTCATTATTTTTTAAGATAATGACTGGCAATGCTTGTTGCTTATTTTATAGATTTAGTGGTTTGCTTGTTTGTTCTTGACTATCATCGATACTAGCAATGGAAAAGAGAATAGTATTGGTTTTGTTTCTTACGAATTTGGAGGCGATCAAAAGGGTCCAGTGAAGAGGAGGTAGGCGGTGAGGAAAACTTTAGATGAATGGTATGAGATGATATATCTTGTAAGACTTGGACCTGCTGCTACAGGTTTCTTGTATGATTGGGGAACCTTGTCATTAATACCCATCTAAGCGAGCCAGAGATAGAAATTTCTTGTTGGATAAATCTGGAGAATGGCGATTAGACTGAACATACCAGGCACAGGTCCAAAACTTAAGTCGGATGATTCTTAGGATGAAGGTCAAGCTCTCATTTTTGGCGGATCATCCGCCCTTGTACGTCATCGCGACAGCCAAAGTTACCTGAGTTCCCATTACAGAAGATTCATTTATGTCGGGTTGCACGCATTCTCATTTTTTTTATGGGTAGGATGCATTTGAACCTTGCCCGAGATGGAGAAATTTACCTGCCCCACTAGCTACCCATACCCCTCATCATTCATTTCCTACACTATTAATACCATCATTCCCATTTTATCTATCTCCTGTACATATAAATTCCTTAAGGCTATGTTTGGTTCTCAGAAAATTTAAGGGAAAATGCAAGGGAAAGAAAATACAAAGGAAAAATAGAAGGAAAGAAAAAGTGAAGGAAAATAAAAAATGGATTAAAAGTTGATAAGTTATTTTTATTTTTTACTTCAAACTCATTTTATTTATTTTAACTCATCAATATAAAGATTAAATAATTTTAAAATACATAAGTTTTTAATTAGTTTTAATTATATTTTATTTTCTTTATATTTTTCATAGGACAACCAAACATGAAAAAATCATTTTCCTTTGCATTTTTTTTCTTTCCTTAGTATTTTCCGGGAACCAAACATAACCTAATGATTCATTTCAATGTTAAAGCAAAACCAACAAACTTTAATTTACCACGTATAGTAACCACATGCCATTTTTCTTTTGTTTTTTTTTTTTAACTTTTAATGTTAAAAGTTTTGTTCTTTATTTATTTTATTTATTCTTTTTTTTATATCCTCAAATAGCTCTTTAAAATTTCCTAAAATTTCGAAGTTCCAAATTTATTTATTTATTTAAAAAAATACCATTTTCGAAATAATGTTTTTAAATTTTGATTTTAAATTTAGTTTACAAACTTTAATTCTCGAAATTCACTTTTCCAAAACTCCATTTTTTTAATTTAATTCTTCAAAATTCAATTCTTGAAATAATTTTTTAAAATTCTAATTTTAAGTTTAACTTCCTAGGATCCAATTTTTAAAATTTAATTTTCCAAAAACCTCACAATTCCGAATTTAATTTTTAAAATGCCACCTTCAAATAAATTTTCGAAACTCCAATTCCTTTCAAATCAAAGTTTCAAAAGTTCCATCCTCAAATAATTCTTCAAAACTTCATTTTCTTAATTTAATTTTCAAATCATTCTTCAAAATTCTCTTTTCTTATATTTAATCTTCAAATTTCCATTTTTAAATTATTTTATTTTATTTCATTTTATTTTATTTGAAAATTCCATCTTCATTTAATTTCCAAAATCTCAATTCTCACTTTTTTTAGTCATTATTATTTTTGTTATTATTTATTTATTCATTTATTTAGTTATTTATTTTAAAATCCCTTCTTTAAACAATTTTTCAAAATTTCGACTTCTGAATTTAATTTCCAATTTCAAAATTCCAAAATTCACGTTCATTTATTTGATTATTATTTTCCTTATTATTATTAATCTATTTTTTTATTTATTTATTTTAAAATTCCATTTTTAAACAATTTTTCAAAATTCCGACTTCCGAATTTAATTTCCAATTTTCAAAATTTCAATTTTCAAATTTATTTATTTATTTATTTATTAATTTATTATTATTATTATTATTATTATTATTATTATTATCATCATCATTAAATAATTCTTCAAAATTCTGATTTCCAAATTTAATTCTCAATTTCCGAAATTCTAATTTTCCAATTTTCCAATTTAATTTCCAATTTCCAAAATTCCAATTTTCACATTTATTTATTTTGTATTATTATTATTATTATCATCATCATCATCATCATCAAATAATTTTACAAAATTCTAATTTCCAAATTTAACTCTCAATTTCTGAAATTCCAATTTTCCAATTTTCCAATTTAATTTCTAATTTCCAAAATTTCAATTTTCACATTTATTTATTTATTATTATTATTATTATTATTATTATTATTATCATCATCATCATCATCATTTTATTTATTAATTTTTAAAACTCCAAACTCTCAAATAATTTTCATAATTCTAATTTATTTCAATTTTAATCTCCAAAATTCTAATTCTTAAATCTAATTTTCAAAACTCCAATTCTCAAATAATTTCCTAATTTCTTTCAAATTTAGTTTTCAAAACTCTAATTCTCAAATAATTTTAAAATTTCCAATTTCTTTCAAATTTAATTTCCGTAATTCCAATCCTTAAATTTAACTCCCAAGACGTCGATTTTCAAGTAATATTTCGAGACTCCAATTTTCAAATAAATCTCAAAAATCCAGTTTTCTCTCGAATAGTTTTAATTCCACTCTAGTTTTCAAATAATCTTTCATTTTCTTTGATTTTTTTAATAAGCATGAATGAATCTTTCATAATTCCAAAATAATGGAATTTGTGATATTAATTCATGCAAAATAAATAGTGAGGTGTATCCGATCACTCATTTCATGAATGGAATATTTGGGGTTTGTATCGGGAGGACCTTCTTGAATGTGGACATTATGAAGCGTACTTGCACATGTAGGGGTTGGGAAATGTTGGGAATCCCTTGTGAACATTAGACAACCGTTATTATTTCCATCGATCAGAATGTTGCTGATTTTGTTCAAGATTGGTACAAATTCCCAATGCAAGAGTTGATCTACTCGAGCTGCTTATCTGGTATAGAGACCCATGACATGCCATAAATGGATATTGATGGTTTGGTACGATCTGTCACCGATGAAGTTTTCTTCTCTTTTAACCCTCCCCATACAAAACGCCATCTCGGAAGATCAAGGAAGAAGCGCATTGAGTCCCAATTTCAAGATAAACGAATTGTCTATTGCTTTAGATCTCATATGTCCAGCCACAATAGGAAAACGTGCAAGAATCCTTTGTCTTATGTGCCTTGCTGTCACCTTTTTCCATTATTGAAACTTTGTTCCACTGTATTGCCATTATCTTTTTAGAAGATACTTTCTAAAGGTTGTTACCAACCAAGAACAAATTTGTAAACCCTATCATCGGTGTATTGTCATGGTTAATATTACTTCCAAATTGTTATCATGGTTTCTTTAGTAAATTTCTTAATTGGATAATTTTGCTTCATAGCATCATTTAGGATATTTCAAACTTCAAATTTATGTTATATCGTAAATAACAACCTCCATTTCGTTCAGAACTTTGTCGTAAAATACTTGACCATAAGTTATAGCTGTACCAAACAAGCTTAAATAGGCTTTCCACACACATTAAGGTTAGTAGACAGTAAATACTAAGTATATCTCATACCTAAGTCACTTGTAACAAAAAAATAGGAATTAGAGTAAAGAACTTACCATTTTGTTTTATGGTTCTGTGATATTTAGGGCTCACCTCATGAATGGTGCATAGGAACATAGTTTACTTCACATTCTATCCTTAAGCTGAGCACTTAGATCATCAACCTTCTGCTTGATATTAAGTACATTTAGCTCCATAAAATCAACTTTTTGAAGCTTTGCCTTGACCTTTAACACATTTAAATGTTAAATTTTGGTGCTGGTGTAGATCATCATCCTTCTGCTTGATATTAAGTACATTTGGCTCCGTAAAAGCAATCCAACATCAAAATATGGGCACTATCATGTCACACCGTGGAATCCTCTGCAATACAACATTTATAAATAATATTAATATATTAACTTTCAGAGTTCCTTATTCCAACTAGCAAAGTGGGTCTGTTCTTGGGTTAACATAGAATTATGCCTTCACAAGCAAAAAGATGTGATGAAATTGATTCATTACTTTGATTTAATCCATTCAAAATATGAAATAGTTGCTACCTTGTTCAAGTCAATGACGGTTGTGAAAATAACTTAAACAACACATGGAAGTGAACCAATTTTTTTTTTTTTTTTTTTGCATTCTCGAGGGAGTGTTCATCCTCAACCAGTTTTTTTGTCCTCCTATTGACCTAGCTTCAGATCTAACAACTAGTCCTAATGACACATCCAATTCTTCCAATTCTCACATACCTTAAACTTCCAGGAATTGCCCTAAGTTGAAGGATGCAGAAGTACTAATAATAGATGCTTCAAACATGCCTACCATATGGTAAACATAATATTCATTTCCAACTTAATCAGAAACAAAACATGCCTACATCTCTCACTTATGAAGACTCTCCCTCATGAGTTTCCACTTCTTAGATACCCTTAGGGTTTTGGTGAGGTTGAGAAGGAAATCTCCCATTCTTTTGCACTGTGTTAAGGTTAGTGAGCCTTGAGATTGAGTATTGGAGATTATCTATCTTCTGAGATAAATCATTTTGCATTCCATCCATCCTTTTATTCAATGTATTCTCTACACTGTCAATTCTTTGACTGAGTTGAGCATTGATGGATTTCTGATCTCCAACAAAATCTCCCACAACCTTGCTTAGATTCACTATTGCTTGCTCAAGATTTGAAGCTTGTTGAGATGCTTGAGCTGGCTGTGTATACTGAGGTGCTCTTGGCTTCCAGGAAAAATTTGGATGGTTCTTCCAATTTGAGTTGTAGGTGTTATCGTATAAAGCATTGTTGTTGGGCTTGAATTGTCCAATGACATTTTCTTGATCTCCAAACATTTCCCTAGCAGCTGGAATTGTAGGACACTCCTCCACCAAGTGCTCATAAGACTAACAAATAGGATATGACTTGACTTGCACTGGTGTCTTAGCAACGACTTCCGCTTCATGTATCTTTTTCAGTTCTAGCTCCTCTAATCTTCTTGTCATAGCTGCAACTTTTGCTTTCATGTCAATATCTTCATTCAAGGTATACATCAGAACCTTAGCATTAAAGGCATTTGCTTGAGACTTCGTCTTCCCCACTTCTCCTTTGTTCAGTTCATCCCATCCCCTTGAAACTTCAGCCACATAACTCAAGAAATCCATGGCTTCCTCTGGATTCTTACTCATGAAATCTCCTCCACACATAGTCTCGAGGAGTTGCTTCATTGAGGAAGACATTCTATCATAAAAGTAGCTCACTAATAGCCATGTATCAAAACCATGGTGAGGACAAGCATTGATGGCTTCCATGTATCTCTCCCAACACTCATAGAATTTCTCATTCTCTTTAGCTGAGAAGTTTGAAATTTGTCTTTTTAAGCCATTTGTCCTATGAGTAGGGAAAAATTTCTTGAGGAATTCAGCTTGCAAATTAGTCCAAGTTCGGATACTCCTTGGCCTTAAAGAATTAAGCCAAATCTTGGCCTTAAAGAATTAAGCCAAATTTTGGACTTATCCTTCAAAGTAAAAGGAAATAGCTTTAGCCTCATCAAGTTGATTGAAGCTCTTCCCTCTTGGAATGTATTACAAACATCTTCAAATTCCTTGATATGTGCATAGGGATTCTCACTTTCCATCCCATGGAAAGTAGGTAGAAGTGGAACAATATGTAGTCTAATTACTAGCTGCTCTATAGGAGGCACTATACATGATGGTGCACTCATACGAGGTGGATGCATGCGGTCCCTCACTGATCTGAATGCATTGGGATTGTCCTAGTGACCATGGTGACTATGCTGATCTTCAGGTGTAGCTTCCATGATGTTCAAGTTCAATTCCAACTCCGTTTTATGAGGTGTTTCAAGTTTCACAAGTCTTCCTCCACTGTCTCGTATCCAATTTGGCATACACAACTAGTATCAATTGTAACAAAAACAAAGAAACAAAACAAAACAAAACAAAACAAAACTACAAAAAGACTACGATTAACTAAAACTAAAATAAAAGTTATGCTAAAATATGAACAAGTAGAAGAAACAATTAAAACGAGTTAGTAAGATGAAAGAAGAATCACCAAACTTGTGATGAAAATCATAAGTACTCTGAAAAGATGATATCACCGTAAAGTTGGCACCATCCCCGGCAACGGCGCCATTTGATTTCGTGCCCAGCTAGTTTATGTCCTATTGATTGGTGCTCAATCAACTGGTGTACCTTGATTTCAGTCCTCAGACGGGAGTAATCAACAAAATTTATAACCTATTTCACCATGTACTAGGATAGCCTCAGCTAGCATAGCATAGTGGCTCTAGGATCGTTCACTGGGATGGGTTTTCAAATTACAACTTATATTAATTCAAAGCTGAATTGGTGCTTTTTCATTTCAAGATTAGCTTTAAAAGAAAACATAAAGATGTTGAAAAGGTCGGTTTTAAAGTGAAACCACTAAAGTAACGGGAATTACTTACAAAGAAAAGTGTTTCTTGGAGTTTTTGGATCATTGGGCTCAGGTTCCTATTACAAAAAGAGAGTTCCGGTCACTTGAATTTTTTCCTCGCATTGGGGATTTAACATATAGTTATTTCCCGAACCGGTGCGGTATAGATGCTTCACTTTTATGGATTCAAACACAAAATCCCTCTCACTGATTCATCTTGCAATGTCCCGTGCCTCTCACCTAGCATTTGCCATTCAAGGTGATCCTTAACCTTGGATTACCCTTCAAAAGCTCGCAAAAGATAACTAATGGATGTCTCCTTAGAGTCCAAAAGCTTACCAAGTGTTGGCTATTCTAGAAAATCCTACCTTTAAACCACCTCCCAAAGACTTGCAAGAGATAAACTAGTGTAACTCAATGGACGGAGTCCATTTGCCTTACCAAGTGTTGGCCCATGTGATTTTAAGGCGTTTTAAGTTAACTAAAAACATAGAAACCATTAACGGGTCACACTTTCTCTTCATTAAAAGCTGAAACAACAAAACTTCCAATTTTTGCATTTGGCACCTTACCCAGCTTCCTTAACTCCAAGAGATAAAAATCCTAGCCACTCATTCTCTGAGGAAACATCCTCAGAGCTTGTTTGGCTAGTGAGGAAAATACAATCCAAATGAGTAGGTAAGGTAGAGCAAAACTCTTTGTATTACTTTCTTCTAAACTATACAAAAGTTGGTCTCTGAGAACAAACTCCCCGAGATATCCTTAAAAGAAAATTACATTGATTATATAGAAAGGTTATTCACCCTTTCTTCTTACTTCCTAACTAAGGAATCCTATGATTGGTGGATTATAAGGAGAAAATGGGGATTTAAACAACAAATATCTGAAGAAAAAATCTAAAAGAGTCGGTCGCAAATATCTAGGAGCACATAGGTGAATTTTGCAGCTTGCAACATGACCTGCGAAAATTTTGCAAGCTGAAAGTGTCCATTTCGCAAGAAAAGGTTGATTTCACAGCTTGCACTTTGTGATTTCGCAGCTTGCGAAATTGCCTTTCAACTTGGTGCGGTTGTCTTCCAATGGTTATAACTTCTTCATTTCAACTCTGATTTGTGCGCCATTTGAAGCGTTCGACTCCTGACTTCCCAAGCTTCGAACAACATATAATATGCATAAAATGGACTCCAGGAAGTGCTCGAAATATGTCCTACAATTGCTATCCTCTTGGATTTCTTCATGTTAGATTCCTCTCTCTGTTTTTCCTCCTTGCATTCTTGATTTGCTTTTGGCAAAGCACTACAAAGCTCCAAAGCTTGTATTCTTCTTGTAAATGAGCTTCCATTTTCTTTGCCATGGATTATATAGAACTCTCCCTCATCTTAGATTGCTTTGGTGATCAAAAAGCTATCAAAAACACCAAAACTTAACACAATTTGATTAGAAATCATTGCAATGGTCCTTAACATGCCAATTGAGTTAAAATGTAATAACTACTACTCAAAAGTGTTTAAAAGAGTTAATTACAAGCTATAAAACAGCACTTTTTAAGTAGTAATCATTACATAAACGACGACTTTTCTTGACTTTATTACATTAAATGCTTGTTGAGGTTGTTTTCTACAAGAAATATTCAAATCATTGTAGTTTGTTTTTATATCCCGGGCTAATTAGAATTCATTGATAAATGACATGTTATTTAATCTTGTAATTATTTATCACTAATGTCTTAACAAAGGGATTAATTTCTTAACAACCAAAGAGAACCCTTAGGGATGGGAGCAAAATCCTGATACAGTCTCAGGTTGGGCCTCAGTTCATCATTTCTCCTTTGATTTCATTTGTGAGTCACTGGTGAGAACCTTGTGGCATGTTTTGTAGATGACTTACTCATTAAATCAACTGGACAGAGTTATTATCAAAAGAAAATGTAAACAAAGGAGATAATAACCCCTTGTTTTAAGGTTTCTTATTTTATATCTTTATTTCAAATGAAGAAAATCAAACCTTTATAAGCAGAGAATTATTCAAGATGGACTTATTGATGTCACTCTTGGAGAGTGCTCAATTTAATGATGCTTTTTCACTATTTGAAGAGCAATTTTTCCGATTAGTACTATAATTGGTGCACACTAGTTAAACCTTGGCCTGGATGAGCTCTCAATCATTTCAATTCTTTATGTTTTACTCAATTATATGATCATTTGAAGTTTTAGTTTCTAAATCTTTGTTTTGTAGAAAATTCATTCAGACAACCACATCTTAAGTTCCATCATTGTCTTTTTTGGCAGAATTTATGATATGAAATGAATTCTCATATCCTTCAAATCTTTTAGATTCAAGTCAAATGGAGATCATGGAAGACAAAAGCATGCAAGTAGCAATTGAAAATGTTGAGGGTTGAATTTGTTTTAGTATGTGGAAAGGATTGTTGATATGTGAAAAAGATCAAACTGAACTGATAACAAATTTAAACTAATGATTCACAAACCATCAACAACGACCATGGTTGCTTCCTAGAACCTGCACAATAGAACACATGAATATGAAAGAGAAACAAAAGGATTTGAGCCTTATTGAAGGAGTAGTGAAGATCAATGACCATAACAACACACATAAATGCAATGCAATCATAGGGTAATAATCTTTTTCTCCTTATGCACCTCAATACTTCATGCACTTCTAGATTTGTGCAAGGATTTGGAGGATCCATAGATATTTTGGACTAGGTGTCAATTTTCTTAGTTGACGTGGTAGAATTTTGCCACTTGTGGCTGAAGTGGGATGGCTTAGGGGTTGTGGCTTCGTGGCTGGAGCAAGACTAACCAAGCTAGTTGCATGTTTTATCCCATAGTAAAAATGTATCATTTTCTTGCTTGAAGTTTTTTTAGGGAACAAGGGTAGAGTTGTGACACTTACACAATTTTGTTGTATTTTTCCTTAGACATGTGTAGGGCATTTATTAGCTCCTAATAGGAATCTTCATAGCGAATATTGGTCATAGAGTTGACATATGAAGTTTTAAATGGCACTTGTCAACTTGTATGCAAATAAGCCTCTCTCAATCAAAGCGAAGCACTTTTGGAAATCCATAGGGAAACTTTCTCAAGTTATGAGAATCTTTTAGAAATTTTCTGAGAGAGGCTTTATTATAATGATAAGAGAAAGAGAGGCCTTAAAGTCTTTATGTTGAATCCTATATTCTACGTAGTTAGCATAAGTAGAAGCTACTTCAAACCTAGTTAACATTTAATTTTTGTTTGAATGATTCACTTTTGAAGAATGATTAATCAAAATCCAATGAAAGAGATGATAATGATGCATCATATGTTGCTATGCCCTTGACTGGAGTTGAAGACCCAGCATCACAGACCAATGAAACAGGTAATTTGGACTATATGCTCATTTTTTGAAGTAATTGTGTTAAATATTATCTGTAGTTGATGCTACCTTTGTAATCTTTATTGGTTTGGATCCTTGACAAGAATGTTAACATCCTTGTTTTCAATTTTCTTATACTAAACCAAACAACAAAAGTTAACATCTTTGACAGGAATGCATTTCCTTGAAAAAAAAAAAATGAAAAGAGTGCATCCAAAGTTCAAACACCCTAATGACCATCATTTTTTACTGCAGTATGAGCACTTGTTTTGCAGGAAGTGAAGACTGTAATCCACTAGCTAAAAAAGAAAGAACCAATGAGAAATACATTAGTTTGGACCAAAACCCTCTTCACCTTCCTCCACACTTGATCAGCTCCTCGACACCAATAGATAGCCTCTAATGTAAAGGCACACAAGTTCCTGTGGGTGGATCAGTGATAGTGGGCCTAATGATTTTTGTACCAAGCAACTCAAACCAGCTACAGTTATGCAATTGGAATAGATGATACATGGGACAAATATACACAGTAAGAGAAGGTGGGATGAGAAGCATGAATGAAGACTTTTTTTGGTTGTTTTGTATATGTTTTATGTTTTCTTTCTTAAGGACAAAATGACTGAATTCTGGTTTTTGTAGCATTTTTATATGAATGTTAGTATGGTGCCTAAATAATTTTTTCCCCTGTAAATTTGGTTGAGAGTAAGAAAGTTGTACATCATGAGGACGAGATAAAGGGTTTTGGGCATGTAAGTCTTTTGATTTGTAAATCTTTTGATTTTTAAATCTTTAAAGTACAAAGAGGGTCTAGTACAAACATTATTTGAATATTATGAGTGTGAACTGACTGTATTTTGACTCCTCATATTTATTCCATACCTAGTCATCCTAGACAAATTCCGAATCCGCGGATTATTGTTCTTGTCTTCTTTTTGGACAAGTGTAGGGCAATTATTGTAGCTCAAAAAATGGGTTGATGTTTCAGGCAAATGAAATCAAAATCTCATTTTAGTCTGTCTGTTCCTGGTTAGATTTTCTTGCCCTTTTGTTTTCTTATGGGTCTGTTTTGTTAATTATAAGTGCAGTGCAAGTTGAAACTTGAAATGGGGTTTGGTTTATCTTGCTGATTATTGCTTGTTTGAACTTTGTTGGGTTGATTTTAGGATCCTTTTAGTTTTAGGTAAGTGTTACTTTCCTGGAAATTGAGTGAAAGTGTGTAAGAAAGTTGTAGGAGATGATGAGAAAATGAAGAGGCTTGACATGGACTTTTGATTTTGAGTTTGTAAGTACTGAGAGATTCAACTAGAGACCCCATATAACATTATGTGGGCATTCTGGCTATGAGCTGCCAAAATTTTTTGTGTTGGTTAATATTTATCCAAATCCAGTCACTACAAGCAATTTATGTTTGTTAATAAGCGGAACATAATTTTTTAAGTTGAAAAGAATTCCTATCATTTTATTGTCCATGATTAAATTATAGATGCAGAAAATATCTTACCCCTTCTTCTTTCTTTTTATACTTTTTAATTACATTAATTTTGCATTATCCAAAAATAATTTCTAAAAAAAAAACAAACAGAATTTAAATAATTAGAAATTTATTTTAGCTTATATTGACAAAATTTGTACATATTAGCTTTAATTTAAATTTGAAAATGCAAAAATATAATTTCCCTACATATAGTTGTTAGCTTCACATCTCAACTAAAATTTATTCCAAAGCTTATGATGTGTCAAAAATTCTCAATTTCTCTTATGTTGTGACCTTTAATAAACAAATTGTCTTATGCTCCAAACGTTTGAGTGAGCATTTTCAGTTTAAAAGAGTTCATAATAATAATGACATAGTGCCTAGGAACACTACAACAAATACATTACTAGATATTAATATTAATAACACATTTCAATAACCTATGCTAAACTAGATATTACAATAAGCAAAACACATGCTACAAAGAAGCCAACAAAGAAACTTATTACATATGTATATGAAATATTTTGCAAGGAATGTTGATCATCAACTGCAAGTTCAAACTTTGGTTTGTCAGCTGATGAACATTCATCACTTCTCTTCCATCTTGGTGCATAGAACACCCAAGCTCGGACAGCTTCTTCTCTAGAAGCATATGATTTGTAAACACTCCTTATAAAGGAGCACATTTTTTTGACATTCAGCCCAAGAATCATACACTCCATGTCTACAACCCAAAAAAACTACATAGTATGTTTGCAAGTTCGTCATTTGATGACATAATTGTTGTTGATTAATTTTTAATAATCAATCAAGTAATAACTATTGAAAAATATAGTATGAAACGTATATAATTCACACATGTGTACCATATTTTAGGATAATAACAATGATGATTAACTACAAAATTAAAAATATAACAAGAAATGTCCGAGATTCAAGGTTTGAGGCTTTGGATAGGTAGAACCCAACTTTAACTAAGGTAGTACCTAAGGTCGGTTAAGGTAGTACCTAAGGTAGATGACATAATTGTTGTTGATTAATTTTTTATAATCAATCAAGTAATAACTATTGAAAAATATAGTATGAAACGTATATAATTCACACATGTGTACCATATTTTAGGATAATAACAATGATGATTAACTACAAAATTAAAAATATAACAAGAAATGTCTGAGATTCAAGGTTTGAGGCTTTGGATAGGTAGAACCCAACTTTAACTAAGGTAGTACCTAAGGTCGGTTAAGGTAGTACCTAAGGTAGATGACATAATTGTTGTTGATTAATTTTTGATAATCAATCAAGTAATAACTATTGAAAAATATAGTATGAAACGTATATAATTCACACATGTGTACCATATTTTAGGATAATAACAATGATGATTAACTACAAAATTAAAAATATAACAAGAAATGTCTAGGATTCAAGGTTTGAGGCTTTGGATAGGTAGAACCCAACTCTAACTAAGGTAGTACCTAAGGTCGGTTAAGGTAGTACCTAAGGTAGATTAAGGTGGTACTTAAGAGCTATTAAGGTAGTAATTAAGGTACAATCCCAAAAAATGAAAGGTGAACCACTTGATCACACAAAAGAATCACATAATGGCATGCCATAAGGGTCACAAAGGAAGGTTCGAGGCTTCGAATAGGTAGAACCCAACTTTAACTAAGGTAGTACCTAAGCTCGGTTAAGGTAGTACCTAAGGTAGATTAAGGTGGTACCTAAGGTACAGTCCGCAAAAAACTAAGGGTGAACCACTTGACCATATAAAGAATCACATAATGGCATGCTATAAGGGTCACAAAGGAAGGTCCAAGGCTCCAGATAGGTAGAACCCAACTTTAACTAAGGTAGTACCTAAGGTCGGTTAGGGTAGAATCTAAGGTAGATTAAGGTGGTACCTAAGGGCTATTAAGGTAGTACTTAAGGTATAGTCCCCAAAAAACCAAAGGTGAACCACTTGACCACACAAAAGAATCACATAATGGCATGTTAAAAGGGTCACAAAGAAACGTCTGAGGCTTCGGATAAGTAGAACCCAACTTTAACTAAGGTAGTACCTAAGGTCGGTTAGGGTAGAATCTAAGGTAGATTAAGGTGGTACCTAAGGGCTATTAAGGTAGTACTTAAGGTATAGTCCCCAAAAAACCAAAGGTGAACCACTTGACTACACAAAAGAATCACATAATGGCATGCTATAAGGGTCACAAAGGAAGGTCCGAGGCTTCGGATAGGTAGAACACAACTTTAACTAAAGTAGTACCTAAGATCGGTTAAGGTAGTACCTAAGGTAGATTAAGGTGGTACCTAAGGGCTATTAAGGTAGTACTTAAGGTACAGTCCCCAAAAAACCAAAGGTGAACCATTTGACCATACAAAAGAATCACATAACGGCATGCTCTAAGGGTCACAAAGGAAGGTCTAAGGCTTCGATAGGTAGAACCCAACTTTAATTAAGGTAGTACTTAATGTGGATTAAGGTGGTACCTAAGGGCTATTAAGGTAGCACTTAAGGTACAATCTACAAAAAACCAAAGGTGAACTAGTTGACCACACAAAAGAATCACATAATGGCATGCTCTAAGGGTCATAAAGACAGGTTCGAGGCTTCGGATAGGTAGAACCCAACTTTGTACCTAAGATCGATTAAGGTAGTACCTAAGGTAGATTAAGGTGGTACCTAAGGGCTATTAAGGTGGTACCTAAGGGCTATTAAGGTAGTACCTAAGGTACAGTCCGCAAAAAACCAAAAGTGAACCACTTGACCACACAAAATAATCACATAATGACATGCTATAATGGTCACAAAGGAAGGTCTGAGGCTTCAGATAGGTCACTTTAACTAAAGTAGTACCTAAGATCGGTTAAGGTAGTACCTAAGATAGATTAAGGTGGTACCTAAGGGCTATTACGGTAGTACTTAAGGTACAGTCCATAAAAAACCACTTGACCACAGAAAATAATCACATAATGGCATGTTATAAGGGTCACAAAGGAAGGTCCGAGGCTTCGGATAGGTGGAATCCGACTTTAACTAAGGTAGTACCTAAGGTCGGTTAAGGTAGTACCTAAGGTAGATTAAGGTGGTACCTAAGGGCTATTAAGGTAGTACCTAAGGTACAGTGCCCAAAATAACAATGCAACTTACAACCAAATATGTTGTAAGTTCCATCTAGATTCAATACGACTTGTGAGTCATATGGTTATTTGGGAATAATATGGTTCCCACAACCCAACATGAAAGTTCAAGTCCACCAACGACTCCAAAATTGTTGATGTGCTCCATTTCAAATAAATGACCTAAAGAACAATAAATGAAAATTATTTACCTTCAGATTTTGGTTTGGGGTTAGGGCAAAATGCCACTCAATGATAAGAAGAGATATCTTGTTCACTAAGCCAATATTTTGGATTCCACCTTTCCATTCCTGTACGTACTGCTGTAGTAAATTCACAATCACATATGCGCCTTTTGGAGCTATCTTTTAACTGCGCATTTTTAAGATGGAATGTTCCATGTCATTGCACTTTTATGTGGACAAGAAAGAAACATAGAGGTTGGAGTTTTGGATTAATGGTTTTTTTCTCTCAAATAAGACAATTTTTAGGAATTTTTATATGGGTCTCGGGATCATGTGGGTGATGACTCCAAGAGAGAGAGAGAGAAATGTTCCCAAATCAAAGAGAAGAAAGGTTTCCAATTAGGGAAATTACAGCTGGTTGTCAGGTCAGGTGATTTTTCATAGGTTTCAAATTCAGATTTTTTTGTTTTATAAATTTTCAATCTCTCATGTGACATGGAGGGCTTCGTGCTAATATGGAGATAGGGTGGCAGTTGACATGAAGGCATGGAAGGGCAATCTAGGAACATAAAATGGAGTTAGCAAAAAGTGCATGAGAAAGATAATATTTTGCCATTTCACTGGTCAAATCTCATATTCCATTTCATTAGAGTTTGATTGTCATAATACTTTCAAATAGTCGACTGCAAAACACAACTTTCCCAATAAACTTTACAATCTCATGTATGTATAAAAACTTTTCATGTCATTTTCAAAGTATCGTGATCTCTCACCCATTAAAAGCCTGTCACCTCCTATTTTAAATTGTTTTCCCTTACTTTTCTTTTTCTATTTTTTTATTTTGTCTTTGGTCAATGACAAGGAATCTTTTTCCATTTTAAATGTTTACAGCCTAGTTGTATACTTGCTCAAAGTTTTATGTCTTGTTGGAAGCACGATTCAATAAACAAAAAATAAAATAAAATAAAAAATTGTTTTCTTGTTTGGTTTTTGAAGTGAAGTTTCTGAGATAAATTAAGCTAAGATGTAATTATATACTTTATTTTGCTTTGAAAAATTATTATCTTATGATAAATGTTTATTGTACTTTTTGTAAGTAACTTTAATATTAAATAAATAAACTACTAAATAGATAAGTTAACAAATTTTTTAGAAATCCTTAAGTGACACAATCTATAGAAAATTATGAGGACACCATTTTGTACTTTTTACGTTTTATTAAATTTTTCAAAGTTTATTAATTTTTAGGCTTTTTCTATTTGTGACAATTTTAAAGGAAAGAAATAAAGAGTAAAAATAGGAAGAAAGAAAAAATAAAAAATAATAAATAATAAATAATAAATTATTTTTATATATTATTTCACACATGTGTAATTGAATTTTAACTTTTTATATAAAAATTAAATAATTCTAAAATATATTAGTTTTTAATAATTTTAATTATATTTAATTTTCTATTACATTTTTTTTATAGTAAGATCAAATATTAAAAATATTTTTTTGTTGGTTTTCTAAAAACGTATTAAAGTGTGTTTGACAATATTTTTATTCGAAATATTTTTATGGAAGTGTTTTTTTAAAGTGTTTTTAGAAGAATCACTTATCAAATGTTTCTTCAAAAAAACATTACATGTGATTTTTTTAATATTATAAGCAATTTTTTTTAAAAAAAAAAATTTAAAGTGTTTCCTAAATTTTGAAAAAAAATTATTTATTTATTTTTCCAAAAACACTTTTTATGCTAAGAAACACTTTTATGTTAAAAGCATTTTTAAAAAACATTGTGAAATGAACTTTTAGTTTATGAATATTGAGAGAGAGAGTCTTATCCTACCAAAAAGAAAATGAGAAAATGACATATTCCTATCATATCAAAAGGAAAAAAAAATGACATTGTTGGAGAAAATGGACCACAACAATAATTCATATTGAGAGGTATTGAGTTGAAAATCAATCTGTATACCAAAAAAAGAAAAAAGAGAGAAAAAAAATGACATTGTTAGAGAAAGTGTAATAATTCATACTAATAGATACTGAAAAATCAATATCTTAGGCACAGAGGCTCCAAATATATATATATATATATATATATATATATATATATATATATATATATATATATATATATATATATATATTTATAATTATAAAATGATTTTTTTATTTTTTATTTTAATGAGACTTGGATTAAGAGCTTGTTTGATAGTGATATTAGTAAAAGTATTTTTATTAGTAACACTTTGATTTGTTATAAACACTCTTAAAGAGAATCACCTAGTAATTAGATATAAAATAAAAAAGTACCTTGATTGTGTTTATGATAATGTATTATATAACAAAGAAGTGATTTTGGAAGAATCAACTACCAAGTGATTATTTATTAATCACTCTAAATAATTCTCTAGATTTTTAAAAGTGATCTTCAAAAATTTATCAAACAAAAACATTATTTTTAGCATTAAGAGATGATTTTAACCCATTTCAAAATAACTCTCAAATGAGCTCTAAATTTATTTAATATTATATAAATTAAATTTACAAACTTTTTAAAATTATTTTTAAAAACTAAAATTTATTTATTTAAACAAATTTTATCTATTTTATTTTATTTTTTGAAAAACAACTTACCAAACACCTTTATTTTTAAAAAATACTATATTTTTAAAATTAAAAATAATTTTTAAAAACAAGTTTAAATCATGGTCAAATCGACAAATGATTTCTATTGATTCAATGCTCAACCAATTATTTAGTAGATGCAACTATTAAGCATGAATTTTATAGTGAAAATGATTAACTCCATATAGAAATTCATCTTCCATTGCTTAGTTGTCCCCTTTATTATTGTCCTTGGTTGGGAATTTACATTTTTTATGGTCTTAACATCTTGTTTTATACCATTCACCTTTAAATGATAACCCATCTTTGTACTTTTTTGTTGGTGCAATAAAGGAAAATACCTATCAAATTCCATTTGATTGTTGAACGTATGTGGTGAAATTTACATCAATGAATGATAGTACGAATAAATGGGACCAAGATACAAATATAAATAAGAGTAGGATAGAAATAAATAGAACCTTGAAATACTATGGGATACTACTTGATTGGTGATGTCTCTTTGATGTATGATATAAAAAATATACCATTTGGTACCTTAGCCAAACCCTACCACAAAATGCTCACATGTTTTACCATATTCAAGTTCATTTGGGCATTGATGATTTGAGTAAAGGCATGATTGGGAGTTATTATAGTAAGAACACTTTTAATGACTAGTTTTCTAGAAACAGTTTTACTATAATAAACTTCCAAATAGGCAATTAGTCAATTAAGCTCAAAATTTTAAAAATTCAAAATACTATGCTTCTATAAGCAACTTATTGATAAGTAACTTCCATTCATTCTATTAGAAACAACTCCAATTTTGAAGAATATTATGTCTAGAGCAAATTTTTTAGAATTGGACAAGTTATTAAACCAAAAAAGTTATCGACTTATGGTTCAGTAATTGGATTGATGATTACACTATAATGTCATAAGTATATAATTATGTATTATTAAAATTAAAAATAATTATCAAAAACAAAAATGATAAAGTCTATCAATTGAACTAAACAAAAAGTGAAACTTTTATAAGAACTATAAGATTGTTTTTTTGTCACAAGTGTAAAATGGAAAAACTAAATCCTCAAACATGCACTCTAATAGTAACTTTCTCATGATTCCAAAATTACTCTTATTTATAAATTGTTTTGGGATTAAAGCAACCAACTTGGAAGGACCACATAAACCTTTGCCATATAATCCATAGCCATGTAAGCATACCACATGTATAAACCACAAAGGATTAAAAAAAATAAAAGAAATATAAAAATAAAAGACAACCAAATGTAAGAAACTTGAGCCCCAACTCATCTCTTCACCACCACAAGAACCCTAATTATACCCTCCCTTCACCGACCATAACTTCTAATCTTCCATCAGACAACTTCCACACTCCACTAACATAAGCTAGCGCATGCCACCTTTATCTCTATTGACCCCAAAAATCATGTGGGACATAACATAAACACATAGATGCATTTTAAAACCATGAGAAGTGCCATTTCAGCATTTTAAAACTATGAGAGGCACCCAAATGGGTTGGCAAAGAAAAAAAAGAAAAATTTGAAAAATGTAGGTTCTTTTTGTCCATAATTTTAGAATGGTAGAGCATGTTTGATGTTGTGATCAATTTAAAAGTAAAATTTTAAAAATTTTCAAAGGGTAACTCATGTTTAAAAATAAAATGAACATGAAAGACTAAGAACAAAAAATAATTTAACAAAATGATAAAAAGGGAGAAATAAAAAATAATTTTAAAAATCATAAAAAAAATTAAAATATGACATAATTTATTTCTTTTTTGCATCCTTTCTCCATCTATCAATTAATATAAAAAATTTTAAAATATGATCTTCCTCTCAATTACACTTTTTTTTTTTTTGAATTTCATTTAACTTCTCTAATTGTTTTTCATTAGGCAAATAGATTTCAAAACAAGTGACACTTGATATATTCATAGGATTTGCTTCTATAAATAAAAAATAAAAAATAAAAAATAAAAATCATGAATAGAGTCATGGAACTCAAAACCAGGGTTAATAATTCATATTGGTGGATCATGTTCTTATCATATCAAAACTCAAGCACTCGACTAAATGAATCAACTTTAACACAACACGAATAATAGTTGGTTTAAAAGCATGAACCTAAATACAACCTAACTATTAAATAAGTAGCACATCATATAACTGATTTAATACTTAAGTACCATTTATTAAAGTGAGTTAAGTCCAAAATGTCTTTGTTATTTCTTCTTTAGACATAACTATACTTTTATGAATTCTTCACTAGAAAAATAAACTTCAAATCAAGTGAGACTTAATGTGTTGAGTTTATTAATGAGTTTAGTAAATTTTAAAAATAATTTGGAATCCAAAATAGACCTTTGCTCCATAATGAGTCATGAATCAACTATTTTTCCTCTACATAAAACTATTCTTTTCTGAATTTTCACATTCTTCAACTACTAATTTTTAAGAATAACTTGAAATTCAAAATTCAATTAATGGTAGAGTGACCAGTCTAAAATTCTTTGTTCGTAATTGAGTGCCAAATGTATACATATAATCAAAAGGTAAAATTATTTATATATTAAAAATTAAACTTTGCTTATTTTAAAATTTATTTTAAATGAAATATTATTAGCTAATATTATTTTAAATTATTATTATTATTCATTTTTTAAACCAAAAAATCAATTATGCCTTTATATAAATATTAGCATCCATATTTTATGATACATACTAAGATACTATGTTTCTTAATAAAAAGAAATATAATATATGATTTTATTATAATATTTCTGTAGACCCTCTATTTTGTCTTCCTCGCACATGTCATTTATAGCATTTCCCTGGTGACCCATTAATACTCGTGTAGCCTATCTTTTCTAAGCCACCTCGGAGACTTTGGTTGAGGGATTATCTGACCCCTTATTGTGACCCTTGGCAGCCCTAACTTAGACTTAGGTTTTTTCTTGCTTTTTTTAGGATAGCTTTTAGGCACCCTAGGCCCACTTAGGGACCCTAGGCCCATTTAGGTAACCTTAGGCCAATTTAGGCATTCTAGGCCCATTTAGGCACCTTAGGCCCATTTAGATCATTTTTTTTTTGCATGGGCATGGTTTGCATGGTTACATGGCTTGTATGACTTGCAAGACTCGTTTTTGTAAAATCACATTACTTGACTTTTTTTTTTTTACCTTTATATTCTTGTTTATTTTATTTTATTTATTATTTTGTATATTTCTTTATTTATTTTATTTTCCTATTATTTTATCACTTTTCCATAATACTCGCCTTTACTTATTCAGTTTAATTTAATAATTTTGTTTAAATGTTTTCACTATTATTATTATTATTATTATTATTACTATTACTCTATTAACTTTGAAATTTGGTAGGAAATCCACCAATAGAAAGATAAGAAAGTGCCTATGATGTGAAGCTCGGAGTGAGTAGCTACCATATTGGTTCCAAGAGTAGACATATGGAAAAAATGAATGGAGTCATGTTATGGGGAAGATTCAGATTATGCATAAAAAAAATAAATGATGAGCAGCAAAGAAGGTAATGTAATTTGTCTTTTGGAAAAAAAATCATGTGATGATGGAAGGAGGTTTCGGTAGTGTTTTGGGTCAAAGCATATTTTAAACGGAAAAGGAAAAGAGATGATATATTTTAGGAAGAATTGAGGTGGCATATTGAATAGACAGACTGTATTTTGCAAGAAAGAGAGTAGGAGGAATTCAGAAAAGGAAATAAAAGTCAACTCACATGCAAAAAAAGGAAGAAAGAAGCGTGATGAAGGAAAGGGGGAGATTTTTTTTATGATCACCGGATTGAGGAAGGGAGTGGGTTGCTGTTCCTTCCATTACCGTGGCTAGAGAGAGGAGTTGAATGGGGGATTGAGAAGAGATTAAGAAAATGAAAAAGGAAAGAAAGAAAGGGTGGGGTGAAAGAAAAAAATGATATAGGAGGCTGCCGTTGAAGAGGGGAAGGTGCAGTCGGGAGAGGAAGAAGAAGAATTTTCCAGAGTAAGATTATTATTTTTTTGGAGCGTGAGAAGGTGCAGTCGCACCATTGAGAAAGAAAGTGGAGGCAACCGCACCATGCATTGAGAGAGCCACACCATGCACTGAGATTTGATGCCTCTCCGAGGGTACCCACATGACTGCTAGTTGAAGAAGAGCACACCACAACCGCACCATGCACTGAGATTTCATGCCTTTCCAAAGGTATCCACCCGGCTGCAAGTTGAAGAGGAACTCACCATAGCCGCACCATGCATTGAGAACCAGCCGCACCACTCCTTTGAAGGAAGATTCAATACACATCTCCACGTAAAGGAGATACATTCACACGGCTGCCCCTTGGAGAAATAAACAGTCCGCGTACCTATAGAGCCTCCACAGGAAGCACCCTTCAGCACCAAATACGGCTGCCGGTGGTCATTTGCTCACTCTTCACCGCACCAGTCGCACATCCAGATTGCTCCAATAGCATCACAATCGCCTAGTACCAAGCACAACAGCTGGTGTCCATTTACTCGCTCTTCACTGGACCAGCTGCACACATCCAAATTGCTCCAATAGCATCACAGTCGGCTAGGTAACTACTTATTCACATGGGTTTTCTTGGGAAAATTTAAACTTCAGTTTCATTTCAATTTAGGGTCATTATGTTGGGTTGAGTGGTTTGACTTATTTTATTAGTTTCAGCATATATTTGTTTTAGTGTGGCAGCATGAATCTCATTTTTATTTAATTTTGATCTATCACATAAAGATTAGAGTTTTGTTTAAGTTTAGTTTTGGTTTATCATATTAAATTCAGAAAATACAATTTTATATAGTTTTAGCTTTGAGAAAAAAAAATTTATTTGATCTCTATTAAATTTAATTTTGATTCATTGCATCAGATTGAAAACATTTGAGTTTTATTTATTTATTTATTTGCTACTCTTTTATTTACTTGTTATTCATTCATTTATTTGTTGATAAAATCGATTTCATGTTAGAAAGTTCATTTTTTTTTTTAGTTTACTCTGATTTAGTTTGATTCATCTATTTAGTTCAAATACATTTATAGTTTTAATTCGTTGATAAAATTGATTCTATGTTTGAAAGTTTGCGTTTTTAGGTTGCTTTAATTTAATTTGATTCATTATAGTTAGTTTAGATATTTTTTATAGTTTAGTTCATTAATAGAATTGTTCCCATGTTCGAAAGTTTCAGTTTTTTTTTAGTTTGCTTTGATTTAATAATTTATATTCATTATTTTAGGTGTTTTCATAGTTTTAGTTTATTAATAAGATTGATCCCATGTTTGGAAGTTCATATTTTTAGTATTCTTTGATTTAATGTGATTCATTTTAATTAGTTTAGATACTTTTATAGTTTTAGTTCATTAATAAAATTGATTCTATATTAAAAGTTCATGTCTTTAGTTTACTTTTGATTTAGTTTAATTCATCTATTTAGTTCAAATACATTTATAGTTTTAGTTCATTGATAAAATTGATTTTATGTTTGAAAGTTTGCGTTTTTAGGTTACTTTAATTTAATTTAATTTGATTCATTATAGTTAGTTTAGATATTTTTTATAGTTTAGTTCATTAATAAAATTGATCCCATGTTTGAAAGTTTCGGTTTTTTTTTTTAGTTTGCTTTGATTTAATAATTTATATTCATTATTTTAGGTGTTTTTATAGTTTTAGTTTATTAATAAAATTGATTTCATGTTTGGAAGTTCATATTTTTAGTATTCTTTGATTTAATTTGGTTCCTTTTAATTAGTTTATGTGTTTTTATAGTTTTATTTATTTATTGATAAAGTTGATTCTTCATTTAAAAATTCATGTTTTTAGTGTACTTTGATTGAATTTAATTCATCTATTTAGTTTAGACACTTTTATAATTTTTGGTTCATCAATAAAATCAATTCTATGCTTGAAAGTACATATCTTTAGTTTGCTTTGATTTAGTTTGGCTCATTTTAATTAGCTTAAGCACTTTTATAATTGTAGTTCATTAGTAAAATTAATTATATGTTTGAAAGTTCACGTTTTTAGTTTAATTTAGTCGCACTCGTTTTAATTAGTTTAGGTACCTCTATATTTTAGTTCCTTACCTGAATTGATCCATTTTTAGTTTTTGTTTCAAAATCATTAATGTTAGATCCTGACCACCCTTATCTGAATTTATATGCTTTTAAAATCCTAGCGGTTAGTTCATGAATCGGTACCTTGTTAGTTTGTCTAATCTAGAATGCCTTGCCCATTGCTTTAGTGATCCTTCATTTCATTTTCTTTCTGAGGCTATCGGAAAATAGTGAAGGTTGGCCTCCATTCTCACCACTTCAATTTTCTCGGTTGTAAAAAATTCTACTTTGTGATTTTGTTCTCTTTTGTTTTGCTTGGTATTTGATTCACACGTTTTATTGTTTTCAAATTAATTTCTTTCATTCTTAAAACATAACACTATTTTCAAAAGATCCCTTTAAAAATCCTTTTCAAAAATTCATTTAGAGTTCTTAGAATCAAAATCTCATTCCCTTTAGAAATCCATTTCAAAAATTCATTTAGGGTTCTTAGAATCAAAATCTCATTTTTTAAAATAATGTGCAACCATGTTTTGATCGGCTCACATCTTTCAAATAAAATTACAGTTTTGAATAAAACACGAATCAAAGCTTGTGGTCCCAAATAAATGGGATAATTCTAAGCTAAATTCGTGTATATCAATTGGGGAATTGGTGAAACCCCTACATAAGAAAATCTTTTCAAAAATTATTTTTGTTGCCACTTTTGTCATTTGTTGAAATTATGTCTATCTTTTTTTAGGAATTGTATACAAGATGAGTGTGATAATGAGTGTTTTCATATACTTTGATAATTTCTGCTATGCTAATTAGATAACGAGCATGCTAGGATTTCTATATTTTATTATTTATTATCTAACCCCTCATGTCTTATGGAAGCGCATTGTAAGTTATCTATGTTATCCAGGTACGTCCCCTATCACCTACTTTCTAAATTTTGTAAACAATCATGTCACTGTGAAATATGCATATGTTTGATAATCCTTGGGTGCTTAGATGTATGCTAGATTCGCTATGATTAAATACATGTTGTGTGCTATACTTCTATACTAACTCTGATGTTTTATGATAGTGCTTGAAAAGTGGTCCGGGTACGCATCCTAATCTTCCTTTATTATGATTTGATCTTATTTGGCATGCTATCTTTTGGAACCATCTAGCCTACTTAGGTAGCCATAATTAATCGATTAATTGCCACATTCCCCTTAACTTAGTTAGTAAAGACCTCTTTAGGGCTTAAAAGGGTGTTATCTCCTAGAGGTACCTTCCCAATAAGTAACCTGATCCCCGGACCTAGACTCGGGTTTTTTCAAAGACATGCTTTTCCAAAAATTATGGAGTCACATTTTAGGGTTTCTCTTTCTTGTTTTATTTTCCCTCTAAAATAAAAATAAAATAAGTGGCGGCTCCAACTTTTCCAAAAACAACATTTTCACTAAACAAAAGCGAGTCTCGCTGATCGAGTGGGGACGCACGTGAAAAATGCGGGTCCACAAATTGGCGACTCCACTGGGGATTTTGAGGATCAAGCTTGAACACTAGTTGAGGAAAATGTAGCATTTAATTGGTCGATTAGTGGGTACCTCTTTTTTTTAGGCAAGGTGATTCGATTTGCTTGCTTGTTTGGTTTGCTATCCTAACATGTTTGATTGCCTTGGATGATCACTTGATTGTTTTGCTCACTTTAGCATGATTCACTCTCACATATGCTAGGTAGGACTTTGATTGTTTGATATTTATCTGCTTCGCATGACTGCTTGTTGTATGACAACCATTTCTCTTGCATGTTTGTATGATTGCTTATCTTTGTTCACTATCTCACTTTAGATTTTAGGTTTTTCGGATGCACCCACATCCTTCACTATGCACTTTAGATTATCCCTGAGCGCTGAGAGATGGGAGAGCCTTCACCGTTAGGAAACCCCCTGGGAACGCAAGGAAGTGCATGTGTGGAGGTGATGACCACCTTGCATGGAAGCACCCCGTCTCCTCGGAGGCATGCAGAGGGTTGCGTACCGCCGGAGGGTACGATCGCTTCTGCTAGGGATCCTTTAACCCACCTATTTTTATCTTGTAGAACCACCATAACCTTGTAGGCTAGCCTAGACCCAATTGAGATTTCATTCCTACACGTGGGTGCATCTATGGACCTTCAGAGCTGCCTTGGTTACAGTTGGGTTTTGTTACCCTCTCCATAGTCTCATTTTGGCATGATCAGATACGAGTATCAGTTTGAGTATACATGGGCTATATGATTGATTACCTTTTAGTCGGTTCTTACAGAGTTACCCTTGTACAGCGTCTCATCTAGTGTTTCCGTGTTTATAGGAGTATTTTTTGGTGCCCAATCTGGATTCGCCTTCGTGGACTAGAGTTAGAGGCAGGTTGACCAGAGTATCAGATCAGCCAGACCAGAGAGTAGATCAGAGAGATAAGGACTCCCAGGTAGTCACAGTTGACCAGTTTGCTGCGGCCATGGCTTCGATTCAGGAGGCTATAGCCGGCCTTGGCCAGAGGATAGACGGGTAGCAGGCCCCACCTTAGGATAGTGCACAGTATGACTCTGCAGCACCACCACCCCCTCCACTCAGTCAGTCAGTTCCACACCCGACACCGTATGTTTTACATAGTCAGACTGATGCTACTCCACTTCCTATTGTAGCACCCATTCAGGCCTCAAAGGATGCACATGCTCGTATGGATAGACTCGAGCAGAGGATGAGACAGATGAGGGTTTCGGATGGAGCTGTCAGTTGGGATGATTTTGATGGAGCACCGGTAGCCAGTTTACCAACCCAGTTCAGGATGCCAGAGATTGAGAGGTATACAGGTATAGGTTGCCCTAAGATTCATTTGAGGTTATACAGTAGTATGATGAGGGCCCATGGGTTGGATGAGGCCCACTTGATTATGTTTTTCCCCATGTCCTTGAGTGGTGCAGCACAGCGTTGGTTTGCTTCTTTAGATGCTTCACGTCGCAGGACTTGGGATGACTTGGCCCAAGAGTTTTTGAGACAGTTTGCTTTCAATGTTGTCATTGATGTCTTGAGGAGAGAGTTAGAGGCCTTGAGACAGGGACCAGAGGAGTCAGTGACTTCATTTATCTCCCGATGGAGGGAGAAGATTGCCCAGATTGTTGATCGTCCTTCAGAGAAGGACCAGATTAGTATGATTCTGAGGAGCTTACAGCCTAGATTTGCCAGACATTTGATGGGATTTCCTCACACGGATTTTGGAGCCTTGGTACAGGCCCTGTACAGTATAGAGGAGGGCATTGCTAGAGGATTGTGGTTCGAGTCTTCCCCTTCTGATCCAAAGGGGAAGAAGCCCTTAGGAGGACAGAGACCAGGAGATGTGGGTTCTATCAGTTCAGCAGGATCGAGATCTCCCAGGCACTATCAGACATTTGGGCAGACTTCAGGAGCCTATTACCCACAGCGTTATGTTCAGTATAGACCACCCAAGCCCATGGCTCCTACATACCTACACCAGACCCTAGAGCCTGTTTTTATTGCACAGGTCTCTGAGAGGCCTCCTACTTTATACCCTCGGCCCCGAGCCCCACAAACTACTATTCCTCTTGTACAGAGGCCAATGCGACAGTTCTCCCATCTAGGTATGCCTTTGAGTCGAGCTTTCCAAAAGCTCATAAATGGTGGTTTGTTGACTCAGTTGGCACCTAGGCCTGTACCTCAGCCCGTGCCACCGCGCTTTAGGATGGATCTGCATTGTTCCTACCATCAGGGTCTAAGGCATGACACGGATCATTGCACTGCCTTGAGACATGCTATACAGGACTTGATAGATCAGGGTCTGGTTAACTTGGGGCAGCCAAGTGTAACCACGAACCCTTTACCGGCTCACTCTACGCATGCAGTGCCACCACCCCCGGGCAGTATCCATCACATAGATTTTGTAGAGGATGACAGCATACACATGATGAGTTGGGGTGATGGATTACCAGAGCCGATTGTTTTGGATGATAGTTATGAGGTTGCCACAGTGGGTTCTCAGACTTCTACTCCGTTCAGTTTGATTTCAGATTGGATACCATTTGAGTTGACTCCTACCGCACCATCGGCTATAGCACGTCAGGGCCTGCCAATCTCATTTATCCTACAACCAGATGATGATGATTTGGAGGGGAGAGATGTACAGATTGTGACCCGTAGTGGGAGAGTAGCTCAGCCCCCACCTCTAGTAGCTAGGCCATTTGATAGCGCAGTTTCTCATGAGGAGGTCAGGAGAGAGGATGACGAGATACTGAGGCAGTTACAGAGTACACAGGCCCGCATATCTATTTGGAGTTTGCTAGCATCTTCTAGTATTCATAGAGATGCATTGATTCGGGCTTTGAGCCAGATCCGCGTGGAGACCACCACTACCCCGAAGGGGTTGATTCATATGATGACGACCGACAGGGCCACATGTATTGTGTTTTCAGATGATGACTTGCCACCAGAGGGTTCAGACCATACACGCCCTCTATGTATTATGGTTGGTTGTTCAGGCCACAGAGTTCCATCTGTCCTATTGGATAATGGCTCGGCCTTGAACGTTTGCCCATTGGCTACTGCTATTGCCCTTGGTTATGCCCCTTCAGACTTCGGTCCCTCTACACAGACGGTCAGAGCATATGATAGTACTAAGAGGGAGGTCATGGGTACTTTGATGATAGAGTTGTTGATTGGTCCAGCTACATTTCCCATCCTATTCCAGGTTTTGAGGATTCCCACGTCCTTTAACCTGCTTCTGGGCCGACCATGGATTCACAGGGCCGGGGCTATTCCATCTTCCCTTCATCAGAAGGTGAAGTTTGTACATGACGGGCAGGTCATCACGGTACAGTCTCCTAGAGATATGTTTGCCTCCTCCAAGCCAGTGCTTCAGATCAGTCATAGTGAGGATGACCTATTTTTGATCGGGTTTACATTTGATGAGGTGCAGACTCTCGAGGTTGAGGACTTCTGCAGAGATCTTGTAGCTATGTCATTTGATCAGCATAGCAGTACGGTGGTACTTGACATGATGAGGGGTATGTCTTTTATGCCTGGTTTAGGGTTGGGGCGACGTCAGCATGGACCCATGGAGTTTGTGGCTACTGTTGATCATGGTACACCATTTGGGCTCGGGTTTGTTCCTATAGAGGCTGACTATTGGTATATGGCGCGTCTGCACCGGGAGAGAGTGAGAGCCCGTCTGACTTGCACACCATTCGATTATCCTGTTCGTCCTTATGGGATGAGCTTGGCAGACTATTTTGTTAGAGGATCAGAGGCCCATCCTCATATGGGGGATTTTGACATTGCGACTGATATAAAGGGAGTGGGTGAGCTTCAACATCAGTTTCATCATTTACAGTTAGGAGATGAGACATCCGGTGCACCAGTTTCAGTGATGATTGCTCCTTCGTCACCAGATCGAGCCAGCTTCTTATCATTGTGCTTTCCAAAGGAGACTACTGATTATGGAGCAGACATTGAGCCTAGTGGGGTGACTGATGGAGTTGTTCCTCAGGACGAGTATCGGGATGAGATGGATATGAGTATGAGTCAGATTGCCGAGGTGGTTCAACCTGAGTTTGCTTCACCGTTCGATCTATTCGGGGTGTCTGCTATCGAGGTTGCCGAAGAGACCCAAATAGTTCTCGCTCCAGAGCTTATGAAGGATGTTACAGTTGGTGATGATGAGTTTGAGGATACTTTTGGCTTTATTGAGGGAGCGTCCGACTTTGTGGACCCACCTCTTTCATTTGACATTTTATCAGGATTTATTTCCCACAGTGACGATGTTTACGATTCCGTATCTATGGATTTGAGTATTTTTTAGTATTTGCCTGCCTCTTGTGATAGTATATATATATCTGCACCCTACTCACTCACTCCACAGATACTTGATATAGATGATGAGTTCACGCAGCCTGATTTAGATAGAGACTCTTCCGATCATGACTCAGACTCGATAGATGAGAGGGTTTCACCTGCTATAGGGGATGTTGAGACTATTGATTTTGGCACAGAGGATCAGCCTAGAGAGCTGAAGATTGGTTCACCCCTGTCTACAGATGAGAGGGATAGACTTATTCATTTACTCAGGTCATACTTAGATGTTTTTGCATGGTCTTATGAGGACATGCCAGGTTTGGATCCTTCTATCGTCCAACACCATCTGCCTATTTTGCCCCATGTTAGACCAGTTAAGCAGAAATTCAGATGATTGCACCCACATTGGAGTCTACAGGTGAAAGAGGAGATTCAGAAACAACTTAGTGTTGGGTTTATATCAGTAGTTGAGTATCCAGAGTGGTTGGCTAATGTCGTCCCAGTTCCCAAAAAGGATGGCAAGGTTAGGGTTTGTGTCGATTTTAGAGACCTTAATAAAGCCAGCCCTAAGGATGATTTTCCTCTCCCACATATTGATTTGTTGGTCGATAGCACTGTAGGTCACTCGATGTTGTCTTTCATGGATGGATTTTCAAGGTACAATTAGATTTTGATGGCTCCAGAGGATATGGAGAAGACAGGCTTCATTACCGAGTGGGGTACCTACTGTTACAGAGTTATGCCATTTGGGTTGAAGAAT
The DNA here is from genome assembly GCA_030345155.1 of Vitis x doaniana. NCBI lineage: Eukaryota > Viridiplantae > Streptophyta > Magnoliopsida > Vitales > Vitaceae > Vitis > Vitis x doaniana. The sequence continues at coordinate 9,741,305 of CP128322.1, forward strand.
GCAGGAGCTACTTATCAGAGAGCCGCTACCACTTTGTTTCATGACATGATGCATAAGGATGTGGAAGTTTATGTAGATGATATGATTGTGAAATCCCAAAGTAGAGCAGATCACCTAACGGCTCTAGAGAGATTCTTTGAAAGGATTCGGAAATTCAGATTGAGGCTGAATCCCAAGAAGTGCACCTTTGGAGTGACTTCTGGGAAATTGTTGGGGCATATGGTCAGTGATCGGGGCATAGAGGTCGACCCAGATAAAATCAAAGCCATACTTGACATGCCTGTGCCGAGGACTGAGAAATAGATCAGGGGTTTTCTAGGCAGGTTACAGTACATCAGTCGTTTCATAGCAAGATTGATAGACATATGTAAGCCCATCTTTCGTCTTTTGAGGAAGAATCAGCCAACAATTTGGAATGATGACTGCCAGATTGCATTTGAGATGATCAAGGAGTACTTGCTTTCTCCTCCTGTTTTAGTGCCTCCTATGCCAGGACGTCCACTTCTTCTGTACTTGTCAGTTTCAGACATGGCCTTAGGATGCATGCTAGCTTAGCTCGATGACTCCGGGAAGGAGCGAGCTATTTACTATTTGAGTAAGAGGATGTTGGAGTATGAGATGAGATATGTTATGATTGAGCGTTTCTGCTTAGCGTTAGTTTAGGCCACTAGGAGATTGAGGCATTACATGACTGAGTATTCAGTGTGTTTGATTTCTTGGCTAGATCCGTTGAGGTATTTGTTTGACAGATCTGCATTGACTGGTAGATTGATGAGATGGCTCGTACTTCTGACAGAGTTTGATATTCAGTATGTTTCTCAAAAGTCTATTAAGGGAAGTATTGTCGCCGATCACTTGGCCTCATTATCGATATCTGATAGTAGGCTAGTTGACGATGATTTTCCAGATGAGGAGTTCATTGCTATGACTAGCTTATCCGGTTGGCGTATGCACTTTGATGGTGCAGCCAACCACTCAGGGTTTGGGATAGGTGTTTTGTTGATATCCCCCCAGGGTGATTATATTCCGAGGTCAGTTCGCTTGACATTTTCAGATCGATATCCCGCCACGAACAACATAGTTGAGTATAAGGCTTGTATCCTTGGTTTAGAGACTGCATTGGAGCTTGGCATTAAACAGATGAAAGTATTTGGTGACTCTAATCTCATACTTAGATAGATTCAGGGTGATTGGAGGATTAGCGATGTAAAGCTTAGGTCGTATCATGTTTATTTAGAGTTACTAGTTGGGAGGTTTGATGACTTGAGATACACTCGTCTACCAAGAGCGCAAAACCAGTTTGCTGATGCCTTAGCTACCTTAGCTTCTTCCGTGGACATTCCGACTGATGTGGTTATATGTCCATTGCTGATTGAGTTAAGGTTTGCACCCGCATACTGTTGTTTGATTGGAGAAATAGAGGTCCAGGATGATCTACCTTGGTATCATGACATTTATCAGTTTCTTAGATCTGGCACATACCCTGAGGTAGCCACTGCCAAGAATAGGAGAGCACTGAGGAATTTGGCCACTAGATTTGTCATTTGTGGAGATACCTTATATAGGCGATCAGCTGATGGTATGCGTCTATTATGTTTAGATCGAGCCTCTGCAGATCGAGTGATGAGAGAGGTTCATGCAGGAGTTTGTGGTCCGCATATGGGAGGACACATGTTGGCCCGAAAGATTATGAGGACGGGTTATTTCTGGTTGACTATGGAGACAGATTGTTGTCAGTTTGTTCAGAAATGCCCAGAGTGTCAAATTCATGGTGATCTCATTCATGCACCGCCATCAGAGTTACACGCTTTGATCTCACCATGGCCATTTTCAGTATGGGGTATTGATATTATTAGGAAGGTTTCACCAAAATCTTCCAATGGTCATGAGTTCATCCTAGTTGCCATAGATTATTTCACCAAGTGGGTGGAAGCCGCATCATATGCGAGGTTGACATCTGCTAGGGTTGCCAGTTTCATCAAGTCACACATCATTTGCCGTTATGGGGTTCCCCATGAGTTGATTTCAGATAGAGGGGTGCACTTCCGAGCCGAGGTAGATACTTTGTTGTAGAAGTATGGCATCCGACATCATAGATCTTCAGCATACAGGCCATAGACCAATGGGGCAGTAGAGGCTGCAAACAAGAATATTAAGAGGATTTTGAGGAAGATAGTTGAGACTTCTCGAGATTGGTCAGAGAAACTCCCTTTTGCATTGTGGGCATATCGTACCTCTTTTCGCACCTCTACAGGAGCTACACCTTACTCTTTAGTATATGGTATGAAGGTTGTTTTGCCGGTTGAGACAGACATGGGTTCTCTGAGAGTAGCCCTTGAGCAGTAGATTTCTGAGACAGAGTGGGCTCAGGCTCGGTTTGACCAGCTTAACCTTTTAGATGAGAAGAGATTAAGAGCAGCAGATCATGTTCAGGCCTATCAGAGGAAGATGGCTCGTGTTTTCAAGAAAAGAGTCAAACCGAGACCATTACAGAAAGGCGATTTGGTTTTGAGGATTCTCAAAGGCTTAGTTGGAGGCCCTAGAGGGAAGTTCAGACCTAGTTGGAGTGGGCCTTACGTTATTCGAGAGTTGACCCCAGAAGGGGCTGCATGGTTGACTGACTTAGATGGAAACCAATTTTCAAAGCCTACCAATGTGGATCAGCTGAAGAAGTATTACGTTTGAGATTATGGTCGTAGGATGGGCGGCCTTCATATCGGTTAACCTTACACCTTATCACCTTTATTGATATATTAAACCATTGCTAGCCCACTGAGCCTCACGTGGTATGGTATAGCCTTATTTCTTTCTTATAGCCTTGATTACCATTTCTACACCCGGGTTGGGACCCTTTGGTGTATATGCATGCTTTGCTATGAAAGCCTCATGAGCTGTGGACTTATAGATTTATTTTTCTCATCTTTTCTATTATCACTTCATCACTCTGTCTATTATACTCCATTATTTCCACATTTTCATCTTGATCCCGACTCTTATCATTTGTTGTTCCACTTCATATTTTCTCCGCTTGGAATGTTAATTCTTCACATATTGATGCATATTGGGTAGTTGTATCACCCTCTCCATTCCATCATTTGGCACTGATTCAGAGACTTTAGCTCGAGAGGTTGTCTCATAGGATGGGGCTTCGTGTGGTCATCAGTTATTTGAGAGAGTCTATTCATTCCTTATATCTTTCCCGTTGGAGTTCGATTTAGTGATAATCAGAGCATGTGCAAAAAAAAAAAAAACAAAAAAAAAAAAAAAAAAAAAAAAGAATGCAATGATATGTTCGTGTATGGTAACTTGCTCCATTGGGAACTTATGTCACCTTTAGGTCTGTTTATTGGGTATATTTGTCATTGTGGGTTTTTATGAGATTTTTATACGAGTTTCCACTCTTTGAGCCACTCTTGTTATGCATTTGAAGTGTCGAGAGTTCATGTGAGAGTTCTACGAGATCCTATGCTTCTTGGATCATGGTTGATAGGTATTAGGTATGAGAGATGAGAAACCTTTTACTAGGGTCACTGGATCACTGTCTTACCCACCATTCCATCATTGGTGATATGACTTTCCTTTATTGCACTGATATGGGTTGATCATCATTCATTCCACTTTCTCATTTCTTTTTTCTTTTTTTTTTTGTGTCATCACCTCTTTCCAGATCTCTGTTCCACATTTTATCCATTTCCTGCATATTGATACACATTTCTAATTTGATACCTTCTTCACATCATTCACATGTTTCATTGATAGTTTAACCATTTATCATCCCGCTTGTTTCAATATCGACATTTCCTTTGGTTATTTTTAAGTCCATGGCTCATGAGATTTTTCTATGCATTACATCTTGTACATGAGGGTATGGGTTTGATCATTGGGTATTTGAGCCTAGTTTCCCTTCATTTATTTCACCCTATCACCTTGGCCTACATTACATCCCGTGTCTTAAGACCACCATGAGACCACGAGATCAGACGTTATCTTTGACAGTCATCACTTGGACAGACTTTTATAGATTGGTTGAAGTATAGTCGTTACTATGTTCTCCTTTATGGAAGATACTTTTGGAAGCATTTGGTCTCTCTCTTGCTTGGCATATTGATGTTTGATGGATTTTTGGGTTTGGAGACAGTTCGTTGAAGATATCAGATTCATCTTTTTTCCATGCACCAGACATCCATACTAGGGCATATTTCCCCATTTTGAAGTTACCGGATTCCTATCAGATTTAGTTAGGGTTTCATCAGAGACATGCTTCTACTCCTGAGATTACCACATCCCTCATCATTTTGGCTATTCATTTGAGATTAGATTTGGAGTGTCTCCCTTGAGGCATTGGTCGATACTTCATTTTGACTTCTTAGCGGATTATTATTGAGTGGAGGATAGTTGATTAATGATGTTGGATTCATCCTTTGGTTGTGCATTAGATATTCACACTGGAGCATATCTCCTCATTTCTCTGAGATTCCTAGTCGTTTTGAGTTATGTGGCTATCTTATTCATGGTTACAGAGATGTTTGATGGATTTTGACAGATTCTTTATTTTGCATCAGATATCCATACTGGGGCATATTCCTCTCTCCTTTATGAGATTTGTTTAGGCAGTGATATGAGCATGGATGATTAGTGTCGGTTGTTTACCTCATGGCTTTGATATCAAATCTTATACTGGGGCATATTCCCCCATTTTCTTTGAGTATCCTTGAGATTGAGACAGTGGTCAGCTTGGTTTTAGATTGAGTACTAGCCCGGAGCTTCCGACGACTAAATGTATCAGGACTTCCCTACATGGATTTGTTGAGATAGAGATGGATCGCATCAGGTTTCACCCGAGGAGCATGGATGGATCCTTTAGCCAGATGCTCATGAGATAGATTGTTTTCTTCATTGATTATCTTGTGGATCGAGTTATCTAGATGAGCAGCATTTTCAGGCACTTTAAGTTTTTCCCTTTAGATGAGTCACGATATACACACTCCGAGATTTACCTCTTGAGGTTTGTCGCCAGAGCAGCTTGTGAGACATAGAGAGCTCTTTTAGTTCAGATTTTTCAGAGGTTTGTCATGATGCATCGGTTACAGACACATTGATTTCAGCGAATGATCGATTTATTGGTTGTTTCAGCATTGCGAACACCTTGGATACTGGGGCATATTTTCTTTCCTAAGCTTACAAGTCTAGCCCTTAGCATTCCGATCACACGACTTTGATCCATTTGCTTCCTATCCACTTTTGAGTTAAGTCTTCATTTCTTTTCCATTTAGAGCCTAGAGCTCCCGACCCAGAGTCGATTTTCCATTTATGACCCAAAGTCATTTTTTTCCCATTTAGAGCCCAGAACTCTCGACCCAGAGTCGATTTTCCATTTATGACCCAGAGTCACTTCTTTTCCATTTAGAGCCTAGAGCTCTCGACCCAGAGTCAATTTTCCATTTAGAGCCCAAAGCTCTCGACCTAGAGTCGATTTTTCATTTATGACCCAGAGTCACTTCTTTTCCATTTAGAGCCCAGAGCTCTCGACCCATAGTTGATTTTCCATTTAGACCCCAGAGCTCCCGACCCAGAGTCGATTTTTCATTTATGACCCAGAGTCATTTCTTTTCCATTTAAAGCCCAGAGCTCTCGACCCAGAGTCGATTTTCCGTTTATGACCCAGAGTCATTTTTTTCCATTTAGAGCCCAGAGCTCTAGACCCAGAGTTGATTCTCCATTTAGAGCCCAGAGCTCTCGACCTAGAGTCGTTTTTCATTTATGACCCCGAGTCATTTCTTTTCCATTTAGAGCCCAAAGCTCTCGACCTAGAGTCGATTTTTCATTTATGACCTAGAGTCATTTCTTTTCCATTTAGAGCCCAGAGCTCTCGACCCAGAGTCGATTTTCCATTTATGACCCAGAGTCATTTCTTTTCCATTTAGAGCCCAGAGCTCTCAACCCAGAGTCGATTCTCCATTTAGAGCCCAGAGCTCTCGACCGAGAGTCGTTTTTCATTTATGACCCAGAGTCATTTATTTTCCATTTAGAGCCTAGAGCTCTCGAACCAGAGTCGATTTTCCGTTTATGACCCAGAGTCATTTCTTTTCCATTTAGAGCCCAGAGCTCTCAACCTAGAGTCATTTTTCATTTATGACCCCGAGTCATTTCTTTTCCATTTAGAGCCCAAAGCTCTCGACCCAGAGTCGATTTTTCATTTATGACCCAGAGTCATTTCTTTTCCATTTAGAGCCCAGAGCTCTCGACCCAGAGTCGATTTTCCATTTATAACCCAGAGTCATTTCTTTTCCATTTAAAGCCCAGAGCTCTCGACCTAGAGTCGATTTTCCATTTATGACCTAGAGTCATTTCTTTTCCATTTAGAGCCCAGAGCTCTCGACCCAGAGTCGATTCTCCATTTAGAGCCCAGAGCTCTCGACCGAGAGTCGTTTTTCATTTATGACCCAGAGTCATTTCTTTTCCATTTAGAGCCCAGAGCTCTTGACCCAGAGTCGATTTTCCATTTATGACCCAGAGTCATTTCTTTTCCATTTAGAGCCCAGAGCTCTCAACCTAGAGTCATTTTTCATTTATGACCCCGAGTCATTTCTTTTCCATTTAAAGCCCAGAGCTCTCGACCCAGAGTCGATTTTTCATTTACAACCCAAAGTCATTTCTTTTCCATTTAGAGCCCAGAGCTCTCGACCAAGAGTCAATTTTCCATTTATAACCCAGAGTCATTTCTTTTCCATTTAAAGCCCAGAGCTCTCGACCCAGAGTCGATTTTCCATTTATGACCCAGAGTCATTTCTTTTCCATGTAGAGCCCAGAGCTCTCGACCCAGAGTCGATTCTCCATTTAGAGCCCAAAGCTCTCGACCAAGAGTCGTTTTTCATTTATGACCCAGAGTCATTTCTTTTCCATTTAGAGCCCAGAGCTCTCAACCCAGAGTCGATTTTCCATTTATGACCCAGAGTATTCTTTCTGTGTAGAGCCTTGAGCTCACGACCTAAAGTTATTCCATCTTTGTGATTGCATCCCCGTGTTCCGAGCTTACTCTTTTCATGTGCTAGGACAAAATCTCTGGTCCTTTTCTTTTGTTCTTCAGTATAGTTCACTTCGTTCCACTCATTATTCGTATCTTACTCACTTTCCCTACACTCGTGATCTCTACCGAAGAGGGGCATATTTGTAGACCCTCTATTTTGTCTTCCTCGCACATGTCATTTATAGCATTTGCCTGGTGGCCCATTAATACTCGTGTAGCCTATCTTTTCTAAGCCACCTCGGAGACTTTGGTTGAGGAATTATCTGACCCCTTATTGTGACCCTTGGCAGCCCTAACGTAGACTTAGGTTTTTTTTTTCTTTTTTTAGGATAGCTTTTAGGCACCCTAGGCCCATTTAAGTAACCTTAGGCCAATTTTGGCATTCTAGGCCCATTTAGGCACCTTAGGCCCATTTAGATCATGTTTTTTTGCATGGGCATGGTTTGCATGGTTGCATGGCTTGTATGACTTGCAAGACTCGTTTTTGTAAAATCACATTGCTTGACTTTTTTTTTAACCTTTATATTCTTGTTTATTTTATTTTATTTATTATTTTGTATATTTCTTTATTTATTTTATTTTCCTATTATTTTATCACTTTTCCATAATACTCGCCTTTACTTATTTAGTTTAATTTAATAATTTTGTTTAAACGTTTTCACTATTATTATTATTATTATTATTATTATTATTATTATTACTATTACTCTATTAACTTTGAAATTTTGTAGGAAATCCACCAATAGAAAGATAAGAAAGTGCCTATGATGTGAAGCTCGGAGTGAGTAGCTACCATATTGGTTCCAATAGTAGACATATGGAAAAAATGAATGGAGCCATGTTATGGGGAAGATTCAGATTATGCATAAAAAAAATAAATGATGAGCAGCAAAGAAGGTAATGTAATTTGTCTTTTGGAAAAAGAATCATGTGATGATGGAAGGAGGTTTCGGTAGTGTCTTGGGTCAAAGCATATTTTAAACAAAAACGGAAAAGAGATGATATATTTTAGGAAGAATTGAGGTAGCATATTGAATAGACATACTGTATTTTGCAAGAAAGAGAGTAGGAGGAATTCAGAAAAGGAAATAAAAGTCAACTCACATGCAAAAAAAGGAAGAAAGAAGTGTGATGAAGGAAGGGGGAAGATTTTTTTTCTGATCACCGGATTGAGGAAGGGAGTGGGCTGCTGTTCCTTCCATTACCGTGGCTAGACAAAGGAGTTGAATGGGGGATTGAGAAGAGATTAAGAAAACGAAAAAGGAAAGAAAGAAAGGGTGGGGTGAAAGAAAAAAATGATATAGGAGGCTGCCGTTGAAGAGGGGAAGGTGCAGTCGAGAGAGGAAGAAGAAGAATTTTCCAGAGTAAGATTATTATTTTTTTGGAGCGTGAGAAGGTGCAGTTGCACCATTGAGAAAGAAAGTGGAGGCAACCGCACCATGCATTGAGGGAGCCGCACCATGCACTGAGATTTGATGCCTCTCCGAGGGTACCCACATGACTGCTAGTTGAAGAAGAGCACACCACAACCGCACCATGCACTGAGATTCCATGCCTCTCCAAAGGTACCCACACGGTTGCAAGTTGAAGAGGAACTCACCATAGCCGCACCATGCATTGAGAACCAGCCGCACCACTCCTTTGAAGGAAGATTCAACACACATCTCCACGTAAAGGAGATACATTCACACGGCTGCCCCTTGGAGAAATAAACAGTCCGTGTACCTACAGAGCCTCCACAGGAAGCACCCTTCAGCACCAAATACGGCTGTCGGTGGTCATTTGCTCACTTTTCACCGCACCAGTCGCACATCCAGATTGCTCCAATAGCATCACAGTCGCCTAGTACCAAGCACAACAGCTGGTGTCCATTTACTCGCTCTTCACTGGACCAGCTGCACACATCCAGATTGCTCCAATAGCATCACAGCCGGCTAGGTAACTACTTATTCACATGGGTTTTCTTGGGAAAATTTAAACTTCAGTTTCATTTCAATTTAGGGTCATTATGTTGGGTTGAGTGGTTTGACTTATTTTATTAGTTTCAGCATATATTTGTTTTAGTGTGGCAGCATGAATCTCATTTTTATTTAATTTTGATCTATCACATAAAGATTAGAATTTTGTTTAAGTTTAGTTTTGGTTTATCATATTAAATTCAGAAAATACAATTTTATATAGTTTTAGCTTTGAGAAAAAAAAAATTGATTCGATCTCTATTAAATTTAATTTTGATTCATTGCTTCAGATTGAAAACATTTGAGTTTTATTTATTTATTTATTTGGTACTCTTTTATTTACTTGTTATTCATTCATTTATTTGTTGATAAAATCGATTTCATGTTAGAAAGTTCATTTTTTTTTAGTTTACTCTGATTTAGTTTGATTCATCTATTTAGTTCAAATACATTTATAGTTTTAATTCGTTGATAAAATTGATTCTATGTTTGAAAGTTTGCGTTTTTAGGTTGCTTTAATTTAATTTGATTCATTATAGTTAGTTTAGATATTTTTTATAGTTTAGTTCATTAATAGAATTGTTCCCATGTTCGAAAGTTTCAGTTTTTTTTTAGTTTGCTTTGATTTAATAATTTATATTCATTATTTTAGGTGTTTTCATAGTTTTAGTTTATTAATAAGATTGATCCCATGTTTGGAAGTTCATATTTTTAGTATTCTTTGATTTAATGTGATTCATTTTAATTAGTTTAGATACTTTTATAGTTTTAGTTCATTAATAAAATTGATTCTATATTAAAAGTTCATGTCTTTAGTTTACTTTTGATTTAGTTTAATTCATCTATTTAGTTCAAATACATTTATAGTTTTAGTTCATTGATAAAATTGATTTTATGTTTGAAAGTTTGCGTTTTTAGGTTACTTTAATTTAATTTGATTCATTATAGTTAGTTTAGATATTTTTTATAGTTTAGTTCATTAATAAAATTGATCCCATGTTTGAAAGTTTCAGTTTTTTTTTTAGTTTGCTTTGATTTAATAATTTATATTCATTATTTTAGGTGTTTTTATAGTTTTAGTTTATTAATAAAATTGATTTCATGTTTGGAAGTTCATATTTTTAGTATTCTTTGATTTAATTTGGTTCCTTTTAATTAGTTTATGTGTTTTTATAGTTTTATTTATTTATTGATAAAGTTGATTCTTCATTTAAAAATTCATGTTTTTAATGTACTTTGATTTAATTTAATTCATCTATTTAGTTTAGACACTTTTATAATTTTTGGTTCATCAATAAAATCAATTCTATGCTTGAAAGTACATATCTTTAGTTTGCTTTGATTTAGTTTGGCTCATTTTAATTAGCTTAAGCACTTTTATAATTGTAGTTCATTAGTAAAATTAATTCTATGTTTGAAAGTTCACGTTTTTAGTTTAATTTAGTCACACTCGTTTTAATTAGTTTAGATACCTCTATAATTTTAGTTCCTTACCTGAATTGATCCATTTTTAGTTTTTGTTTCAAAATCATTAATGTTAGATCCTAACCACCCTTATCTGAATTTATATGCTTTTAAAATCCTAGCGGTTAGTTTATGAATCGGTACCTTGTTAGTTTGTCTAATCTAGAATGCCTTGCCCGTTGCTTTAGTGATCCTTCATTTAATTTGATTTTCTTTCTGAGGCTATCGGAAAATAGTGAAGGTTGGCCTCCATTCTCACCACTTCAATTTTCTCGGTTGTCAAAAATTCTACTTTGTGATTTTGTTCGCTTTTGTTTTGCTTGGTATTTGATTCACACGTTTTATTGTTTTCAAATTAATTTCTTTCATTCTTAAAACATAACACTGTTTTCAAAAGATCCCTTTAAAAATCCATTTCAAAAATTCATTTAGAGTTCTTAGAATCAAAATCTCATTCCCTTTAGAAATCCATTTCAAAAATTCATTTAGAGTTCTTAGAATCAAAATCTCATTTTTTTAAATAATGTGCAACCATGTTTTGATCGGTTCACATCTTTCAAATAAAATTACAGTTTTGAATAAAACACGAATCAAAGCTTGTGGTCCAAATAAATGGGATAATTCTAAGCTAAATTCGTGTATATCAATTGGGGAATTGGTGAAACCCCTACATAAGAAAATCTTTTCAAAAATTATTTTTGTTGCCACTTTTGTCATTTGTTGAAATTATGTCTATCTTTTTTTAGGAATTGTATACAAGATGAGTGTGATAATCAGTGTTTTCATATACTTTGATAATTTCTGCTATGCTAATTAGATAACGAGCATGCTAGGATTTCTATATTTTATTATTTATTATCTAACCCCTCATGTCTTATGGAAGCGCATTGTAAGTTATCTATGTTATCCAGGTACGTCCCCTATCACCTACTTTCTAAATTTTGTAAACAATCATGTCACTGTGAAATATGCATATGTTTGATAATCCTTGGGTGCTTAGATGTATGCTAGATTCGCTATGATTAAATACATGTTGTGTGCTATACTTCTATACTAACTCTGATGTTTTATGATAGTGCTTGAGAAGTGGTCTGGGTACGCATCCTAACCTTCCTTTATTATGATTTGATCTTGTTTGGCATGCTATCTTTTGGAACCACCTAGCCTACTTAGGTATCCATAATTAATCGATTAATTGCCACATTCCCCTTAACTTAGTTAGTAAAGACCTCTTTAGGGCTTAGAGGGGTGCTATCTCCTAGAGGTACCTTCCCAATAAGTAACCTGATCCCCGGACCTAGACTCGGGTTTTTTCAAAGACATGTTTTTCCAAAAATTATGGAGTCACATTTTAGGGTTTTTCTTTCTTGTTTTATTTTCCCTTTAAAATAAAAATAAAATAAGTGGCGGCTCCAACTTTTCCAAAAACAACATTTTCACTAAACAAAAGCGAGTCTCGCCGATCGAGTGGGGACGCACGTGAAAAATGCGGGTCCACAATTTCTCTATGTACAAATTTCGTGAAGTCCTGCAATGTAAGCAAAACAATAGGAAAAATATGCGAAACAAAAAATTTTATTAAAATAAATAAATTGTGGGGTACAATCTTTGTGGTAATATTATTTTATAAAAGAATATATCCCTTTGATTCTTTCACCTTGATCACAATTTGGGAGATAACGATAGAGGGCCACAAGTGGCTTATTTTAGACTAAATTTGTTGAACGGTGAAGATCACATGTATAGACGATGGAGATGTTTTCTTTGTTTTCAAAGTCAATCGAGGGCGTAGAGTGGCTTTTTCTTGAATTACTTTGTCAAAAGGCAAAAAATACGTGTGTAGTTCTTCTGCGATTTTTCGTACTTGTAGGGAGATTTTGCGAGGTCTTTTCTTCTTTACAAAGCCTCATTTCCCGTGTGAAATTTTTTTTGTCGATCCGAAGAAGTCTTTTCATTGAAAAAAGTCACCCATATTTATAGGTAAAATTAAAGAATTAAATTTTTGGAATTCCCCAAGATTTTGTTGTTTGATTTTGACAACTTGTCTTATTCATTAAAGAAATTTATCAACAAGAGAATATTTATTTATTCTTTATTATCTTTTGACTTCAATTGAAATATTTGTTTCCTTTAAGAATTTGTCAATAAGATAATATTTATTTATTTATTTTAATTCTCCTTTGATTGAAACATTTAATCTTATTTGTAAGACTAAATTTTGTAGTCTTCCAAATTTTGTTACGTGTCACATCTTTAATATATGTCACGTGTCAAATGTGTGTAAACCTATCACTTGTTGATCCCAAATTTTTTCGAATTAGGGAGCCACATTTTTTTGAAGACCAATTTAGTGATAATTTATCTCACTAAAAATTTTGATGTCTACAATTACTATTCATATTTATTGAAAACTATTTATTTTAAAATTTATTTATAATTATAAATTTTTTTTTTTTTTTGTTTAATAAGACTTAAATTAAGAGCTAGTTTGAGAGTGATATTGGTAAAAGTATTTTTATTAGCAGCACCTTGATTTTTTATATATACCTTCAAAGAGAATCACCTACTATTTGGGTATAAACTAAGAAGAGGATCTCAAGGGTGTTTTGGGCAATATAATATATAACAAAAGGTTATGTTTAGAAGAATTACCTACTAATTGATTGCTAATGAATCATTTCAAATGATTCTCTAAATTTTTAAAAGTGATCTTAAAAAATCTATCAAACACCTCATTTTTGGAACGACCACCACATTTGCTAACCAATTCGAATAGTCGACTTCCTTGATAAATCCGACTTCCAGCAACTTGTCAACTTCAGCCTGGATGATTATTTGCCTATCCAGATGGAAGTGCCGAACCTTGGCGAATGGGACGCAAGGAAAGTATGACGTTGAGTTGGTGAGAATCCACAAATGGATGGATTCCTGGCATGTCAGAATGAGTCCAAGCGAAGACGTCTTTGTTCTACTAAAGCACACTTCTGATTAGTTCCAATTCATCTGACGCGAGAAGGAAGCTAGCATAGGTAACTTGATATGTGCCATGCGAAAGGCGTAGTGATTGGAGTGGATCGGCTGCAGGTGGATCATTCTCCGCTGAGTTCAATAATTGCTATTGCTCATTTGCATTTTTTGTTTCTGGGCATGACTCATCGCTGGCTAGGTGTTCGGAATCTAATGCCACTTGATAGCACTGGCGCGTGGCTAACTAACTGCCAAGAAGGTTGATCTGGTGGTCCTTGATGAGGTAGCTCACCATCTGATGGTATGTAGAGGGAATGGCTTTAATACTGTGAATCCATGCGCGTCCCATGATGGTGTTGAAAGAGTATAAATCCTCTACCACCGAGAATTGCATATTTAGGGTGACCAAGCTAGCCTAGATGAGTAACACAATGTCACCTAGAGAGGTCATTGTGGCTCCATTGAACCCAAATAGTAACGGCCCTGGGTTTTCTAGGGTAGACGATGCGAGACCCATTTTCCTGTAGGTTGGCATTTGTAAGAGGTCAGCTGAGCTACCCGAATATATTAGAACCCTTCTCACATCGAACCCACTTATTCCCAGGGTCATTCCCATGATGTCTTCATGTGGTTGCAATACTCGATTAGCATTTATCGGAGAGAAAGTACTTGTGTCGTAAACGAGGCGCATACTCCCTTCTGGCAAGTTGTGCTAGACGGAGCTAATTTGTTCTCTTACGGATACCACACGGAGTAACCTTTTCCTTTTCTGCTTGGAGTTATATTTCTCATCAACGGGGCCTCCGTGAATGTAGTTGATGACAACTCTAGGAACTACTGAAGTTGTGGAGGCTTGGATGGTTAGATCCCAAGCCATCTCACTTTGCTCGCTAGCTGTGCTGGCGTATTGTTTCAGGTGTCCAGCCCTGATTAGTCTTTCCACTAAGTAGTGGAGACTTCTGCACTGTTCAGTGGTATGGCCATGATCTTTATGATAGGCACACTTTCTGCTTCGATCCCGTTTGGCCAGATTCGTCTTAATCGCCTTTGGCTACCTGAAGTCAAACAGATGGCAGATCATCGAGAGGAGTTTTTTGTATAAGATAGTGAGGGGGGTCATGCTAGCTTGACTCGGTTGCTTCTGTCCATCCTACCCCTTATTAGATTGCCTCAATTGGTTTAAGGACTCAGAGTTTCCTACATGGTTGTTCCTGGTCGGACGGTTAGTGACCAGGACCTATTGAGTAGCCGTGCGAACATCATCTTCGAGCATAGAGTACTTGCTTGCTCGTCTGAATAGGTCGTCCATCATTGCTAGCGACCTTTTCGCAAAAGACTCAAAGAACGGTGTGCCCGGATAGATGCTTTGCTGACGATATGCAGGATAGCATCCATGGTGCATGACTTCACTTAAAGCATGACTTGTCCAAATCGTTTCATGAAGTCTCTCAGGGATTCCTTCTCCTGCATCTTAATCTCCTGCTTGTGGCATACTGAACATAAGTAGTGGCCCACAAATGCTTCCGACAGATCTCAGAAATTATTCACGGGGTTCTTTAGAAGGCGATGGAACCATGAGAAGGCCTGGCTATGTAGGCTAGTTGGAAAGACCTTGCACAATAAGGCATCATTCCCTATGTCGAGGGTCATGAGTTGCCTATAGTGCATGATGTGATCAAACAGATCACTTGTTCCATCGTATGTCATGAATTTTGGCACTATGAACCCTCTTGAGGGCTCATAGTTGATAATGTGAGGGCCAAACAGTGTGGAGAGCATGTCATCTAGTCATCGACTAATAGAATCGAGTAGAACTTGATCCGCTAGAATCCCAGTTGGTTCCTGTTTTGGTGGAGGAGAGGCCATTCTGGCATGATTGCTGTAACTGAGGGACCTAGATGGGCCTCCAGTGTTTCTGCTATGCATAACTTTCCCCCTACGCCAGGCGTCTAAGGTCCTAGTCGGGCTTACATCACGTTAGATAAACGTGACCTCCTATCGTGCCTCCTCTTTGTTGATACACGAGTAGAGTCAAAGCTTTCGTCCAACTGCTCTAGGCGAGCCGGCAAAAACTTCTCCTCAAGCCGTATCATATGACTATTAGAGGAGAACTCTGCATTCCCAAGGAAAGATGCCTCATCAGTTCATCTTGAGACTATTCACTGACTTTTAGGTTGTCGACTGTGAAAGGGGCCCAATGACAACATTTGGGCACACAACTCATCATTCTTTTCTTTGAGTCTCCTTGTTTTGCGGGGTAGAGATTGCATCTATCGCTCACTCTCTCATTGTTGTCTTTCCATGCTTTCAGGCCAATCAAAGTAGCCCTCGCTACCCATAGCGGACGACCGACTTCTAAAGGGTGTTGACATCCTTAGTTGTTCCCACAGATGGCACCAATGTTGATCCTGAGCCAACTGGAGTCGAATTCGCCCAACTTTATGGAAGCTAGCTAACCTTCCTTTCTTCTATGTGCTTTCTCAGAGAATTCGCCCAATAGTAGTGAGATTAGGTGAACTCTTTTCTTGCACAAAAGGATGTCCAAACAAGTGGTCCGGGCACGCCCCTCTAAATCTTAAGTCAGACAAAGATGGCTCAAACTGCTCAGTGAGAGAGAGTCGGTGTGTGTCTGCTTGTGTACCTCGTTTGTGCTTTTTGGAGGGTTTTTATAGTGTTGAAGAGAATGCCTCTGTAGTGCTAACTAAGCACTTTGACTTTCTCTGTAATGATGATAGTCTTGCAGGCGACTGGGCAATCATCATAGTTTTGGGTGGTTGGTAGGTGCCATTAGCTAACGTGCCATGATTCTAGACTGTCCAGCCGCTTGTCCTCTCAGCCTATTAATGGTCTGAGGTTATGTGCAACATGTAACTGACATGACTTGAGGGCTAGAAGAGGTCCCATCAGCCGTTCACATGTTAGGCGTGAATGATCACGCATGTCTACGGGTCTTGAAGGCTTGATTAGACAACCCTATCTATTTGGGGAGTCTGGTCTCTCCTTGCAGTTCGACCTTGTAGGGGAAAAGGTCCCTCTTATGCCTGGTGTCAGACAAAATTGGTCATGGTCCAGACGAAATGATCCAGACGGGTTGTTTGCATGTGTCAGGCGGTCAAGGTGTCCGGGTTGGAAAAGGGACTCGTGGAGGGGAGCCCCCTACAGTAGTGCCTTTTCCATTTATGACATTGAAAATGTACCATTCAATACTTTAACCGAACCCTGCCATAAAATGCTCATCTATTTACCATATTCAAAGTTCATTTGAGTATTGATGATCCGAGTGAATGGATGTTTGGGAGTTATTATGGTAAGAGCACTTTTAACTATTAGTTTTCTAGAAATAGTTCTACTATAATAAACTTCCAAATAGGCATAGGTCATCGATTGAGCACAAAATTTACAAACCTAAATAAATAATTAATTTTTATTTTCAATTATTTTATAATATAGGTAGCTATATTTAAAACACTTCAAAAGAAGATATTCAAAGCTTAAAATTCATTTTTGGTAGAACCAAAATGAGTTGCTAATGATATGTTTTAGAGTTTAAAGACTTTTAAAGCCTTTTAGGGTATGCACTATAATTTTTTTTCTTGATATAGATTTAAAATAATTGAAAACAAGTCAAAATACTTTCACACGCAACTCATTGATAAGTAACTTCCATTCACCTTGTTAGAAGCAACTCCAATTTTGAAGAATATTATGTCTAGAGCAATATTTTTAAAATTGGACCGATTATTAAAGCATAAAAGTTATTAATTTATAGTTCAATAATTGAATCGATGGTTGAAATGTGATGTCATAAATGTATAAATATGTATTTTTTAAATTAAAAGTAATTATAAAAAAGTAAAAATGATATATCAAACTAAACAAAAAGTGAAAATTTTTAGGACTAAAAGATTGTCTTTTCATCACAAGTGTAAAATGAAAAAACTATATTATGAAACACGCACTTCAATAGTAATTTTCCCATAATTCCAAAATTATCCCTTTTCTATTAAATTATTTTGGGGCTGAAGCAACTAACTTGGAATTAGGGATGACAAAATAGGGTGGGTTTTTTTGGATCTCTGTCCCACCTTATCCCTAATGGGATGAGATTGGGATAAATATAAACAGGTTTAGGACATGTTTGAGAATTCTTTTAAAACCTAAGATGTGTTTCGGGTGAGTTTGGTTATGACTTTGTCCCATCTTGCCTCACCCCGCCCTATCCCGATTATATATATAATATTAAACCAAATTTTATTTTAATTGATTTTTTTCAGTTTTTTTAATATTTATATAAAATATTATTGTTGTAAAAATAAATTATAAATATGTATAATATTTATTTAGTTATAAATTATGTTTACTTTTTTTCATAGAAATTAATATTTTAAAAGTAAAATATTTAAACAAAAATTTGAAAAAAAGTTTTAAAAATTAAATGGCACAGGGTTGGAGCAAGTATGGGAATTTCCTATACCCACTCCATCTCGTTTAATTTAATTTAATTTAATTTTTATTTATTTATTTTTGTTAGTAGGATTGAGAATTGATTTAAATAAACAGGAGGGGGTTGAAATGGGATGAACCGTGTTGAAGCTGCCCCATTGCCATCCTTAGAATGACTGGATAAGCTACCATCACATAATACTTTGCCATGTAATCCATAGCCATGTAAGCATAAAAATGTAAAAAAATAAAAGACAACCAAATGTAAGAAACCCTAGCCCCAACTCATCTCATCTTTTCACCACCACGAGAACCCCAACTGTGCCCTCTCTTCACTGACTGCCACCTCTTAATGCGTAGGGTGTGCAACAAAATGAGACGTAGAATCCTCTACTGTGGGGGAGAAGGGCACTACGATCAAAAGCATAATCTTCTTTGATATGAGACAAACAGTTAACAAGTATAGATCCAAGGAAAAGAAAGGAAATACAATTCTGTCCAATATCAGACTTTCTAGTTGAACTACTCAACAAGAAGCTCCATAATCCACCAGGGTCACTGGCACCTTTGAAATGGAAATTTTAAATTAGGAAAAATGAAGAAAAGAAAGTAATAGCCCGTTCAACTTAAAAGGATCAAGTATTAGCACTAACACGAAGAGTCAAGCATGCGGCAAGAGTAAGTTTCACACCTATTGCTCCGGTCCAGCATGACATTAGCACTTTTTTTGTTTTTTCCTTTCAAATGGAGTCCCTGCTCACTAATAGAAGACCGGGAATGGCAATCATCATCTTCCTAGTTGATCAGTACAGATGCACCGGTAAGATAGATTAAAAAATGGCAATTTTCAAAAAGAAAAAAATAAAGGAAAAACAAATAATGGACATCCAATGTGAACATAAGGGATACAGTATCACATTAATGTATCCAATACAAAGGTAATGAAGTGCACTTGGTAGATAGAAAGAAAGCCAGTAATTGAAAGAAAATGTATGCAAACAAGCATCATAATTTGTATAGAAAAAAAGTTACTTTTATGCTATGTTTAGTTCACAGAAATTACTAAGAAAATAAAAAAAAATTACTAAGAAAAATGATTTTCTCATGTTTGGTTTCACTATAGGCTATGTTTGGTTCCAAGAAAATTGGAGGGAAAATGCAAGAGAAAGAATATACAAAAGAAAAGTAGAAGAAAAGAAAAAGTGAAGGAAAATAAAAAATAGATTAAAAGTCGATAAATTAATTTTTTTGTTACTTCAAACTCATTTTATTTATTTTAACTCATCAATATAAAGATTAAATAATTTAAAAATACAAAAGTTTTTAATTAGTTTTAATTATATTTGATTTTTCTTTTGTATTTTTTCTTTCCTTAGTATTTTCCAAGAACCAAACATAACATATAAAAATTAAATAGGAAAGAAAACAAAATATAATTAAAATTAATTAGAAATTTATACATTTTAAATTATTTAATCTTTCCATTGAGAAGAAAAGTAGGTGAAATGGATTTGAAATAACATATAAAAATAATTTATTGATTTTTTAAATCAATTTTTATTTTCCTTTACTTTTTCTTTCCTTTTACTTTTCCTCTTTACTTTCTTTTCCTCGCATTTTCCTTCAAACTCTTTAGGAACCAAAAATAGCCTTAGAGTTTGTGATCATAGACACCATTTACAAAAGATATAAGTAAATAATGTTTTATATAGTTATGTAGATATTTCATCTACTCCTAACTTGTCATGGAGAAAGTAGACAAGTTACAAAGACCTTGATGCCATTTCTCTCACTCTCGGCTTTTCAACTCTATGAGGAAAAAACTGATAACATAGACTATGGCCATCTACTAGAATGACATGCTAAAATAAAATAAAAAGAAGATTGTTGATTATCAAATTTCTTCCTTAATATCACAAGATACCCAAGACCTTAATTGCTAAACACTAAACACAATACAACAAAAGATCAAATATGATAGTTAAAAGATTGATTTTACATAATTAAATTTAGATTCAAAATTTATTGTCCATTTCTTTTCTTGCATTTTCGCAGCAACAAAAGAAAGGGTAAAATAAATTACAAAAGAAAATCAATAGCCTAATATGAATGATAAATAGTAAAAAGATCATATTTTAAATCAAACCCAAATCCAAAAATTCTAAGGCCATGTTTGGTACACGAGAAGTTGATTAAGTGTCATAATGAAAACAATCTTGAATTATACTTGCACATGATCGAATTCTCCAAGCTTCTCCAACTCTAACTGTAGCCATCACTTGACCAAAGCATTTGTCTATGCAACACATCATGATATTGTAATTTCCATAGATATTGCTAGAAAATGGGGTATGGAAAGGTAAAATATTTGTTCCAATACTTATTACACAAATAATGGTAACATCATTACCAATATAGTCTAATTACATTATTGAATTTCAAAAACTTCATGATAGACTTATTTTAAAGAGAACAAGTTACCTATAAAAACATTAAACAAAATTAATATATATACTTTCCTTTCACCTAAAATCATGTATGGATTGAATAAGAATTTTAATACAAATTATCCCCAATTGATGTTCCCAATTAAGTTCTCTTGGGGTGTATACCATGACATGCAGCTACCTTCCAAATACAAAGTTAGAGCTAATAAAGTTGCACAAGAGAAAACAAAGAAGAGTTACTTAAATTCCTCAATATCATCAATTACACACATCATTCTCTCTATATCCTTCAATTTCAAAGTCAAACCAGGTTTAACATTAAGTTCTTAGAGAACCAAGTTTGTTTTGTTAATATGAAATTCTTTTCATGTTGCCTACATCATTAGATGTCAATTAGATTGTCTTGCACCTAAGAAACTCAAGTTGGCAATAAGCAATGTTGGTTTCTCCAATAACCACGAACATAAGAAAAATTCAAGTCATAGTAAGCCAAGTCCAATAACCCGTAAAAACCTAATTCACTTAAAAGAACAAGTTGATTGTCAGTGGCAATGGTGGTAGTGAAGAAATAGTTTATATACTTTTGAATCATCTAGTTCATGCAAAATCATCCGATTCACACGGTTCGACAATCAATCCTTCGATTCATGTAGTTCAAAGTTGGTTTAACCCCTAAAAGGTTGAAAGGAACCACTCAGACTAGTGAGGCCACAAGTTGACAGTTTAATTGGTTAGACTAAATGGTTTGGTTCAATTTTCAAATCATTGGTTTATAGAAAGGAAAAGATTTAGAAAATATAACTCTACATTGACAACTAGTATTCTTAGCTTAACAACTATCTCTTTGTGCAGAAAGGTGTAAGCTAGTGTATCTTTATTAAAGAAAATGGAAGTAGATTAGTGATAGAAGCTCAAAAATTATGTATTTTATGCCTAAGTTTAAGTATTTCCATTTGATATTAAGTTCCAAGTAAGTTACATCATTTGATTTATTACTAAATCCCTAATTTTGGGATTCATACTATTGGAATACCCTAGAAAAATGTAATCTAAGATCATTGGTGCAATAGAAAACTAGATATGCCGTTAAGACTTTTCTAGGGTAAGGATAACAAGAAGAAATCATATGTCAGATTTTGATGTTCCCAAATCTTTTTCCAATTGAAGAAGAACATAATCTTGTAGACCTAGAGATCTTTTGCTCAATAGCTCTTCTTTAGATCTTGGTAATAGAGAAGGGTGAACTTCTCTCTCTAGAAGGATGGGGGCTAGGGTTCTCTCTATCCTGTTTTGGAAGACAATAATGAACTAGATTGTCTAACCCTAAACCCTAAGAGGACACATATATACAGACCTCCTTGTGGACTTAAGTGACTTGAGCCCATCTTGGGCTTAGGTCACTTAATCTACCACATTGAATCCTAATTAATTAATTAGGCTTATTAAGATTTAATTAATTAATCTAATCTAAAAATACAATTCATGATTTCTTGTGCAACCTTGTACTTTCACCAAAATGCTCGTATACACACATATGAACAAAAACTTTACTATCCCTCGAAATAATGTGCCACCAAGGAGAGTGAGCTCGAGTAGAAACCATTGAGACCCATAGAAAAATATCAGTTTTCTTAAAATCCAATTTTGAAGTTGACTTAACATCCCACTACGAAGAGTCAAATGCACTCTAGTATCCTATGAAATTAAATTGAGAAATAAATTTATTAAATCCAATTTAATCAATTTCTCAAATCTATGACCTACTAACCACTACATGTAAGCTCCCTATGAACTAGCATTTATAATCTAATAAGGTGAAAGTTATCAACCCTTCAGGATTACCTCTACCATCCTTGAGTCTCAAGTCCTTTTATTATATGACTAATTGACATACTCTAGTTCATCAAGAGGATATGTCAAATTCTACCAAAGAAATTGTTGTAAGGCCACAAATTTCATGATAAAAAGTCCTTAGGATCATTTAAGGGGGTATACCGTCTCACTTTGATGTGATATCATGGTACCTATCTTGAGAACACACATTACCACAAGCCTTAATTAAGAATGACCTAATCCATAGGGAATATATGATCATTTCAAGGTCTCACCTATAGGTCAAAGCTATTGAAGACCTCAACACTAGTTCAATATTCTCACAAAGTTGAGAGCTCATGCAACATAGTAACTTGGTGAAATTTGGACTACCCGATAGCCAATGTCATGATACACCATAGGTCTCATTCAATATATAACCATACATACCAATACACTCACTATGGGAAATTCATCATAACGACTAAGACAAGTTATCCCTCAAAGAGATGGTGCACTACAACCTCAAATGGATTGTCTAAATCCATAAACTAGCTATGAACAACTCATCAACTTTTAAGGAACCCATGACTTGGATCTTTCATGTAATTGCTAATATGCAAGCCATGTATAATGTAAGTGATATAGACTAGAATACTCAAATCAATTATAATGCATAAATGGAATAATAAAGTGAAATTGAAATCATAACATAAATACTAATGAAATCACGTATTATTATATCATGTCATGCTTTTAAGGACTTTATCCTAACAAACACATCTTTGTAGTATTCTTTTTTCCTATTTGTACACAAAATTACAAAGAAAAATGGTTAACTATCCTCCACTCTATAGTGCATCTAGCTCTTCCTACCATATTTTTTGTTTGTTCTTTCCATGTTTTCTAGTTGTCATCTATGCTCAAAATAGCCACAACTATGGTTGCACATGCTAAGAAGAAGTTGTTGCCAACTTTTCTTGAAGCAACTACTAGTGCCATATTTCTCTTTTGTCTCCTACATTTTAAAGGGGAGTATGGTAATTTCTCTATTTAATGGAGGTAAAGTTAGACTAATAGATATACAAAGAAAAAAATAAGAAAAAAAAATTAGAATATAGTTTGTAGTCATCATCTTTAAGAAAAAAGCAAAACATTGTGGTTGTAAATCTTCAGTTCCATTTATAAGATTTTCAATTTCAATTTTAGTTTTAATTTTTTGCTTTAGTTTTTGTGTTGTCACCATGAGTGGCAAAATTTCCAATATAAAGTAAAGGAAAGCTTAGGCTACTCCAGTCTTCTTGTTTACAATAAGAATGAAGTAGCTTAATTTGCCTTACTCATATGGTCTAGGCACAAGATCACTTAGGAAAAGTTTTGTATGTACCATTCTTACTATCATAATCCTCAAGCTACCTGATTGAGGAGTTGATTCTTGAGTAAGAATTGGTACATTTGACTCTTACCATATTATAAATCAATTTTGAAATGGTGGAAGGAAGCAAAATCTTGTTTGTATTAACCAAACCATGCACACACACCAACTAAAAATAAAGAAAACAAGATATTTTAACGTGGTTCAACAATCAATATGATCCCTATGTCCATAGAGTGCACCAACACTCAAGAATCTAGTAATCAAATAAAAGAAGAGGAGTATAATGCTGAAGCTCTCACTCTCCCCTCAATTGTTACACACTCTAAAAAAACCCTTAATCATAAAAGAGTTCAATATACAATGGAGGCAAACTCATTATTCATCAAATAAATAAATAAATTCAGTGTTGTTGCCCCCTTCAACCCCTATGAGCTAACCAGGCAGCTCGATCCTAAGAAGCTCAACAAGGAGCTCAACCTCTAGTATCTCCTACGAATCATAACGACACTCATTCAAACTTCACAATCCAATAGTTTATGGTATCTTTGCAATGTAATTGAATGAATGAATGCATTGAATGCTATGGTGTTGCACTTATGGTGATGGGCTATCCATCACAATGATATTTCAAAGAAAGCTTGAATGGGGGGTACCTTATGCTCACCTAAAACCTTGATTATTTCTTCAATTTATTTAAATATATTATTTCTTAAGCCTCCTATCAAAGGATTAATAACAAAAATATCAAAATTTGTTCTTTCATTCTCTCCTTGAACTCATTTTCAATCACTTGTTTAGGTTCAACACCTGAATACTCATAAGATATTACAAATTAAAAGTCCTTGTAACTAGAGACTTGACAATAAAGAGAATACAAAATCAAATAGCAAGTATAAAGCAATAACAATGATAGCTAGCATTGAAAGTACATGGTTTAATAGCCAATAAGAGAACCATACCAACCAATATATTAAAAAAAATTTGAAAATTCCTTCTCATGTTATATTGAGATTCATTTAAAGAGTAAAAATAAAAGATAAATTATTGTTGTGGGAACTCTAATAAAAAAGGCCTAACATTGAGATGCTAAATTATGGTTGTGCATGGGACCTTTAAAAGGGGACTCACATTGAAGTATGGTAAAAATGACCAAATATAAGTTTAATTCCTCCCCTATTTCTGGGAATGACATTGAAAGAGGTGATGATAAATAATGCTTTAATTGTTGGAAGGCATTTTCATAGTCATCCATCCATTGAGGTTGATGCATTTTTCTAAGTAGTTTGACGAGAGGTAGGCATTTGTTCAAGTTGTATGATATGAATTTGCTGAGTGGAACAATCTAACATGTGAACCATTGTATCTCTTTTAAATTTTTAGGGGAACCCAACAAGAATTTAGATGGGCTAAGCTTCAAAAGTGTAAAAACAAAAGTGTCTTCACTATCCAACAACTCTAACTCCTCCATGAATGACTGAAATTTCACACCATTGTCCTTTAGATGGTCTTAACTGTGTTTGCTCCACTTCTTGAATTTCTTAAATTTCCTTTTTAGACTAGCTCCCTTCGCGCTATGGGAGCTACCTAAAATCTTGCAACTTTATCAAATCCTACAACACTATTGTGAGAGTAAAAAACTATAGTTTTGAAAACATAACCTAGGATTCTTTGTCTTGAAACCTAATTCGCATACCATCAACTAATACAACACCCTTAGAGGATTTATGGAACATGAACGCTTGCTAGATTGATATATCACCTATAAATAAGAGAGCTTTTGCATCGATTTTTTTCAATTCTTTCAACTGATATTTTTCAACCGGAGTTAGTGTAATCACATTGTCAGGTTCATCAAAACCATTTTCAACCAAATCCCAAACATCTTGAGACATAAATAATGTTTTCATTTTTACGCACCAAAAGTCATATTTTTCTCCTTCAAATAATGGAATAGAAGAAGGTTGAGAACTCATACTTGTAACACTTGTGTTGGCCATTGATCTACCCTTCAAGTCCTTTTGTCCATCTGCTTCAAGATTGAGGGTTTCTAGCTACAAAATCTGATTACACAGCAACATCACCAATTCAGCTGCATTGTAGGTTTGGATTTGGGTCTTCGGATTAAAAGAAACCCTAGTATCCTCCCTTTCCAAAACAGAGGAAATTTCTTAAAATTCCATACACAAGAGGCATGTTTTAAGAGATAAAAGGGCTTGAAAAGAAGAAGTGGATTAGATTAGATTGGAAACAACAAGGAGGATCGAAGATTAGATTGAGAGGTGGATTCGTGAAATGGGTTGCTCTGATACCAATTCTGTTGGTTGTAGTTTTAGCCTAAAACAGAGAAAGGCTATAGAAAGAAAAAATGGAAGAGTAACACCTAGGAATAAACCTGGGAACAGAGGAGTTAAGACAGTCCACCAAAAAACAGAGGACCCTTTTTCTTTCACTTTGTATTCTCGGTTCTGCTATTTTTTGTTGTACTGTCACTAGATTTCAAACCAGATGCTAAGAGATTTAACTTGAGTAAATCTCTCCATGTGGAAGCATGACAACCACTCACAACATAAAACAAAAAGTTTATTTTTACATATATAACCTAACACAGCATAGGCACATTATGTAACAGGATCAAAACCATATTCAAAAGTTGTCCAAAAACAGATAGGAATGGTATGTAGAAGTTACTAAAAAATGGGATCAAAATCATGATTAGAAGTTGTCAAAATGACAAAATGAAGGCAAACTCAGAAGTTAATCATAAAAAGGCTCAAAACCATGCTCTAATATCATATGAAACTTCTAATTTGGGCTAAAAGTTTAAGCTTTTAGGTGACAAGTGAACCATATATCTTTAGATTTTCATGTAGGCTCCATAAATAAAGAATAAGTATGGATGAGGTTCCAACTTCCGACTAATAACCTTTCATAGATGAAAGCTTTTTAACATCATGTGATGGTAAATAGTAGCTTAATAGGATATCCTATTGTTGGTAACTACATGCAGCTTATATGCATGAAAATATATTCCTGTTTTAGTCTTGATGTCATGAATAATAAGATTAATTTCTATGCTTTAATGATTCAATATATAGTAAAGTACCAAGCTCATGTTAAAATTTTCCAAAATTTTCTTATCAGCTTTTTTTTTGTCTGCCCACAGTGGTGATCATGATACAGTATTCGATATAATGGGTATTCAAGATGGATAGCATAATATTTCTGATGATTGGAAACTCCATTAGTCAAGTTTCCAGGTAGGTATCTACACTTTCAAAGAGCTTTAAATTGCTTCTAATCAGAAACTCCACTACTATATCTCACAGTTGTTTCCTTTTCCTTTTTTTTTTCTCCATGCAGATTCATAGTTTATCTCTGCTCTTTAGCCTTACATTTTTTCCATGTGTAAGATGCCTTTTGAGATATTTATGCTTCTTTAATCAGCAAATCCAGGACCGTTTTTAGTGATAATATTTTTTTTTGCTTTTGAAGATAACTTTTGTTCTTTACTTTCACTCATCACTTGGGGTCCATCTCTGAACCTCAACCTCGGGTTTGGTTTGTATGCCTTTACCATCCAATTTTGTTAGAGAATTCACTACATTGGAATTAAACAGATTCATGGGTATTAGCTTTACCCTCAAGCTGTGCATGGGTGGCAATTCTACCATGGGAGGT
The DNA here is from genome assembly GCA_030345155.1 of Vitis x doaniana. Classification (NCBI taxonomy): domain Eukaryota; kingdom Viridiplantae; phylum Streptophyta; class Magnoliopsida; order Vitales; family Vitaceae; genus Vitis; species Vitis x doaniana. Next base: position 9,768,479 of record CP128322.1, read on the forward strand.
GCTAAAGGAGTTGATGAATCAACAATTTCGGCTATCTTTCTCATTATGTTCATTGCTGATTTTGCATTCTGTTATTGCTTCTTTCAGGAAGTTACTCATGCACTGAAGATTTTTGTAAAATCTTCTACCCTTGTTTGTGAGGTAGTAGTGGGTTGACCTCTACCCGCATCACTCTCTCATCACCAAAGGCTATAAAGGCTATGGCAATGACCCAATAAGTGGTGCTACAAGTAGAGTAGATGAAAACTACAGTAGCTGGTAGCTCTTAGGGAAACCATGATTGGAGTGTGGTGTTTCAGAGGTGGATTGATGGATGAGGTGGTGGTAAGGTACTGCTCACTAGTGGTGCAAACGTAATAACAGGTAGATCCTGGGGAGTGTGTAGTCAATTTATAGATGCGGATGGTAAAAATTCACGGCGACCTCTCTGTTTAACCTCTTCAATTAAGCCCCTCTCTCTCTAATCCAAACACCTAATTGATACTACACATGCCTCACAAGAAACCTTGAAGAAGTTTTTCCCACATATGATATAAGCTTATGATGGATGTTTTGAATGACCATGAAATTAGGTGTTTTGAGAAATATAGAATAAAAAAAAAAAAGCAGTAGAAAAACTTACTAGGAGGTATGGTTGAGAAGAAGGTTTAGATGTGCCTTTAATTATAGTTGCAACTTGAGCTAATTAGAAGGCTAACCTATGTCAAACCCGCACAAAACCCAACCCGAGATTTGATTCTACTATTAATAGAGGCTTTAGCAATGTTTCTTACTACAAAAGGTCATGGACATGACAATGGTTTGGTTTAAGTCAATAGTACTCAGGTGAATTTATATTTAGATATTATTTGTCTTATGGCTATAGATATAAAACCAAGTGATCCATAATTGAGGAAGTTCCCTAATAAAATAAAAAATGATAATTGATATTGGCTATATTTTATTACGATTGGTAACAGAATGTGTTTCAGATAGGCATCCATAAGGGCACGCATAAATTTGGTGATCCAAAACAGGGTTTGTTTAGCTACACTTGAATTTCAATCACTCTAAGCTACTGAACAAATTCCCTGGTAGGAGTTCTAGTGCAATAAGAAAAAAGTCACGATAAATGAAGATTGATGAGTCAGAACGAACCATATGCCTTTATAAACAACTGTTGGATGGTGGTGTCAAGGTCATCCTTCCAGTGCCCCTCATCATCTGCCACTCTACTCTCTCTAGCTTTGGTGTAGCCAGGAGGCCCTGAGAGAAAATTTTCGTCTTGGGGATTTGGCAAGTGACGGAGCACCATTTCTTCTAATTTGCAGAAAGTAATTTCATCTGTTTCTTCCCCTCCTTCATTGGCAACTACTTCTTCCATCATATCTCATCCCTCCATTTTGTGATTTTTAAGTTGCATCAGACTCTTAGCTATTGAGGGCAGGTAACAAATTTATTACAAGACCATATGTCTAGAGTTGCGAGATTCTGCAAGGACACTGAGGCTGGTACCAAATATAGCAAGTTGTTACAGTTCCATATTTGAAGAGTCAAGATTTTGAAAATCAGGACCTAGCTTAGAGTTTTTCTGCCACAAATATTTCAGCTCAAGTAGATGATGTAACTTTACTTCTCTTAACCTTGCAAGTGCTCTGAAATGATTTTCCTCATCAACTAGTCCCTCAAGTTGGACCACCTCTTTCACAGAACCACAGCTTCTTGCTGGAGTGTAATGTTCGAAGCATAGCGGATGGAATGAGAAACAAAATCTCTCTATATACACACATATTCAGAACTCTTAGTGTAACGACCCGCTCCCAACCATGTAGATATTGTCCGCTTTGGGCCCAAGGGGGCCCTCACGGCTTTAAAACGCGTCTACTTGGTTAAGAGGAGCCTCTACATATATAGTGTCAGGAACTTCCTCCCATATCCGATGTGAGACATCACAAATACCCCCCCATGCAGACACAACGTCCTCATTGTGTCCCATGGGATTGCGGGGCCAAACAAACCCCCACACCGGGGTCGGGGATCGGCTCTGATACCATTTGTAACGACCCGCTCCCAACCATGTAGATATTGTCCGCTTTGGGCCCAAGGGGGCCCTCACGGCTTTAAAACGCGTCTACTTGGTTAAGAGGAGCCTCTACATATATAGCGCCAAGAACATTCTCCCCTATCCGATGTGGGACATCACAAAGCGCCAGGAACATTCTCTCCTATCCGATGTGGGACATCACAAATATTTGTGATGTCCCACATCGGATATGGGAGGAAGTTCCTGGCACTATATATGTAGAGGCTCCTCTTAACCAAGTAGACGCGTTTTAAAGCCGTGAGGGCCCCCTTGGGCCCAAAGCAGACAATATCTACATGGTTGGGAGCGAGTCGTTACAAATGGTATCAGAGCCGATCCCCGACCCCGGTGTGGGGGTTTGTTTGGCTTTGTCTGTTTGGCCCCGCAATCCCATGGGACACAACGAGGACGTTGTGTCTGCATGGGGGGTGTTTGTGATGTCCCACATCGGATAGGGGAGAATGTTCTTGGCGCTATATATGTAGAGGCTCCTCTTAACCAAGTAGACGCGTTTTAAAGCCGTGAGGGCCCCCTTGGGCCCAAAGCAGACAATATCTACATGGTTGGGAGCGGGTCGTTACACTTAGTCTGCAAAACGAATCCACTGGAAATTGCCCTTGCCATAGTTCAGTGATAAAAATAGCCATTTGGTATCAATTCCTCCAAGTTAGGTCATTCAACGTGGGAAATGACTCAAACAAAATAAGTTTTGTTTTTGTTGGGAAGATAAAGGGAGAGATCTAGAGTATTCACTAGCTTGTTAAAAGATTCCTCCACAATAATAACCACCACTCAACAATAATAACAACATAACAAAAATCAAGAATGATAATCAAGAACATTCAACCAAAAAAATGGGGCACCAAATATACTATGGAAAAACCCTTCAAATAGAGGTAAAAGACCATAGAGAAAATTTCTTTCATTTCAATAAACCCTTCAAATGGAAAAACCCTTCCACCTTGTCCATTTCTACCTCCACGTCCACAACCTCTGTAGATGTAATTATTGTTATTTGGAGCGTAGCCTTGTCCACGACCTCCATTAAACTTCCTTCCACCACCTCTGTTATTAGAGGAAGAGGCATAATTGGCAGACATTTGTTAAATTAAGCTTTGTTGCTCAAGATGATGCTCAAAGGCTAATAGCGTACTATGTATAGCTTCAAGAGAGATCTTATCATCTCTAATGTTGATAGCAGTAACAACAGCATTGTAGTCGGATCCAAGACCTCCAAGAAGATTCATAACCTGATCTTGTTTTGAGACAGGTTCTCCAATAGCAGCTAGATTATCAGCAGATCCTTTGATCTTCATTATGTAGTCTATCATCGACATTGATCCTTTCTTTGTGGATTGTAATTCGAGTCTGAGTTGCATTATCCTAGCTCTTGAAGAAAATGAAAAAAATACTTTCCAAGGCATTCCAAGCAAAGTGAGAAGTATTATGGCCTATGATCTGTGCCATGATACTTGGTGTGAGCGACGAGTAGATCCAGCTAAGGATTGTTCGACCTTGTCTCCTCCAAGCAACAAAAGTTGGATTGATCACTCCTGGACTCAGATCATTCTCCGGACAGATAGAGGTTCCATCAATGAAATCCTCAAAGCCATTAGCAAAAATGACATTATCAATATGAGATCTCCACAGGATGTAATTCGTCCGATCAAGTTTCACAGGCAAAGTGTGATTAAGCATCTGATAGGAAGGAATGGATGCCATTGTTGAGCTTTGTCCAGATCCAATCAAACCAGAGGAAGAAGAAGATTGTGTCGAAGTAGAGGCCATGTTTGGATCGAGAGAAACAGAGAGAAAGTGAGAAAGAGAAGAAAAATTCACACCTTGAACGTGAGCTCTGATACCAAGATGGAAAAGATGAAACTGAAACTCTGCTCTCTTTGTTAGAGAAGCAAGAGAGAGAAATTGAATATATATATATATATATATTGTTCAAAGAACTCTATTACAACAGATGGAGACAGGCTGTAATACCAGCTGGTACAACTAAAATACAGTTGGCAAATAACAAACCAATAACAATAAAGCTAACAAATAACAAGTAGGCTTCATCTCATGAGATCAGTAACTAACTCCTCTTTTCTTGGCTTATCACAAGATTTGCTCCATAACTGAAGAAAAATTAGTCGTTGTCTATTCTAGAATATTCAATGCAGCAGAATTGTCTAGGGATTGCAACATTATAAAAACAATGTTTGATCAATGCTGAGAAGTAAGCAAACTTCATTTTTTGATAATATTTTACTCCATACATACTTGAACTGAAAAACCTAACATGAGGTATTGTCAAAATAACATCGATCTTAATCTGGCGATAATAGAGATTAAAAGCATATGAGGCAGACATGCGCTAACAGATGCATGAAATTCATGGGCTACTAGATAGAGGTGGTGGTGGTGGTGGAGATAGTGAATGTGGTGATGATTGCAATAGCCCAACATGAGGTGGTGAGGGAGGAGGCACATAAAATTGATGCAGCTTCCCAGGCTAAGGAGGAGGCTTCCACATGGGACTCCCAACTCAATCCGGGTATACCTTCATTTGCTCCAACAATCGATTTGAAGCAGCGGGCACAAAATCCGTATCAGAAGCAGCTTCTAAGGGCCGTGCCATCGCCACGTAGCTCTTACCTGTGTGACTGATCTGCAACACCACACTATGAATTAATATAACTAAAAGCATTCATTGCAGTCACTTTGCTATGGCATTATGCTTGATCTTATGTATATATTATATAGATGGAGAGGTCAATTAGTTGACTCATTGCTCGAGAAATATCAAATATGTTACCAAACCCAAATCACACACGTCTTGGAATACATAAATAGGACAAACTAGAAATTTAAAGAATTCTCACGCCACCAATTTCCAATATTTGGCGGCTTTCGACGACTTCAGTGTAGGAATTTGAAAACATATTGTTTGAAGTAGACATCATTAATTGGCCATATCAAAATTGTGTGGTCTAATAATTCATCACATGGTTCTTTCGATGAACACGAAAGAGATGGTGCACAAAAATTCCCAAGTCAAGCAAAGAATTAAATTGCATGGACTTGGATGATACTGTTTCGAAGAAGAAATTAAAGGGATGAAATTATACTTTTATACGTTTCAAATTCTCAAGTCCAAATAGTAGGAAGAAGAAGATGCGAAGAGTTTACAATTTATTATTATTTACATTTACTTATACAAAAATTTATTCATAAATTTCTTTTGATTTTAATACTCTTCATATATAAAAAAAAAAATAGAAAACTTCAAAAACAATATGTGGAAATCAAATAGTAAATTTTCATCTAATTAATTTGGTTAACTTATAACTAAGGTTTGACTTAATAAATATTATTATTATTATACAACTAAGCTCAATGCTTATTTGATTTTTTTCTGTTGCAAATAAGAACTTTTGTGGAGTAAAAGAAAGAGGTATGATATTTTGATAGAAGAGATACAATCCAGATATAACAAGGCCCTTGCTATTTTCCCTAGAAATTTTGGCTATTGACGAAGAAGTATAGAATCATAATCCTATTAGTTGAACTCCGAATATGGAACTGGAACCAGCTACCAAATTACCATAATATATGATAAAAGGAATTAAAGCTTAATTTATCAAGTCAATATATATAAAAACTCTTATATTGTTCTTACTCAAATTAACTTTAAATCATTTACTTATAAAATTAGAAATTATTAACACTAGTTAGTCATAATTCCTTTTTTTTTCTTTTTGAACTTCTTCATAAGAAGAAACATGAGACATAAATTTAGTATTCTTCTTGGATTATATTCTTCCTGAATTTGGAGATACTTGATTCATTAGTTTAAATTTGATAACACCCATGGTTATAATTGATTTTAATTTCAATCAAAAATCTAAAAGAATTTTGTCTTAAAATAGGAAACTACCTAGACTGGGTGAATAGGGAATCCAAGCATTTACCCTTATCTTGTGCATTTACCAAAACACTTTTGTGCACACTTATGAATAAAGAACCCAAATATCCTTAAACAATGTGTCACTAAAGACTATAAATTCGAGTAAGAACCATTGGGACCCATAGGAAAATATTAACTCTCTCATAATCTAATTTTGAAGTTGACTCAACGTTTTTCTACAAAGAGTCAATTGTACTCCAATATCCTATGATATTAAATCGATATATAAAGCTCAAATTTGTGACCTACTAAAATTGCATACAAGCACCCCAAGAATTAGCATTTGTAATCTAACTTGGTGTATATTAACAACCTTTCAAGATTACCTCTATAATCCTTAAGTCTTAGATCTTCTATAGTCATATGTCAAATTTCACTGAAGGGATTGCTATGGTCATAGTTTTCATAATCACATGTCCTTAAATCATTTAATGGGACACACTGTCTCAATCCCATGAAACACAATGATGTTCATCTTGAGAATATCTATTGTCATCTGCCCTTAGTTAATAGTGACTTAATCCATAGAGAATATATAACCATGCACCTCAAAGTCTCACCCATAGGTCAAAGCCAGTAAAAACATAAGCAGTAGCTCAATATTCTTTCAAAGTTGACAGCTCATATAGTATAATAGCTTAGTGAAATCATAACTAACCAATAACTAATGTCATGACTCACCATAAGTCCTATCCAATGTGTAACCATACAAACTAGTCCACTCATCATGGGAACCTTATCGTTATGACCATGACAAGTCATCCATCCAATTAAGAGTAGTGTACTACAATCTCAACTAGATTACCTAAGTCCATGAACCAGCTATAAACTTGTCATTAGCTTGCAAGGAACTCATAATTTGGATCTTTTGTATAACTTTTAATACACCCAAGTCATGTATAATGCAAGTAATGTAAGAATGAATGTTCGATTATAGATAATGCAAAAACAAGATAGTGAATGGAAAATTGAAATCATAATATAAATAATGAAATTCAATTATTGTTACATGATATCATGCTTTCAAGGGTTCTATCTTAATTCAAAATGTGTCAAACTATCAACATCATAGTTTTTCTCTTAAATACTACTCTAACTTGACTTCGATGAAGCTCTGGAGTAGCTTTTGGGGTACTTGATGACATTAAATCATATTCTCATCTTGTGCCTCAAAAGTACCATTCACTTATTGGACCATTAGTCAGGAGTTACTTGATATAACTATTTTTTTTTCACCTGAAAAGATTTAGCTATAGCCAGTTCAACCAATAAGGCTTCATGCTTAATCTTATTATTAGTGTTTGGAAATATAATTTTAAGAAGCTCTTAAAGTGCCCCAATTAGGCTAATAAGAACAATTCCTACTCCAAAGCTCTTCCAGAAAGAAGATTAATCAACTTTTAGTTTCCAAAGTGTAATTGTTGCGGTGATGACATTAGACTCTTTGATTTCCCTAATTTCCAATGCAAAATCAGCTAGTACTTGGCTTGTCTATGCATGGAGAGGGTAATATCAGATACCAACTTCCCCTAATTCAATAAACCAACACACCATTTTCCCTTAAAGCTCACTTTTTGCAGGATTATCTAGATTAGATAAATTGTTAAAATGACAATAACAAGAGCTTGAAAATATAAGCTTGATTTTTTAGCAACCATAACTAATGCATACACCAACTTTTCTAGCGCAAAGTATGTGCTTTCTAGGTCAGTTAGGACTTTATTAACATAACACACTAGAAGGTGATTCATTTGGATCTATTAAGTTAACATGGCACTTTCTACATGAACTAAAGTTGCTAAGTATAATAACAACTTATCCCTGGGTCATGCACTAATCAAAATAGGTGGCAAAGATAGATAATCTTTTAGTTGGGTTAATGCTTTCTCATGTTCTTTTGTATAAGTTTTTTTGCCTATTTTATAAGAGTTTGAAGAATCGTATGCATCTATTTGAACTCCTTGAAATGAATCAATGTAGGGCAGCTATTTTCTAGGCATTTGTATATCATTTTCAATTATAGAAGACAACATATCAAGAAAAGCTCTCATCTTATTCAGGATGACTTCAATTCCCTGTTAACTAACCAAAAAGCCTAAAAACTTTCCTCTTTCCATACCAAAAATGAAATTCTTCAAATTTAACTTCATGTTATATAAATTCTGTTGGGTTTCCCTCCTTTCTGAGACTCTTAAATTTACTAAATATGGTTTTGCTATTTTTGGCCAACACCTTGGTTAGCACATGACTCTTGGCATATTCAAGATTGGTTTGAAGTCTTCAAGGAAAGAAAAAAACTACAAGTCTTTTGTCTTTTTCTTTGGTTCATCATCTTGGTCGGCAAGAAGACTTTTGGGATACCTTTTTTGGTTCAAAACAAAAATCAGCCTTCTTCTTCTCCATTTTTTTGGTGCTACACAATCGGCAAGTTTGTTCTTCAAGTGGGTAACGTTTCTTCACTTGATATTTGGGGTTTCTTACGGTTTGTTCTTGGATATTTGGTTTACTTTTGTGAGGTATTTTCCTCTTGTGATTTACACCTTGGTGTGTTTGTAAGGCTTATGCCTTTTGGCCACTTTGTAAACTCTTTTGGTGATAGTGGAAGAAACTGACCTACCGGTCGTCGTGGACGTACCTTAAGTTATTTGAGGGAACCACGTAAATCTTGTGTGCTCATTTATTTTCTGTTATTCTATTTATATTGCTTCCATTGATTTACACTTGTGGGAAAGCCTATTTTTTCAACAAATTCAGGATGTTGAAGCAGCGTTGAAGTGGGCAAAAATGGTCTCTATTGTCAACATTTTCACAAGCCTGTCATCAATATATGCTGCCATCGTCTTACCTAATAGCGAATTGAACATTCTGGTGCCAGTTTTTGATATGTAAAACCTTCATTTTTCAATCCAAATGGTATAATAGCATAGCAAAAGCTTCCCTTTTCTGTTATGAAGGTTATGTCTTCAGCATCTAGAGGATCCATTCAAATTTGGTTGTACCCTAAGAGGTATTTGGCAAAACTTAATACTTACTACTTATATCTTAAGCTACTTTTAAGTTAAATTCGTAAGTTTTTTACTCAAAACTTATTACTTAATTTTTATTTTAAGTATTAAGGTTGTTTGATAAATTTAATTTAAAATTTATTCGAAATCATTTTATTGGTATATTTACCGTCATTAATTTTAACTAATATATATATATATATATTAGAAATTGATGAGGGTAAATATATTTTTTAAACATTTATATTTAAAGTATTGTAGATTCATAAAATAACCATCAAAATATTTACTATAAAAAATGAGTTATAAATATAATCATTGTTATAAAATATACCCTAATTAGATATGGGTAAATCAATGAGGCAAAAGAAAGTTAAGATTTAGAATTAGTTAATCATTGTGACTGAATACATTTTTTGCAATATTAAGCTATTTTATCAAATATACTTAATCTACTTAATGACTTAAATTAAGTCATTAAGTCATAAAGTCATATTAAGTCATTAAGTTGATTAATCAAACACCTTCCAAGTAAGCATTCATGAATGACAATCATTGATGCACAATTGTAGCATTTATCATTTGTTCAATACTAGGGAGTATAAAAATCCTTTAAGTACACTTTGTTTAGAGCAGTATAATCTACACATAAACACAACTTCTCATTCTTCTTCTACATGATCACTATATTTGCCAACTAGGTGGGGATACTTTACTTTTCTATTAGATCTCGCTTGTAGAAGGCACCTTACTGCCTAACTCACAATCTCTTTCTTCTTGGCTAAAGACTTTTTGATTTTCTATTGTCTGGGGGGATATATTAGGTATACATTCAAGCAATGGCCCATCACTGAGGTTGTATCCCAAACATATCTTCTATATCCCAAGCAAAATGTTTTAATTAGCCTTTAAAAAATTTATCAATTCTAACCTTTCTTCTGCCTATAAAAGCTTTCCAATCCTAAGATTTATGAGGTGCTCAAGTCAAATTTATCAATGATTTCTATGTCCTCGGCTATCGAGAAAGAATCCCTACACTTACTAGATAGAAGTTGTAATTTCTACAATGGTTATAATATCTCATTAGATTGTTTTACAATAATGCTTTTCGATGCTATACAATAGCACTTCCTAGCTTGAATATGATCCCAAGTATTGCCATTATTTTATTATGAGATTGGAATAGTATTTACTAATGGAAGCAACGACCTTTACTTGGTGAATCCACCCTCTCCCTAAAATTGCATAGTAAGAAAAAAGGGACATCCACTATCAAAATTCTGGTAGTCTACAACGGGTGTCTCTTACTCTTCCTCACATCTCCATCCGCCACATATAAACCTCACAAACTCATCTCTCCCTCATAACCTTTTTCCCTCGTGACCTAGAATATTTATAAAGATATTCTCACTAGTTTTCTTTATTTTATAAGGAATCCATGTTGTGAAAAACCATGATAAAGAATAATAATAGGAATAAAATAATAAGAGAATGAGAACACAAAGCACACAACGATTTGTGGTTTGGCCTAAAGCCTACATCTATGGGTAAAGATAGAGAAGAATTTCCACTATTGTTGAAGGAGATTACAACCATATAGCTCTTAAATCATGAAGTCCCAATTACACCAAAAAAAAAAAGAAAAGACTCACTTTTTTTTGTTAAAATATTTTCCTATATTTTTTTTCCAAATTACATAGGAAGATTCCATATAGGAAACTAATTGTATAATTTTCAAAGATGTCTATTTCTAAAAGAAGATCTCACAATAGGATATTTATTTTATAATAATAAGAAACCCCCTTTGAAGAATATTTTATATTAGGAAACTATCATTGACTTTCCAATTGACTTAAAAATAAATTCTGAGATACTTTCCAACAATCTCCACCTTGGATCAAATTCCATTAAGTCAACCTTCCATCTCTCTATGATACACACTTTTGAATCACATCCCAACAAGAGAACAATCAACTCCATCTTCAACTAAAATTCCTTTTGTCATCTTCTTGTGTGCTCTATTCTCTTTCTTCTAAAAATCTTCATTGAAATCCACACCCTTCTTTTATGTGTAGCCCTTGTCATTAAGCATGCTTCGAACCGAGCATCCTCCACTTCTTGAATTCCTTTCTTTCTTTTAAAGACCTATTTACAACCAACAATCTTTTGATCTTTAGGTTTCTCAACTAGTTGCCAAGTATAGTTCTTTTGAAAAGATTCGATCTCCTTATTCATAGCAACAATCCACTGTGTAGACTCTCAACTAGTGATAACTTCATGATAAGTACAAGGTCCCTCATTTTCAATGCATTTTGTCACACTAGTGTATAAGCAACCAAATCTGCATAAGTATACCTCTAAGGTGGTTTAATCTACTTCTTCATTCTATCTCTAGCCAAACAATAATGTTGCTCTTATGGTGTATTTTCTTTATCATCAAGATGTTGGAGTACGTCTTCCTCCTTGGGCTTTATTAAAATTGTTCTTTCTATAGTTCCCGAAACTTTAGGCACAAACTCCACTTTTTCTCTTCCACTTAGGTTGTTTTCTGCATCAAATTGCTCCTTCTTAGGACTTGAAATTTCGAACTCATTAAAAGTCACATCTCTACTAATAATAAATTTGGAGAATTTTGAATTTAGGCACCATAACCTATACTGTTTCACTCCATCTGCATATTCTAAAAATATGCACTTCATGGACCTTGGTTCCAACTTACCTTCATTCACATGAGCATAAGCAAGATAATAAAAAAAAATCTTAAATTAGCATAATTAGAAGAGGAACAAGACCATACCTCTTTAGGAGTCCTATAATTGATAGGAATTGAAAAAAAATATATTCATAAGATAACAAGCTGAATTTATCGCTTCTGTCTAAAAGTTCCTTTGACAACCTTGCACTTGAAAGCATGCATCATGCTCTCTCTTAGAGAGTTTTATTCATTTGTTTTGCAATACCATTTTGTTGTGGCATATGTCAATGTCTCACAATACCTTCATTCTTGCAAAATTCAATAAACTTTTTCCTGCAGAATTCCATGTCATTGTTGCTTAATCTATTTTCTTGTATACTTCTCAATCATAGTTTTCCATTGCTTGAACTTCTCAAAGACATCATTCTTATGTTTCAAGATATACATACCTAGAACTTTCTAGAGTAATCATCAATAATGGTCAATATATATCTTCTATCACCATGTGATACAACCTTAGAAGGGCCCCAAAGATCTTAATGGATGTAATCCATAGTGCCATTAATCACGTGAACTCTTGAACAAAATTTAACCCTACATTATTTCCCAAACACACAATGCTCACAAAATTCCAATTCTCTTATTTTCTATCCATCAAGCAAAGCTCATTTGCTCAAGATTGTCAACCATCTCTCACTTATATGCCCAAGCCGCATATGCCGCAATCTAATGGTCTCTAAAATTGATTATGTTGTAAGTACAATTGTGCACCTGTAACCATGCTACCTTGTAATATATAAAGACCATTAATTTTCTTTTATTTCATCAAAATAAAAGCAGCCTTATTCTCAAAATTATGAAAATTTTATTAAACTCATCAAGGTGGTCTTTAATGGATGTACCTTCTTTCATCTGGAGAGTGAACCACCACTTCTTTAAATAGAAGCGATTTGTTAGAGACTCTGTCATATACAAACTTTCTAGTTTCAACCATAACTTGGCAATCGTATCCTCATTGCTAAGTACAACAGAACAACACTATGTGTGTTCTCCATAAGTCCATCCTTTTCTTTGTCAAACATCACTGTTGGTAGAGTCTCTCTACCTTTCAATGCTTTAAACAACCCCTACTGAACCAATAAGGCACACATCTTAATGCGTCGTAAACTAAAATCATATCTTTTGTCAAACTTCTCAACCTCAAATTTTATCGTCATTCCAAGTCTAATAACATATGTTTTGATGCTAGTTCATTATGAAAAAATCATGTTAAAACCTCAAATACCTTTGTGTGAATTGTTTTATCTTTGTGTTCTTCAACTAACAATTGTTTGTATTAATGTTTTCATCGGTACAACAATCTAAATACAATCATATATAAACTTTAAAAATATTTTATATAATATTCCTTTTACACAAAGAAAAATGTTCCAATTAGAAATTTGAAATACTTCACAATATATAAAATTTAAATGGCTAAAATCTCATAAGCATCTCAAAATTTATGAGATCTTCCATGAAAGGGCTATTAAATATTCTTGGAACGATTTTGTTCACTATCTGAAAATTTTCTCTTTCATCGCACCAATTCTTTCTTTCAACTCATCAAGCTGTAATTCCAATGGTCCTCTCTCTCTCTCTCTCTCTCTATCTCTATTTGGCTTCAAAGTTCCGTTTCCAATGTATTTCTCCTCTTCAGCAATAGGTGGTGAATCTTCCTGTTGCAATTTAACTTCTTGTTAATGTGGTCATGAAAAGACAAAAATGCTGGTTCGTTTGAGCCTTAAACAGGAGCATAAGTCATTCTCCCTATTCAACTCTTTTTTATTGTCTTATGGCTTGTAATCATGGCTTAGGACACAGCAGGGAACTCGACATTTTGAATTTATGTCCTATCATGGTTAGGAGTTGTTAAATGCAATAGAACACTTGTTTTCAAATGTCACTACATCTATTACAAAAATTTATTATTGGATTTTTTTAGTAAAATCTATTCCTTAAGGCTATGTTTGGTTCTTGGAAAATGTAAGGGAAAATGCGAGGGAAAGAAAATAGAAAGGAAAAATGGAAGGAAAGAAAAAAATGAGGGAAAATAACAATGGATTTAAAATCAATAAATTATTTTTACATGCTACTTCAAACTCATTTTACTTATTTTCACTTTCTAATATAAAGATTAAATAATTTGAAAATATATAAATTTTTAATTAATCTTACTTATATATATATATATTTTATTTTCTATAACACAACCAAACATGGGAAAATTATTTTCCTTAATATTTTTTTTCTTTCCTTAGTACTTTCCAGAACCAAACATAACCTAAATGATTAATAAAATTTTTACTAACTCATGATTTGTAACTTTTGTAAAGTTTACTCATATATGCAAATTGCATGAGAAGGGAACAACAAAGTGCTTTTATAATGAAAATATTTCATTATTTGGAACACATTATCAAGTATTATATGTCATCCATTATGGTGAATGTTGAATGCTTATGAGATTAGTATAATAAGTTCCTTTTTTGGTACTATTAAATTTCGAGGCTTAACAAAAACATTAATTGTTTATAAATTAAAGTTTGGAATAATTGTAGAGAAATATTTTAAATGAAAACTAGTCAAAGTTTGAATTACCACCTGTTCAAAAGAAAATAATGATGATTTTAAAACAAAGTCAAATAGAAATTAAGGCCTGTATGGTAAATGTTTTTTGGAATAGTTTTTTATTCCCTAGAATAAAAAATCATGAAAACATGTTTGACAATCATAAAATAGAAAATAGTTTTTTGTTTTTAAAAATAGAAAATAGTGTATTTTCGTATAACATTTTTTAATTATTTCCACTTATTTTTTTAGGGCTATTTTACAAAATAATTATAAAAATATGAAGATGGTTAAAAATAAATCATTAAATATAAAAGTTATTTTGAAACATAGTTAAAAACATATAAAACAAGTTAAAAATATTTTAGATTTCCAAACTTTTGTTTTACAAAACATTAAAGAACAATTTTCAAAAATTATTTTCAAAAATAATTGCCAAACAAAGCCTAACTTAGTAAAGCTTCCTACATATCATGAGTTACAAAATTAGATTTTTAATTATAATCCTAATGTCAAAGACCATATTTAAATATTATATTTCCAAAAGGTTTTCTCATCAATCTCGAGAAAATAACTTTATTTCAAGAAATTAAATTTTGGGAAATATCATAATGATTTAACACTACAACTTCGTCCGATAAATATGAACCAAAGATATTGCATTTTGTTTATATTGTTGTTTTTTAAAACAAGATATTAGATTATAAGTAGTTAGTGACTCCTTTATTGATGTAGAACTAGTAAGCTAAGTAGTACTATTTTACTGGTGAAGAGTTTTCATATTAAAAGAAAAAAGAAAAATTTAGAGTGCGTTTGATAATGATTGTAAAAAAGTGTTTCTAACATTTTTAATGCATGAAAGATAAACATTTTTTAGTGTTAGAAAGGCTTGAAGCACTCCCTGTAATCACTATCAAACAAATTCTTAATATTCATTTTAAACGCCCTTATAATACTCACAACCATACTTAAAGTAAATATGAAGTTTTATTAAAACAAAAGCAACATCTAGAAATGCATTTTTTAAATCATACAATCAAACCAAACTTGAAATGAATATCAAATTATTTTGAATATATTCATTGATTTTTTTTTTTTTTTTTTTTTTTTTTTTTGCAACAATGATTATATTTCATGGTCATAATGAATATGAAGATTCTAACAAACAATGAAACTTTCTTAAATTTTTGACAAATTCACTTGAAAATCTTAAATTGACACCTAAGTAAGATTCATAAAGACATTAATTGCCACAACGGCTACAATTAAAACCACCAATATTGCTATTATTAAAGATCTAGAAGCTGTATTTTTTCTATTTTGATTGATGAACCCCATGATACCTCATCAAAAAAGCAAATGGTTGTTGTATTGTTTTGTATGGAGAAAAGAAGCTTGTAACTACTTTTACTTAAAGTAGGTATTAGTCGATTATTTTCTAGACATGGATTGAGCATGAATGAATGCGCGATTTATATTCATTTTTTTCTCATAAACTTTAATTAACACTTGTTTAATTCATAAACAATGGTTGGGTTTAGAAAAAAAAAAAAAAAAATCTTTTTAGTGCAATGAGGATGAGGGATTATGATCATGTTTTAGAAGAAGATGATAGTGTGGTTTTATAAGGTGGAAAAAATAATCATAGACTGTCATTATAAGCAACCTCTTTGATCTAAGCAAGAAAATGGAATGAATGAAATATAGTTCATAATTTATGGTGTCAATAAAATTTGCTTTAGTCAAATCCAAAATTCCACTTAAACTTAATGAAATTTGAAAGTTCAAAAACTTCATTAAAATCCTTTAAACACTTTCCTTTTATAAATTTCAAGTATTTCAAACTCTAGTAAATTGAAACCAGTTTATTTATTTTTCCCTCTAGACTCCCTAGATTTTCTTTTTTTTTAAGCTATGTCAAGCTCCAAAAAGCACTAGGAAAAGAAAAATAAATAAATGCTAAAAAAACAAAAATGGTTTTCTCATATTTGGTTTTGTTATGAAAAATAGGAAAGAAAGTCAAATGTAATTAAAATTATTAAGAAAATTTTAAATTATTTAATCTTTATATAGAGGAGCTAAATAAAGAAAAAGAAATTGAAGTAATATATCAAAATAATTTATTAATTTTAAATCTATTTTTATTTTTTTTTCTTCTTTCTATTTTTTCTCTCCATTTTATTTCCCTTGTATTTTTCTTCAAACTTTCGAAGAATGCTTTAAAAAGTTTTTTTAAAAAAAAAAAAAATTGGTTTCAAATACCAAAATTTGTTGGCATGAAAAGTTGTTTAGGAGCAGAAAAATTCCTAATTATTTTCTAAAATCACTGTAACATGCATTTTCTAATATCTTCCTATTTTTTTTCCCGCCCTTGCGGTAGAACATGATCCAAGAAATACAATCCTTTCAATATCACACCAATAATTCTAACTTCTGGTTAGTACCTTTAAGAAGCCATTGTATCATAAATAATAAAACTATAAATCATGATAGAATTTGGGTAAAGCATCCACTAGTTTATTGGCTTCACTTCCAATGTAAATACTAATGCATGTCAAATCTTCTAACGGTACCTCATCCTCCAAATCCATTTCCCACAAGCCAAACACACCAACACCGGAAACTGACATACATTATGGCACCAATTACCCAAAGAAGCATTAAATTCCTGGAAAACTTCACCATACATGTCCAAATTAGAGATTCAAAACCATCAGTCTCTTGAGAAGGTAAGGATATGGCATTAAGGGATTATTTAAGAAGAAACTAGTTTTGTTGTTTTGATTGATTTTAAGTTTTACATTTTAAAGACAATTTTCAATTGATATCATTAAAAAAAAATCCTTCAATTTTCAATTGATATCATTTCTAGCGGTGAATTGGGGAGTTTAGGTCTCTTGAGTTCATCCATTGCATTTATAGAGCTGGGCTCTGCCCCTTTCTCTTTTCATATGTAAGATGGATTGGTAAGAAGCAAATAATTGGCACATATAAAATGAGATGAAATTCTGAAATCATGAAGACTTCAGATTCAACCTGAACCATAAAAAAATCCTTGGTATATTTTCATAAAATACACTAATCTACTTGAGAATTTGAATTCATTATTTTAGTGGCAACAAATACAACTAAATAATACAAAGATCTAGAACCAGGATTTAATACAAGAACTAAAAGAACATGGAAGACTAGAGACCAGAATCATACAAGAGCTCTAGAACCATGAAAGAACTAAAGACCTATTAATACAAGAAACTAAAAGGGAAGGAAGAGAAACCATGGAGCTGCACTTTTATCTTCATGTGCAATTATAAAGATCGATGCTCTATGTATTATTGTTCAATATACAAGGTCCTCCCCGATAATGAAGGATCATGATAGCCTCAGCTCTCTCATCGCATCAGTAAAAATCTGAAAATTTATGGATGGAATTAGCATGATCCAAAATAGATAGTATAATCCAGCAATTTGATATGAGGATATGAATTACCAGAGTAAACTATGCTTTGACAGAAAACATGATCAGAAGAGTGGAAATGGTTGTGAGTGAAGCATTTATTATAATGTTCTTATGCTTCCCTCCTATCAAAAAAAAGTTCCTCTTATTTGTTTCAACTAAAAATATAATTAATTAGGAGAAGAAAAATAGTTTTGAGTGAGACATTTTGTTGTCACAATCTTATGCAACAATCAGCACCATCAGCATATTCATCATTTTATTGTTGTCTAAATAATGCATAGTACAATATGAGATAAGACCTATGTAGCCAGCCTATACTCAGGCCACACAAGCAAATGACATGAAGGCCATGCGCCAGGCCATCAAATGCAGTGTCATATACCCCTTTCCACTGCCCAGCAACCACACACATACACCACAAAAGAAAAAAAAATGAGGCATCATTGTCCTTCCATTTTAAGACAAACATTTTGGTTTTAACAAGCAGCCATGTCCATTGCACATAAGAGTAATTCACATGTTCTGAGAAAGCCACTTCCCAAGGTAACATATTGCAGCCCACTAGTTTTGAAAGTATACAACCTCACTTGGGACACTAGATTTGTCTTCACAACAAGGACCAAATATTATATGAGTGTAGATAACCTTCTTTTCTTGTTTTCTTTCCTCATGTTACCTGGAACTGAATATGGAACCTCCCTCATCCCACCCCAACCTCTTACCACTCGAGTCCTCAAGGGCATGGACCAAATTTTATAATGATGTATACTTTTATTTTAATGGGGAAATGAGTGAACATGGTAGTCAACCTCCAGAAGAGACTTGAAGTTTATTTATAAGCATCAGATCCATCTATTTCACTGGATCTCAGGACACAAGAAGGCAGCTGAATAAAAAATACAAGTGTGCAACTAAGACACAATGATCAATGCGAAACCCATGGTTGCTCAACATGGACCATAAATCAGTTCCTTTTCTGTCTGACAATCCATTGGGTACATATGACATACTTTAAAATTGTTCCATTTAACAGAAAAAAACTGGTAATGTTGCCATGAAGGAAGCTTAGATTTGGACCTAGCATCTGATAGTATTAGATCTGAATCAGTCTTAAAACAGATTTGTAACTGAATCAGAGGAGACGTAGGATATTGTAATCAGATATGAGTTCGCTAAATTGCTTCAGATGTGATTTATTTTATGGATAGCCGTGTTAAGGTTCAAATGCTTCTAAGATAATATTGATTTTTCATTTAGTGACAATTAAAATGTCCAAACAACATAGTTCATCAAATGAGCTCATCTTTCTAAGGAAGAACATAAATCAATTCCAACAGTAATAGTCCAGGATTTGCATACCTTAGAAGGAGGCCTCAGATGCTGATTTGAACCTGCACGAGGAAGCTGGTTGTGACTACTGATTCTTCCATCATGCTCAGAGTAACTGCTTTGCCCTTGTTTAACAAATAACTGAGTCCCTCTATTAGATCCTTTATTAAAGTTTCCAGCTGGTGATTTATTGTTCTCCCAAGATTTACTCTCAAATTGACCTATTCTCTTGGCATTAATTATATTTCTATTCTGGATGGCATCATTGTGGGAACTCTGGTCCTTCTTTGAGAATTGCGTAGCTGCTGCTTGTGCACCAGCTATGGCTGAACTGAGAGTTGACGATTTCTCCATTTCAGTTGCTTTAGATTCAGGAAATCGTGCAAAAATAGATCCTGGCTTCAAGGAAAAAGGATTGCGTGGATTTGGAAGCGGGAACTTTATAGGCAGTGGACTTTCAACAGGAGCAAGACCTCTAACTGCAGCCTCATATATCTGTGTGGGGGGTGTTACACAGTTACACAAGTTAGTCCAAAGTTCACATGCATGTGTGACAAAGAGAAAGGCTTTAGTTCTTTGCTCTATATTTACCTTCCTTTCCAAGTCATAGACACCTTGGTTGCCTCGCATCTCAAATGCAACTAATAATTTCTACATTGATTGGAGAAGAATTAATTCAATCCACATCTTCAGAAATGCTTAAGTAGAACAGTAAGCTACTAAGTGTAATTCTGGAATTTATAGTAAATGCATATCAGTATGAAAATAGATACCTGCGGCTGTTCACAAAGCCAGCAAAAATCTGTTAGTGCCTCCAGCCTCACCTGTAGTGGAAAAGATGTTCTAAATTACTCAGACAGCGCTGGGAAATATGAAATAGTATCTCATTGTTTCATGGATAAGAGAAATGGAATAAAAGTTCAGTAGCCCACCCCTTCAGATACCTCCTTCCAGCATGCTAGTTCTTCACGTTTAGAACAGCCAACCACTTGAACACAACCTATTTCACAGATGACACAATTCAGATCTGTTAGAGCATTTATATATTAAGAATTCTATTACAAAGGAAAGTTCCGAGGCATGTAGGAGCAACCCCTCTTAGCTTTTTTTTCATGCATATATTATATGCTGTGCCCATAGACATGTCAATCATTTTTAGGTATCTAAATTGGACTGTTAACACCTGTATGTCATTGTTTCATAGATTCCGATATGGTAACACCATATTGGAGTACATAATAAATTGAGATTCCAAATCATGGTTTACTGGTATGCTTGCTCCCGTGATTATTGTGATTTGCGAGGAAAACAAAAATATGCCCAAAAAATTTTTATAAAAAAAAATGTCTCAATTTCTCTTTTCTTTTGCATTTTCTTTTATTTCTTTTTTTTTTTTTTAGTTTTTTTTGGTATAACCCTTTCTTTTTCGAGAAGAATTTCTTATCCAAAAAACAAGCAAAAGAGGTCCTTGAAAATTCAATTCAAAGCAGGAAATAGGCAGGCCTCACAGAGTTTAGTCACAATTACCAATCTATACATGAAATGTCTTGACAATGTTACCAAAATAGGTTAAAATAAAAATAAATAAATAAAGCATAAAACAAAATAAAAAAGAAAAGTCAAGCCATATCAGAGTTACAAAAGTATAAATACCTAGAAGTCGTGAAACAGGATAATTTTCTGGGAACTTGAGATCATAAATCCCATCCACTGCATATATTTCCTTGTAGAACTCCTCCATCGCTTTAACTGTAGCTTCATCAGGAACCTTACTAGCAGCATGAATCCAAAGTCGGCCTTCAAAAGAGAGAAATCCTATAACTCAGCATACCTTCTTTTCAAGAACAGAGAACATACACAAGAATTCAAACTTTCAGGTTTAAAAAATTAAAGGCACTTCAAGATTTAATCAATGAATTCATCTCTATGTTTTAGATGGTTATATATGTCTTAGATTAAACAAACAACTCGGGTCTTAAATGCTCTGTAGAAAAAAGCTTCAATTTTCATGAAATTTCAAACATATGCCTGATGCGTCCTTGAGTTTAATAGATGCTAGCAACAAATAGTAATCAAACCAGAACGAACACAATTACAATATTCTACAATCCATGCTAACATGAACTCCTCGCCCAAAGACGTAAAGTTAAATTAAAGAATGATTCAAGCCCAAAGCTTTGAATTGCTATGCAATTTCAACAGCTCCCACTAAACAAAACTTCTCAAAGGTAATCTATTAGAAGAAATTAACAACTCTTCTCAATGCCTCCCTTAGCAATAATTTTCTTTCCCATTTTCCCAAAAGCAGGAATTATTTGTTGCTTGAAGAAGCCTAAAACAATTCCCTATTCCATCTACGCCCCACCAACATCACACCCAAAAAAATGTTGATGGAAACCTAGGACAGAATAGCAAACTACCCCTCCTAAAATGTTACAAAGCTTCTTTATAGAATTATGGGTCTGGCCTTAGAGTTCAACCCTAGTGAAGACTAACCAAACACAAGACATCCATCACAAAATTCTGCAGTAAATCATTTCCACTGGAGGTATGGTACACCTCAAGACTCTTTAAATAATGATTCTCAACTTGCACAAAACATCATCAAGATTCACCCCAATCATGTGAAGTACTCACTCCCATTCATAATGCAGAATATCTCTTCTAAAAATTCACATAAAGGCCTACACGCTACATCAAAAACCTTAAGTAAAGTTCTTGAGTCTTCTTATATCTAATCCCAGGAAAAAATGTTACTCCAATATTCTGGTGGCAGGTCATTGCTGTGGGTCAGCACATATTTTTAGCTTCCCAAGATCTAGTTCCTTTAATAAAAATTTTATTACCTAGCTTATCTAGCTTATAAAATTATTCAAGAACAGAATTCATTGACTTGTCCAAAGATTCAAGACCCACCAATAGCTGAGAATGCAGTTCCTTACTAAAAATCTTCAATGCCAAAACACCATTTGAGATAATGTTCTTGAGCTAAAAGCAAGTGAAGTCACTTTTATGTGTGCACGTGAGCTAAACAAGGTTTTTAATAAAAGCATAAATTTAGAGAACCCTTTAAAATATGGTAGACAGAATTTTAATTTATCAGCAACCTACAAGTTAACCAAATTCTTTAACCCATATTTGCAATATCAAAAATATTTTAGCATCTAATGCATCACATATGAGGATTCAGTGAACAGGTCTTTTAAAACTGTTGTAGCTGATGTGAAAATTGACAATTTTCTGTTTCTTGACTGCTGCAAATTCTACCCGGGCTGAAAGTCACAACCCAATAGCACCATTTATCACACACATACACACAGTATCAGATATTTTACCAAGATCCAAAGATGGCTCACAAAAGATGGTGTTGGATCTCAAACAGGCAGCATGAGAACAGGACAAAAAGGCAAACAACTTCAAGGAAAACCATTAAATGAAGAATTTTACCAATGTAATCAACATTCCAGGTAAAGAACCTCTCCAGTGCAAGCTAAGAACCTCAGTATAATCACCCACCATGCATTAGACGAGGGTCCCAAATCAGAGGGCAAATCCCATCTGAATGCAAAGTGTGAAATTGCAGAGGAAGAATAATGGAAGATCTAAGCCTCTAAGTAACAGAAAGAAGCCACACACATTCCACATTTTGGTCACATCAAAGATAATAATGAACTTGCAAACCCAATCAGAAGACAATCAATTTCTTCAACTTGATCAAGATAAAATAAATTCTAGAAACTAGCTTAACTAACCATGGTTGTAATTAGTGTTTTCTCATCAGGAAAAGTCAATACATATACGGCATTGACATGTGATTTGAATCAAATTGAAGGAAATTTGAAATGAACATAGTTTAGCCCCTTTTCAAAAGCTAGGTCTCTCTATTCAACAATTCGTTGGAAATCAGAATGTATGGCTGTTTGGCATGATATTTAATTTTGAAGAACTGTTTGGAAAGTAAAACTAGGTTGAAAATTTTGAAAAATCTACAGAAGAGTGAATCATTAAATTTAGTATTTGAACATTAATATTAGTCCAAATGCTGTAGAAAATTATTAAAAAAAAAAAAATACAAACAAACAAAACAAAACAAAAACAAAAAAGTGACCATAATCATGAACCCAAATAAATAACAGAAAAACCAAAATCAGAGTTTCAAAATAACTTTCCAACCCTAAATGTCTTAACCAACTGAACAGAAGAAAAACAAAAATTCTCAGCATTCTATTCCTTAATACTCTATTATTTCTCGATTTGACTACCAAGAAAACATGGAAAAACAAGTTTGGCTTCCTAAAACAAACAAAGAAACAAGAAATCAAAACCTCAATACAACTTAACCAGAAACTTGTATCACACTCAGAAGGAGTCTGTACTTAATTTTCTCGGTTACAAACCCCCAAAAAACCTTAAACGCTTATTTTACTTATTTTATTTTCCTACTATTCTCCGCAAAAAGGAAAAAAAAATGGTTTTAGGGTTTATAACTGAAAGAAAGTGTAGGGTTTAATATGATTACCTCTAATAGGAGCAGGCCAAGACCTTCCCTCAATTCGCTTGATACCATAAACAAGCAGTGAAGCCCAGGGTTGGTGCATGGTCAAACATGGGTTTCTATAATTCCAGGAGTTTCTTTCTGTCATCTCTCCACCAGATTTTCTTTCTTGGAGGTGTTTGGAATGAAAGAAAATCGAAGAGAAGTGTGTAGCAATGAATATGGAGCTTGTGGGTATAGAAAGTATGAAGTTTTGTTTTGGAAACTTTACCAAAATCAAATAACTTTGGCTGGAGTTAGTTTTATTTTTCCGTTAAATATTAAGATTATGCTTTACGTCAAGATTGTAATGAATAGAAAAGAGATAAACTTGAATTTCTTTCTATGCAATCTTATTTGAAAGTATGGATATTTATTATTATTTAAATTTTAAAATTTGTAAATATCTTATTTTTAAATATTACCTGGTTTATTATTATTTAATTTTTAAAATATTAATAAAATTAGTTAAATTATAACTTAAAATAATCTAATTAAAAAAAATGAATATATGTTATTATCTTAAATATCTAAATATTTAATTTTTAAATATTATATGAATGAATTAAATTGTTTCAAAGGATTCAAATGAATATGTTCGGATGATAAGGCACTTTACGATGATAAAAAAAAAAGACAAATACTTCACTTTTTCATATATGGTATAGATTTTGTTTTTGTAATTAAATTGTATGTCTTTTATGATAATTTATTAATGTTAAAAATGTGTTCATTATTATGTGATATATTGTCAAAAAAAAAAATACTATTAAAATTACTTTTTCAAATTCTTATACAAGTATTTTCCATACAAGCACTAGACTCTAAAAGTGATTTTTCAATAATTTTAAAAAATATTTTTAAAATTTTATCAAACACCTCATTTAAAAAAAAATATTTTAAAATATTAAATTATTAATATTTTACATATTTTATCCGTAGAGTTGCCATAATAAAATTATTTTACAAATCTAATATTAAAAGTCAAAAAAATTTTCAACTCCTCTTTCATTCTTGATAACAAAAAGTTTAAGAAAATAAGTTTATATTCCGCCTTTGGAAAACTTCATCTTAATTGTGAAAGACTATGCGCGAAAGATAAAAGATTAAACCAAAAATTAAAAAGGTAAAAACTTCAATTCTTAAATAAAAAAACACAGCAAAATGTGATTGATAATTTCAATAGAAAAATTATTTGTTAATAAACTATATTAGGAAATGAAGATTATTAGAGTCAAGATTGTTCAAAATTTGTTGCATTCATAGCTTCATTGGTTGAATTTGTTATTTTTTTTATTGGATTTTCATTATAAAAAGTAGATTATTTTCCTCAATTTTGATGATGCATTTTTCAAAATTTTTATTTTTATATTAAGAAAAGAGTAGTTCATTCATAAGAAAGTAAGTGACAATGAACAAAATATTATGATATAAAATAAGACTTTCAAGTTTCCTTTTGAGATGCCCAAAAAGTACGGATTGATTTTTTCACTGACTAATTTTTTTTATCACAATTCATGAATGAAACTACAAATACGAAAGTTATTTTTTCCAAGGTATAAAAGTCTTGATATTTGTTTTCATATGAAAAAAAAATTAAGAGAAAATACTTATTTTTTCATAAAGAAGAATTGTATTCTTTCTTTGTTTTCAAAGAGACAGAAAAAAATGTTTCTTCTATTTCTGATTTTTGAGGGTGAGATTATTCCCACAAGGTGAACTTTCTTTTTAATAATGGTTGTTTTGAATAGTTTAAAAACACTCAAAAATCCCTTTCTTTATTTCTCTTATTTATTGAGTCGAGTTGGGTCAACTCATTTAGGCATTCTAACCCAACTCTAACACATTGGATTAAGCAAACAAGGTTGACCTAGTTTTCAAAAAGGAAGGCCAAGAAAAAAATCATTAATTTTTTAGCCATGTGTTCATCAAAAGATGATACTTTCACTTGATTTCTCACCATGATCCTAATTTAGTTGTTCTTTAGAAGGTTCGATGATTATTTTAGGTGTTTATTTTACCCTACACTTCTGGGTACCAATATCTCACCGATTTTTCAGTTGAAATATTGGAAATTATAAAGCTTATTTGGCTATGCAATTTAAAAATAGTTTTTTATTTTTAAAAACAAAAGATTGTTATAAAAACTTGAAGTATTGTTGGTTATTGTTTTATGAAAACAGTTTTAAAAAATAAAGTGTTATAGCATGGATTTCAAATGGTAAATAAAATTACAAGTAATGAGAAGCAAAAATAAGAACAATTAGGATGAAACATGAAAATCTCATTCTATTTAAGAAGATTCAAACCCTTTTGATAACTTGAGAATCAATGCACCAGACATCTCTTAGTTTGTCCCCACTCCAAGATATAATAACTCAACTAATTTGTAACACCCCAAATTAATTTTTGTGGGTAAAGTAGTAATTTAAATACTTTTAATAAAGGTAGAAATGTCATTTCATAATTAATTCTTTCTTGTCTACTCTTTTTAGAAAACCCAATTAATAGAAAATCAAAGAATATAGAGCACCTTAGAACTGAACATTATGAGGTTTAGAGTTTGAAGAACAGATATTTTTGGATAAAATTTTAATCTTTAAATTATTATTTTAGATTGATTAATTAGTTTTGAACCCTAAAAAAAAAAGATGATAATAATAATAATAATAATAATTTTCTTTTAGTTCAAAATATTGAAAATTTATGAATATAAGTTGTTTTATTAATAAAAAAAGGAAAAATCAAATTTTTAAATGAATAGATCTAAATAATGAAATTAATAAAAAAAAAAAAAAATAGGGTTATGTGATTTATGAAAGTGTAAAAACAATAATAATAATAATAGGTTTTGTGGTCGTGTGTACCATGATGGTCGGAATATATATATATATTTTGTGCATTTGGTTAAAAAAAAAGGGTTAAAAATATATCCAAACTAAACTGGTTTTTCCTTTTAATTTTTTTTTAATTCATTATTACTTACGCCATATCAATCAATTATAGTTCATATCATGTCACTGTGGAACTCTCTATGTGTAGAGAAATCAATAGCTAAAAGCAAAGAATGCAAGAAGAACTAAAAGAAAAATAAAAATTGGAACTTGTGCATGTGAATGTAACATTATTATAATAAAAAGAGAAAGTGGGAGAATAAAGAAAATATTTATAATATATTTAAGGTGTTGAAAATGAGGATACAAGATTAGGTTAGTAGTTGGTTTAATAATAAAAATAATAATGTATTTTAAGTAATAAATAAAATAGAATTCAATAAGTGAAATAAAATGATAGTTTAATTAAATTAGTGATGTGTTCTTATAATCAATTTGAAAAAAAATTACATAAATTAGAAATTTATTAATTTTACTCAAATAAGGAATAGATTAATTAAATTTTCTTTCATAATTACAAATATTAATTTAAATATCTAAAAATTTTTAGGATTGTAAAACTTCTAATTTTAGATAAATAGTAATAGTTATTTTTTTTTATGTTAAGCTAGGTGAGGAGTAGATTTTTCAAGATTATTTTTCTCGTAATATATATATTATTTTGAAATGTGTAAATGTTATTTTTGTTTCTATGCATGGATCAAACAAATTTTGTATGAAAAATATGTTAGAATATTTTTTTTTCTCTGATTTAAAACAAAAAATTTATCAGATATTATGTTTTTTTAAGTTTTGAATAAATGATACTAATGTTTGACTTTGGTTTATTTCATTCATATCAATGGGATATAATAGTTGACTTTTACATTTTGGTGTACAATGTAATTGATTTGGACCCTAACCTATAAAAGTTTGATTGGAGTTTATTAGTACTAGTAGTTTTTTACTTCATCCACCTTAAAAAGAACAATTTGAGACTAACCGCTCATTTGTAAAGTCTCACCTAATTATCATTTGTTGTTTGATAACCAAAACATAAATATTTTGGAATGCTTTTAATTTGAATTTGATATGAAATTATTTTAATATAGATATGAATGTTGGGTATTTTGGTAATTTTCAACCTACATATTAACATCGTACATTAAGCTATCTTATTTTAAGTAAGGAGTATTGTCCCCGATTTAAGTAAAGAGGAAAAATTTGTACATTATTCACATCCCATTAGTGAGTGATATGAGGATTCCATACAATACTCGTTCCAGACGAAAAAGACAAAACTCAAGTACAACATGTCAATGGATTAAGGTATATCTTTTAATATTGTTATCCTATCAATTTAGCATGAGATTCTAACATTTATCATCTAGATTGTTTTTGTTTTTGGATGAGATCAGACTTTATTATCTATCCATGAAATAAAGTTTTATTCTTTACCTAGATGACGATTAGTTTTTATCATCATTCTATATGATTCATGGTTTTCCAACAATAAAATGTTTGGTAGAAAAGTTTTGGATGCTTAATTACGTTTGAACTCAAAAGTTTTATGGAAAAGAATGTATATTATATATTCTATTTGTAATTATAATTGAAAATGTTTTATAATTGAAAATGTTTTATCTATGAAACTGTATTGATATTTTTTATCGGGCTTTGAACTCATTTCCCCATTGACAATTTTTTTTGGGTACCCTCAATTCAAGTGAAGAGTGACGATTAGGATGAGATTTTGGCTTTATTAGGACATTTATTTAAACCTTTTTTTTAAACGTTGTTAAATATTAGAATTTAATTATTATTAGATATTGTTTAAGTTTGAACTTGTTTGGATAAAAGCATCTTGATTGATGTGTTAGTATTAAAGTTGAGATTTGAATATTTTAGAATTTTTGTTGAATTTGGTAATTGGGTAATTTTCAATTATAAGATGAATGTTTCTGTCATTTCCACTTTAAGCCTTTGGGCTTAAAGTGTGAAATGACCATTATGCTCTTGGAATGGATTTTAGGGCGTGTCATAATTCATTATACAAATCACACAATTCATAAACCTCAAAGCTTCACAAGATAATACCCTTCTTTTCCTCAATGAATTAAAGAGATTTTTTTTTTTTTTTTTTTGTCAAAAATGGTACAAAGATATTGATCAATGTTGGCTAAGATATATAAAGCTTTACTATAGATAATAATGTACCATCTGATTTAGAACTTTGAAAGATTGTTGTTTATTTTTATAACGGTTTAACTACGTAATCAGACCACTTCTACAACAAAATTTTTTTTTGAAAAAAAAATATATATTTGGAGATAAAATAGTTATTTCTCTTGATATTTTTTCTTTGTAAATAATTGAGAAATTCTCAACATATGTTGACAACAAAAATAATTTAAAAAATGAAGTGAATTCAATTTAAGGGTTATTTGATTATAAGGGTTGTTGAAACCCAATTTTGAAATTTTAATTTTTCATTATTTTTTTTACCTTATTTTAACAAAATACCCTTATTTTTTCTGATAAAAATATATATATTTTTTAAAAACTTACATATAAATACTTGAAATAATTAAAGATATGTTATTCTTAAAAAAGAAAAAAACTTAAATTATTTTCTCATATTTGATTATCCATGAAAAATATGAAAATAAATTAAATATGATTAAAATTAATTAAAAACTTATACATTTTATATTATTTTATATTTATATAGAGGAGGAAAAATAAATAAAATAAGTTTAAAGAAATATATAAAAATAATTTATTAAATTTAAATTATTTATTTTTAAATTATTTTTTATTTCCTTCTATTCTACTTCTCTGTTCTAATTTTATTGTATTTTCCCTCAAATTTTCTAAGAACCAAACATAGGTTAAATATATGCTTTGATACCCTTCTTATGCCTCAAGCATGATTGGATCAAGCCAAACCAAATATAAGCTATGTGTACAAAAACAGAGACTTATACACGATCCAAGTGGAGATTCATTATGCCACATAAATGGTAACCATCCACAACTATGAAGGAATTTCAACAACTATGAGCAATGTAGGATGTCTAAATTTCATACCATCCAACAAGTCTACATGAACTTCAAATATAAACAAATAGCCTGAGATAGAGTGATACATACTGCATTAATATGGTTAGAAATCGAGCCACTCAATGCAATAAGGCAAGCTTTAAGAGCACAGTGACATCCCAAGAACTAAACAAGGTGTGATCATAATGCTGAACCAGCTCCCAATTTCAGAATCTCAACTTCAACTTCAACTTCAACTTCAGCTTCAACGTTACCTGACAATTGCAAATAAAATATTATGAGCATTTAACGAGGTTAAGTAAAGAGATTACAATTACTAGTGATTGCAAATGGTATATATCGTATTTGATTGAATTAGAAAATATCAATTTATTAGCCTATAACTAATGAAGTAATTAATTCAACATGATAATAACTTAATAGAATGAATATTACATTGAAATAATTGGTATTAGCAATAGAATTTGGTCATCACAAGTCTATAGTCATCTTGACCTCCCTACCACATGAGATCGGGAATTAGCATCATGTTATCAAGCAATCAATATATCTTGGAATGGAGAAGGTCAAACTGCATCTTGAAATCTGAGGAATTTATAAACCCAGCATCAAAAGACCACAAAGCATTTAGCATTAGAAAGATAACAAAAGATACTAACGACAGGTGACCATCCTCACCTGTTTTTTCACTCTATTCACAATTAGCAGAACCCAATTACTAATTCATGGTTTTGTGGTTTCAGAACTGCTTTATTTATTTTCAAAATACAGTAACAGATCATTCTGCAATACCATTTCCTTCTATTATAGGATAAATATTTCAGAAAATAGTTCACAAGCTTTCATTTTAACGGTTGCTAATAGGTATAACAATAACATATTAACTATGAATTGCTAGTTGAGCAATCTTACCAGGCCTAGCATCATGTAAATACTTGTCTCACAACAACTCAATGTAATACTAAAACAAAAGATGCAATACCCTGACTTGATTGCACATAAAATAAGTTGCAAGAGCAATAGAATTCTCTATTCACTGCCAAGGAGCATGGCAACTTAATCAGGGATTGATATATCATTTAAATATAGAAAAAACAAACAGAAAATCTAGGATAGGTATGAAAAATCTGAAGACAATGGAAAGGTAAAGCCCTCTTATATTTGATTTCAGTGCATGAAACAACATTGATGGTGCCTCCCTAATAGTCATACTGTTATCATTCACCACAAGTAAAGAAAATCTTAAATCATCCTCTGTAACTAAGATTGCTGAATCAGTACATACCATGCGTCCTTATAAACAAATTATGGATGGTGGTATTTAGATCATCCTGCCAGTGCCACTCATCATCTGCCACTTCTACTCTTTCTAGCCTTGGTGTAGTTATGGGGCCTGAAGAGAAAATTTTCATCTTGGGGCATTCTTCCACCACCATATGCTCCAAGGATGGGAATGAGAATATATAACCACCTGCACTGAAGCTTGTGAGGTTTGGCAAACACAGAAGTACCATGTGTTGTAATTTGCAGAAAACAATCTCATCTGCTCCTTCCCCTCCTTCATTTTCAACTACTACTTCCATCATATGTGATCCACCTATTTTGAGTTTTTTGAGTTTTACCAGACTTTTAGCTACCAAGGGTGATACCAAACTTCTCAGACTGCCACAAGACCACACATCTAGAGTATCTAGATTTTGGAAAGATACCGAGCATGGTGCCAAATTTATCAAACTGTCACAATTCCACACTTCAAGACTCTCCAGACTTTGCAAATCAAGGCCTGGTTTGGAGTTTTCCTTCCATAAATGGGTCAGCCCTGGAAGATCACGCAACCATATTTCTCTTAACCGTCCAAGCATCTTGGCTTGATTTTCCTCATCATGTCCTTCAAGTTGGAATATCTCTTTGACTGAACTACATCTTTTCACGTTAAGTTTTTCCAGATTATGTAATCTTTGAAGCATAAAGGAAGGAATGACAACCAAAATATCTCCATATTCACATACATTCAGAACTCTTAGTCTGCAAAAGGAATTAACTGGAAATTGTTCTTGCCATATTTCTGTCGCGTTGTTGTAATCCAATGTTAATTCCTCCAAGTTAGGGAATGCAACCTGATAAATGGCTCAAACAAAACAGATCTGTTCTATCAATTAAAACAAGTATACAAATAACATATGCATATCTACAAAGAGGAGCTGTTTTATTTCTCTGAACCAAGCGAAGAACATGGCAAAATAATCAATTCACAGAAGATGCAATGGACAGCCACCTCTCAATGTCTAATTAGGATCATTTGGCATTTGACAAGTTCAGTGCAAGGTTTAAATCACTTTAATAAAAATGGATTGGAATGGTGGTGCAGAATTGTTTACTATAAGTTGGCTGTTATATAATAGTTTTAAAAATTAAATAATTTCTGAAAACCAATAAAATTTACCATAAATTGCAATATTGGTTTGAACTATATAGACTAGTCATATAAATTCCTCTCACAAGAAAGGATTAGGTAAAATTTTAGCTTAAAAGTTCAACTGCAATAGGGAGAAACAAAGAAATCCAGGATCCTCTCTAAAGGAACTTCTAGATCAAGTGGGGGCCAACAATCCTGTTGCTAGCATGTTGTTTTGGTCTCTGCATCCACCTTTTCAGGTCAAGTTATTAGTTTACTTGTACTGCAAGACCTGCTCAATCAGATAAATTCAATTGCATAATATAATTAGTTGAAGTCTCCCACTAGTTTCTTTGAAGGGATATCTGGAAAATTCATGAATAGTCTCTGATTGGACGGGTTTTATAAACATGTATAAGGGTTCACAAAACTGAAAAAATAGTGGCAAGGAAGCAATCCAATACATGATCTACTGAGCAAACTAATTGTGCTTGCTACAATAACATGAAAATTTAATGTACAATTAAACAAAACTTGACAATTATGAAACTTGATGAGGTGAATCACATCCAAAAAGGTTTGGGACCTTACCTGTTGCACCAAGAAAAGGGGCTGGTGAATCAGCATATCAAGATTTCCCATATGATGTATTTGTTGGAATGTTGGAGTTTCAAATGCAAATAAATCGACTTCAGGGCACTCATGCACCTTCAGTTCTTTCAACAATGGCCACTGTGAAGTATGTGCCCCTGGGTAGAAACTCCTGAGTTGATGTAGATGGGAGAGTCTGAGAGAGGTTACTTTAGGGAATACAAACTTAGCTGCTGTCTTGACTCCACTGTCCTTTGCAACAATTACCTCTATCCCACAAGACCACACTTGCAGTTCCTGAAGTTGCACTAGATCTCTGACTAAAGATGCTGGAAAAAGGTTTTTCAAACTCTGACATTGATCAATCATTACTGATTTTAAGTTTTGAAAAGTGAGAATTCCATGGGGTTCCTTATTCCATATCTGTTTAACCTTTGGCAGAAATTGTAGAATCAATTTACTCAACTGAGTGACTGCTACAGCTTCCTTCACATTTATCCCTTCCATATCAAAAACCTCTTCTAATGAACTACAATCCACTGCTTTCAGAAACTGTAGACTCTGTAACCTTTTCAACATACTGGATGGAAAAATATTCAGCAGTTGTCCACAGGATGCCACCTTCACATCTTTTAGTTTGTTGAAGGAATCTTGAGGAAGTTGGTTGTGCCATATCTTTTTCACATTATCCAGTCCTGAGATGTTTAATAGCTCCAAGCTAGGCAACGCAGCCTGTGGAGTTCATCCCACCATTTTTTTATTTATATATTTTGAATAATTTGACATAAAGACAATATAAGGCAGAAGGTTAATAGAAGAAAATTATCCATGTCTAGAACCAGCTTGAATTGGGCCAAGAAAAAAAAAAAACATAATAAATTTCATCACTTCATCTTCTCAGAAATATTAAAAATATTGCTTATGAAGTAGCCATCAATGCTATCAATACCATTGAAATCAAAATTCTCTGTTCCAGGTGACTGGTTGGTTATGAGGTGTCCTTCCCATCTAAGAAAGAACTTTTTAAAGAGAAAACATGCATCAATTGGTCTCAATGCATCAATTTAAGTCCAAGGCACTGACTAGCATTTGATCTTGGTCTATACTGATTCAAATATTCAGATACAATAAAGAAAAAGACAAGGAGGAGGATCCTACAATTGCTCATTTTTTTCTTTTTTCTTGCCACTTTCACATGAATTATTTTGTTAGCTGAGCAGAGGAATTCACATTTGCAGCTGAAATTTTGTGGATGGAACACAAATTCCAGATCCCAGAAAATGATTAGAAGCACCTCTCAAATAGCATTTATGTAAAAATGGTGGAAAAACTAATTGGAAGCAACAAGATACTAAAGTTCTACCTTTCCTTAAAACCAAAAAAAAAAAAAAAACTAAAGTTCTACCTTAACATTATTATAGGCAACTACTTTGGGCTGTCCTGTATATGTTTACCAGAGATCGAGGGAATGTACATGCTTTAAAAAGTTGAATTCCATCACCTAAAATAATTAGAATTTTAAGGAAAAAAAATCTGTCAACAAATAACAGAATTTGGATGAAATTCATTCTAATATGAATAGAAAACTGTCATACAATTAAAATATTCCAGAAGCAAGATTTAATCTAAATTTTCTTTCTTTTCATTCCAAATTTGATTTTAAACAGTATTATAAGGAAATTTAATATCATAAGAAGTAAAAAGAAAAGGATTCTAAGAGAGAACTGACCTTCTCATTAAAGAGCACTGCAACTGGGATATCATCTGCAGAATCAAACCTTTTTAGAACATGATATGCTTGATAGAAACTTGTTAGGCTGGGTAAAGATTCTAGTGAAAGATGGATTAACTTAGGAAATATGATAGTGCCCATAAGACCCAAGGCCATAGAAGCAGGGAAAAGGTTTCTCAAGCTCCCACATTTGTGTACTTTTAACCATTTCAGGTTTTGGAAGCACAGAATGTGTCGAGGGTCCTTGTTGCATATATGTCTCAACATAGGCAAACCAACTAAACTCAGTTTTTCTAACTTAGGCAGGAGGCCAACAGGTCCATCATCAACATTTTGCCCTTCAAGATCAAATACTTCTTCAAATTGTTTACAGTTTTCCACTATTAGTACTTCCAAATTCTGTAAGTTTTGAAGCAAACTGGGTGGGAGTACTTTCAACAATGAGGCACAATTCTTTATCTTCAGGGACCGGAGGTTGCAGAAGGAAAGTAGGAGTTGACCATGCCAACCCTCCTGTAACATGAGAAACTCGGAAAGCATAAGAATAATGGTATATTGAATCATTTGTATATGCCAAACTACTGAGG
Organism: Vitis x doaniana; assembly: GCA_030345155.1. NCBI lineage: Eukaryota > Viridiplantae > Streptophyta > Magnoliopsida > Vitales > Vitaceae > Vitis > Vitis x doaniana. The sequence continues at coordinate 9,803,376 of CP128322.1, forward strand.
ACAAGGCATAATACTGCAATAAATATAGTGAAAATAATTATCATGACAGCTGTAATCTCAAATAAAATTAGAGTTTTCTATCAAGCATGTTTATAGTTTCCAGAAATGTTATAAATGATATGCAATTTCTCAAAACTTTAGGCATTTGTAGTTTCTGTCAAGATTTTCATACACATATATATACATACACACATATTGTGCATGTGTTTATATATGGATTTTATACTAAGCTCTCTAGAACTAATGGTCTGGTATTTGGACATCGCACCAAGACAAGATTCACTGGGTCTATTTGGATTGTGAACAGTTTTCTATTACATCAATGGATAAACCTTAAATCTTTGCACAGTTTTCCCTTTGAACCCAGAGTTTCAAATATTAAAACAAAACATGTAACCTACAAAAGGCATGATGTCATGTCATATTTTCCTTTCATTTATTAATAGGTTGGGTATTAGTTGAAACTCATTCTCTTAAAGTCTTAGAAGAAGAGGCATTAACAGTGATAATTTTTGGGAAATAAATGAAGGGTGACCTATTGACCCAAATCAATTGAGTGGCAAGTCCTGAAATTTTTTTCCAAAAATAGCAATTTATTAAACCGAAGAGATTCAAAAATAAAATAACTAGTTAGAAAGTATTATTGAGCTATGACATACCAGTTGGTTGAAAACCGATGTTTGATTATCAAGTTCACCCTCTGAACAAATGCCGTTGAACCTTACATTAGTTGTTGGTGACCTCTTTGTGGTGGAAGGCATTGTTTTCCCTTCTAAGCAGAAATTTCTGAGCTTCCGTAAATGTTGTAAAGTCAAGTCTCTCAGCTCAGCGAACAAAATTGCATCAACAACATCATCTCCATCTTCTTTTCCTTGTGCAACCATTTTATACATATTTTTGCATCTAGTTATTTCTATTTTTTCAAGTCTTGAAAGGCCTCTAGCCATAGACATTGAAAAGAGGAATTTTAAACCATCGCAATGTTCCACTTTTACAATTCTTAAGTAACTAAAGGACCCTACTAGAAGTTGGCCATGACATACTTCTTGCAAGTTAATCAACTGATTGAGAAATAATGACTCCAGAACAGGAAAAGCACAAGGTGACAGAATTGGATCCATTGAATTCATGATATGTTGCATCTCTGGACTTCTTTCAACATGGAGATGCTTTAATTGAAGAAAACCTTCCCTATCTAACTTGGGAAAAGCATTTGCAGCACCACTCAGTTCATGCAAGTGTAGATCTTTTGCTCCTTTCAACAGTAAGCTAATACCATCAGCTAGATGAAGGCTTGTATCGAGCTTATTGAGCTTCAATGTTTTTGTGGTTGGACAATTTTTATCCCAGCTCCAGACATCACCTATAAATATTCTATATCTTATCAACTTCTCAAACAGGACGTCTGTCAGCAACAGTTCGGCATCTGGTATTTGTATGTCTAAAGTAGTTAAATGGGGCAAATATTTTAACTCAGCAATGGAAGCATTACTTTTTCCTTCCACCTCCCATAGAGTAAAACTATTTTCCACGCACAAATTTTCTAATTTGGACAAGCTTGATATGACATTTGGTGGAATTTCTCTAAGTTTGGAACAGTCCCGCAAATCAAACAGCCTTAGATGGGTCAACTGCGCTATTTCTCTGGGCAACTTTTCAATATTCGAACCCATAAAGCTAAGAAATTCTAGTTTCTTTAGCTCTACAATTATCGAGATGTCTCCTAACTTGCACCAATTCAAACTCAACTTTCGAAGATTTGTAAGGCAACGGAGTGATGAAGGTAGTGATGTAAAATGCATATTAGAAAGGTCTAAAACTTTGAGTTTTTTCATCCCTTCAAAAAATGTCTGGGATTTTCAGATGATAATCAATGGTGTGATAGAATAAAAAAAGTTCAAGTTCTGGACATACCAATCCTATAGGAAGCTCACAGATATCATTGTAAGCCAGAGACATCTTGGTGCAGGTTTGGAGTTCATCCATCTTTGGCCACTCTGCCAATTCATCTTCTTGCAGAGAAAATACACGATGGACCTTGGATACAATTGCTATGGCAACATCACGAACAACATCATGCATTCTAACAAATGAATTGTGGGCAATGTCTAGTAACAGCTTTGAAGCTTTGAGGCTATCGACCAATGTATCAATTCTGTTTTTTGCCTCTTCCAATGTATTAGTTCCTTGAAACAATCGCAGACCCATACCATATTTCAATAAATCATCAATATAAATCTTATTAGACATTAAACCACAAAGTAAGAATAAGGACTTAACTTCATCACCCTCCAAATGTTTGTAACTCAACTCCAGAGTTGAGTATACCATTGCATCCATTCCTTTAATGTTTGTTGGAATAGACCTCTTTAGTTGTCGCAAGGCATCCTCCCATATAGACAAACCCTTGTTTTTTAATGCCTTTGCCACTGTTACGATTGCAATTGGCAAACCCGTACATTCTTTTGCTACATCAATTGCTATGGATTGCAAATCTGGCTCCTCAATGGAATCACCTGCCATCTTCTTAAATAAAATCAATGCTTCTTCTTCTTGTAAGTGTTCAACAGGGAAATCCTTTTGAGTACCCATCTCATTGGACAATACATGTTTATTTCTAGAGGTGAGCACCATTTTACATCCCTTATGATCATCTCCAAAAGGAATTCCCACTTTCTCCAGATCGAGTTCAGTCCAAATTGTTAGATTAATTTTTGTAATTAATCTATAATTTGGGCCACACATGTAAATAATTAAAATGTGTGTGCTATCATTTAATTAAGCCTAAATATAGTGATCTAATTAATAATTGATTAATTGGCTTAAGGGTATAATTGTCATGAGATTATTGTGTAGATACCATTAGATAATTATTATTTCTATGAGGGGCAGAAATATAATTGTGATAAAATTAAAACTGCCCTAGCAGTTTATAAATAGGGTTATGGTCCCCATTCTACCACTAAGCATTCCAATTTCCGAAAATCCTCTCAGAGAGAAATTGAAACAGAATCTAGTGGCCAGAATTGGAAGACCATCTCAAAGGGTTTTCTTCCTATAAGGTTTCTCTTTCAATGGATTCAGGTATGTTTCCGCTATTATTTTTCTACTCATTTTTTTAATCAGGAGATTCCAGTATAGATGAAATTAGGGTATTCATCTTGGTTGATTTTAACAAGAATATTCCAGTATATATGAAATTAGGGTATTCATCTTGGTTGAGTTATAACAAGAAATATTCCAGTATATATGAAATTGGGGTATTCACCCTTGGTTGAGTTATAACAAGAAATATTTCAGTATATATGAAATTGGGGTATTCACCTTGGTTGATTTATAACACAAATATCATCCAAAATGATGAGGATCTTCTTCACTTTCTTCAACCTCTCACATAGTCGAGCCGCTCTTCCCATTTCACTCTCCTCCTCAAATTTCAAACCAAGCATGTCTGCAAGTTCACCTTGAATTTTTTTCAACTCAGGAGTGGAAGATATATAAGCCATAACCACCTTGTCAAATAACTTCTCTTCTTCAGCTTGTTTAGCTACTTGTTTCATCAGCGTCGTCTTCCCCACACCAGCCATTCCCCATACCCCAATGATATTGACATGAGCATCCCTCAAGGCCTCCATAATTTCATCCAAAGTAGTCATTCTTGATTCTAAAGCTTCATGACATTTGAAAGGCGCAGATCCTATCCCTGGCAGAGGAGCACGATATGATACCCTCTCAAATTTTCCATCTCCTTGGATTTCAGCAACAACCCTTGCCCTCTTCTTCGCTTCCCTGCTCAGCTGGTATTGTGACTTCAAATTTGGACAGGACCCATTGAAACAACTCTGGTTTGCTTTCTTTTCAACCTCAAAAAATTTGCCAGCCTCTTCCATGAACCCACTAACACGTAAAAGCCACTTGTCAACATCAGCCTCAATTTCATCCCCATTCCTAATAGCTTCATCTACAGATCGCTCCAACCTAGCCCTGGCATCCCCCAGCTTCTCAACTTGTTGCCTGAGATCATCAATGTTGCTGCGGTAGTTAAACAGATAGCCAAATGAACGTCCAATTGGAGCGACTAGGTACTCTGCAACTTTTGCTGCAATCGTAACAACAATTTCCTCCATTTCCTATTTGGGATTTCCCACTTTTTCTCCTCCAGGAAACCAGATGACAAAAAATACCAGCAGTGCGGATTCATTGAAAGGGTTTTTACTTTTAGCAAGCAAAGGGCCTCAAAGGACTATGGGTCAAGAGAGAACTTATGCAATTGGATTCAATGTGACAAAAGGATAAAAGGAAAAGGAAATGAAAGGTTTTAGAAAGCAAAGAAGGAGATGGAGGCACTAACCAGCAGAATGGAAATGAAAATGAAAATCAGCCGTGGGTATGCCCTCTAAATTATTCAAAGTTCCAACCATATCCATCGATGGGTTCTCAGTAAGTCAAGTTATCATTACAATTTCTGAGTTTTTTTGTTACTGTCTTTAATGTTATTATCTATTTTCTCACAGTAGTTAAGATTTTGATTTCACTCTTCTTGGAAAGCTTACCATGCTACCTGTGCTTTGGTGGCATTTTTCAACCATAAGCCACACTGTCTTCACAACTCTACTTGGATTAAGGAAAGTGAAAATAAAAGTAGAACCTTCTACCAGGCTGCTGGTATGAATTATAGTCAAGGAAGACAAAAAAGGCAAAAAAAATTGAAAGGAGAAGCTAGTTGGTCAATTCTGGCTTCTTGTTTGCTCCTACCACATCAAATAAGACAACACTCAACTAATTACAATTAATTTGCCTACTAAAATTTTCCAACTTTATTAGCAATGAAGCCATCTCATTTGACCAAAATAAAAATAAAAATTTGAATCTCTTATCCTTCGTGTATAAACCATTTGTGAGCCCATCATTATATAGTTTTCAATTTTTGTTAATTTATTCATATTTTGTAACATCTTTTTATTATTTATTTTTTCAAAAGAAATGAGCTAATATTTTTATCTATAAACTCGTTACATGTATGGTATTAAAAACTTTTTTTTTTATTTGATGTAAAATATCATGCTAATAGGAAGTCGATTATTTTAAAATATTTATGATCTATATTATATGATATAATAATATTTATTTCATTTATTCTTTTTTTTTTAAAAGAAAAAGTAAAATTAAAAATATTAAAGTGTATGATAAGTCAATTTATTGATTTAACATGATTTAATGACTTAATTTAAGTCATTAATTAAATATATTAAATATATTTGACAAAGTAATGTAATATATTACAACTTAAAGTTAAAATTGATTGAGTAATTCAATTTAACCACTTAATATAATTTAATAACTTAAAAATGTTGGTATTGAGCCATATGTGCCCAACATGGCTGGCGCTTAGTACATCCAAAGGGAAGTCTAGAGGCTCAGAGCCGTGGCCCCTCAATCCACCAATTGTTTATTTGTCCCTTAATACAACATAAGGGGCGTCACCGGGAGGATTCGCTACTAGGACTAAACCTTATGTCCAACCAACTTTTGGTACCATCTGAGTTTATTTGTCCCTTTATACAACATAAGGGGGCGTCACCAGGAGGATTCGATATTAGGACTAAACCTTATGTCCAACTACCAGGAGTTGGTTGGACATAAGGTTTAGTCCTAATATCGAATCCTCCTGGTGACGCCCCCTATGTTGTATAAAGGGACAAATAAACAATTGGTAGATTGGGGGGCCACGACTTTGGCTTGCCGTCCCTTCGGATGTGCTAAGCACCAGCCATGTTGGGCCCATATAGCTCAATCCCAATAAAAAACAGTTTAATTCAAAGACAATTTTAAGTAATAGTTTATGCAGTGAAGTTGATTTATAATGCCATCAACCCTAAATATATTCCAAAATTGAGTTCTAAATTGCATATGCTCTTCTTCTTTGAGTTTGATAACACATTCCACATATGAGTTTCTAAAAATAAGTCCTAAAAATATTAAAGAAATAATAATAAAATGGAAGAAAGCAATAAATAAAAAAGATAAAAAAATTATATAAGTCCTAAAAATATTAAAGAAATAATAATAAAATGGAAGAAAGCAATAAATAAAAAAGATAAAAAAATTATATATGTTTAGCCTTTGAGTTTCTAATTTAGTTGGCACATTGGCTTTAATTATTTCTAGTCTTACTTCTACTACAAGTTGGGGCGACTTGTAAATCCAATTTAATAATAAAAACAAGCTTTTATAGTATCTTTTTTATTTTTTAATGAAAACTCCAATCCTTTTTTCCCCTTTCTGGAATAAGAAAGAAAAAAAATGGCATTTAAGAGTGATTTTGGTAGTATGTTTTAAGACTGAATACTATGTGCTACCAGTAATTATTTTCTAAAACAATTCTAAAAAATAGTTTTTAAAAACTATTCTCTAACTCTTATAAATAAAAAATATATTTAAAAACTTAAAATATTTTTAACATGTTTTTAATATTTTTAAATATATTAATTTTTATATTTAATATTTTATTTTTAATTATTCTATATATTTATATAATTATTTCTTAAAATAGTTCTTAAAAAACTAGTAAAAAAATATAAAATAATTAAAACATGTTATTTGTAAACACTTTATTTTTTATTCTTAAAAACAAAAATTAAAAAATAATTTTTTATTACGAAACGATTTTTTTTATGATTTTTGTTCTGAAAAACAGAAAACTATTAAACTCAAGCATACCCTAATATAATTATTTTTATTCCATACGAAATCCTCAATTTGCCATTAAATAAAAATGTTTAAAATATTTTTAAGTTTCTATACTTATTATTGATGATTAATTTAATTTTGATAAAATATATCAATTATAAAAAATAAAAAATATGGCACTATTATTTCTCCTTTTTTTTTTAAAAGGATTAACATTTATTTTTAAAATGGTAAATAAATATTTTTCAAATAAAAAAGTGAGTTCGTCATCAAGTGGGAGTGTATGGAACAAAATGCGGGATCCACATTATAAGATAAAAATAATTTTAATATTCATTTTTAATACAAGTAAAATAAGCACTTTAATTATTTTTTTAAAATCCTTATTTGATCATGATTTCTTATGTTTGTTTTTACGTTAAAGAACCAAAAAAAAGTTTTTTAATATTTTATAAATATAAGGATATTTGGCAAGATGTTTTTATAAAAGAATTTTAAAAATAAAGAACAAAAAGACTTGTTTGGATAAATTATTATTTTTTAAATTATTTTGATTTTGTAATAACATTTTAAATTCAATTCATCTAATATTAATTAATTAAATTTAATTAAAGTCTTGTTGAAAATGAAATTAATTTTGTAATTATATTAGTATTCAATTTTTAACATAATATTCTACAATGTTTTGATTTAATCTACAATTAATTGGATCAATTTTTTTTATTACAAATTATCCTTAAAATTGACCTATTCCCTTTATAATTTATAATATTTATTTCATTTATTCTTTTTTTATTATTTTTAAAGAAAAAGTAAAATTAAAACTATTAAAGTGTATGATAAATCAATTTATTGATTTAATATGATTTAATGACTTAATTTAAGTCATTAATTAAATATATTAAATATATTTGATAAAGTAATTTAATACATTACAATTTAAAGTTAAAATTGATTGAGTAATTCAATTTAACCCCTTAATATAATTTAATAACTTAAAAATAGTTTAATTCAAAGACAATTTTAAGTAATTAAACAAGAAGGAAGAAGAAGGCGGGGGTTGCTGTTCAAATCCATGGAGATGGCCATTCTGAGAGGGTATCGTTTCGTCTTTCGAGGAAAAGTTATTTCCTTGTCCACTGACTTGTATACAGTAAGGAAAAAAAAGGCATTCTCTACTTGTTCTTATCAAGTTCCTTGGAAATTCATTTTCCAAGTTGTCTTGCTGACATGTTTGATACGTAGGGATGAAGACTATAAACGGACACATCTATTTTCTTTTTTTGTCATTTTTCTTTATATTTGGATGACTGGAGTGATTATAAGAATGGAAAGAAAAATAATTTCCATTAGGAGACATTTTAATTTATTTGATGCAATTTATTTTTAAAAATATTTTTCAAAAAGTAAAAATATTTTTTTATTTGATTTTATAAAAAAATTTACAAATTTAATTTGTATAATATAAACTAAATTTCATTGAAATCTTATTAAAAATAATTTTGCAATTACAAATAAATTAGAAAATCAATAGTTTTTCATAAAATATGAAAAGTAATACTATAATAAAATAATAAATTATATTTTTTTATAAACATTCTAAAAATATGAATATTAGCATTTATCAATTTTGTTAAAAATGAATAATAACAAATTAAAAATAATTATTATTAATACTATTTTATTTGAAATGAATTTTAAAATAAATAAGCTTTTTAAGATATAAATGATTCAAGTTGTTTATTACATGTACAAATCTAGTAATTAATTAAGGATAAAGTGTTTGAACATTTTTATTTAGTCTATAATTAATTAATTAATTTTTTGAATTCTAAATAACTCAAAGCATTAATTATTCCTCATTCAATTTAAAATTTATTTACCTAACTAGAAAACTCAAAAAACATAATTGTATGTAAAAAAGAACAATAAAGTCACAATTCATATATATATAAGTGTTGTAAATGAAAAGTAATGAATGACCACATTGATGGTCATTATGAACTCCATTTACTCATCTTTAAGATGAGTAATGGGAGTTCATATTATGAAGCCTATAAAAGGCTTCTTACCCCCCCATGTAAAAGCATCCCGAGAAAAGAAAGAAAATTCTTCCTCTCATTCTCTCTCTCTCTCTCTCTCTTTCTTTCACTTTCTCAATTCTCTTCCTTGATTCCTTCTTCCATATTATATATCAAAGTAAGATATATTTTATCTCTACTACTTTGATTTGCATTATATTTGTCCTTGTTTTACAACACGTTATCAGCACGAATTGCTCTGAAGTTATTTGACAATATCGAATATCACAAAACTCGAATTTGTGGCACTTGACATTTCGGGAAAGAACTATCTATCTTGGATCCTTGATGCTGAATTACATCTTGATGCAATGAACCTTGGAGCTACGATCAAACAAGGAAATCAAGCATCCCTGCAGGATCGCGCAAAAGCATTGATTTTCCTTCACCATCACCTCCATGAAGGTTTAAAAAATGAGTATCTTACGGTAAAGGACCCTTTTACTCTATGGAGTAATTTGAAGGAAAGATATGACCACCAGAAAACTGTGATTCTCCCAAAAGCTCGATATGATTGGATGCACCTAAGGTTGCAAGATTTTAAAACTGTTAGTGAATATAACTCTGCACTTTTCAAAATCAGCTCTCAATTAAAGCTGTGTGGAGAAAAAATCACAGAGGAAGACATGTTAGAGAAAACTTTTATTACGTTTCATGCCTCGAATGTGCTCCTGCAGCAGCAATATCGAGAGCGTAGATTTACAAAATATTCTGAATTAATATCATGTCTTCTTGTTGCTGAACAAAATAATGAGCTTTTGATGAGAAATCACCAGTCTCGTCCAACTGGATATGAACCATTCCCTGAAGTGAATGCAATATCGTCCCAAACTCGTGGACGTGGATGAGGACGAGGACGTGGTCGTGGTCGTGGTCGTGGAAGAAATCCCCGATACCATGGTTCTTATAGTAATAATTCTTAGAAAATGAAAGCCTCATTGCACCACCAGAAGTGGAACAATACTGAGACAATACAAGAAAATGGGAAGCGTTTACAAGATAAACCTCCTAAGAACCATGAGAATAATTGTTATAGATGTGGTATGAAGGGGCATTGGTCACGTACCTGTCGTACGCCCAAACATTTGGTCAACCTTTACCAAGCATCAATAAAAGCTAAAGGAAAAGAGATAGAGATGAACTTTACCGATGGTGATGGATTGGATCTAACCTACTATGACATTGATTTCTTTGGAGGTCCCAATGAAAAAACAGACCATTTGATAAATGATGAAAAAATTAACATTGATTGATGTTACTTTATATATAAAATAATATATTATTATGTCTTATATTTACATCTGATTTACTTTGTTATTTACATTATGCCCTGTTTTTTTTGTTATATCTGAAATCCATGTGTTATTTGGTCTCAAGATGAATGAGGATGATGTATGTCTCGCAGACTGTGCGACCACACACACAATTCTTCGAGATAAAAGATATTTCCTCGAATTGACATTAATAAAAGCTAATGTAAGTACCATATCTGGTACTACAAACTTAGTTGAAGGCTTTGGAAGAGCAAACATAACGTTGCCAAATGGAACTAGATTCCATATAAATGACGCGTTATATTCTAGCAAATCCAAAAGAAATTTGCTCAGTTTTAAAGATATCCGCAGAAATGGATATCATATTGAAACTATGAATGAAGATAATGTAGAATATCTTTACATTACTTCCATTATATCTGGCCAGAAGCTTATAATGGAAAAACTCCCGGCTTTCTCCTCTAGGTTGTATCATACAACTATAAAGCCTATTGAATCATATGTTGTCGTGAACCAGAAGTTCAACAACCCAAAAGTTTTTGTCCTTTGGCATGACAGGCTAGGTCACCTAGGGTCTTCAATGATGCGTCGAATAATCGAACACTCACATGGGCATCCACTAAAGAACCAGAAGATTCTTTCGCCCAATGAATACTCATGTGCTGCCTGCTCACAAGGTAAATTGATAATCAGACCATCTTTTACTAAAGTCATATCTGAGTCACCAATCTTTTTAGAAAGAATACATGGGGACATATGTGGGCCTATCTATCCACCATGTGGACCATTCCGTTATTTTATGATCTTAATAGATGCTTCTACTAGGTGGTCACATGTTTGTCTCCTTTCTACACGTAACGTAGCCTTTGCTAGACTCCTTGCACAAATAATCAGATTACGAGCACAATTTCCAAATTATCCAATTAAGACAATACGTCTTGATAATGCTGGCGAATTTACTTCTCAAACATTCATTGACTATTGCATGTCAGTAGGGATAAATATTGAGCATCCTGTTGCTCATACTCATACCCAGAATGGTTTAGCAGAATCCTTCATCAAACGTCTCCAATTAATAGCTCGACCATTACTAATGAAAACCAAATTACCTACTTCCGCCTGGGGACATGCTATTATGCATGCTGCAGCTTTAGTCCGTATTCGACCTACAACTTACCATGAATACTCCCCTTCACAACTTATGCTTGGAAAACAACCAAATATCTCTCACTTACGAATCTTTGGTTGTGCAGTATATGTACCAATTGCACCTACACAACGCACTAAAATGGGTCCCCAACGAAGACTTGGGATTTATGTAGGTTTTGATTCTCCATCTATCATAAGATATCTTGAACCTTTGACAAGTGATGTTTTTATAGCCTGCTTTGCGGATTGTCATTTTAATGAGAGTGTTTTCCCATCATTAGGGAGAGAAAAGTCGATTCTTGAAGAACGACGAGAAATTAGTTGGAAGACATCTACTATGACCCATCTTGATCCTCGTACAAATCAATGTGAACTAGAAGTTCAAAGGATCATTCATTTGCAAAATCTTGCAAATCAATTACCAGATGCATTCATTGATACCAAGAAAGTGACAAAGTCACATATCCCGGCTGCAAATACTCCAACACGGATTGATGTCCCTGTAGGACAGTTAACAAATGAATCTAAGATACGCCTGAAACGTGGTAGACCTGTCGGCTCAAAGGATGTAACTCCCCGGAAGAGGAGAACCCAAGAAAAACTTGGCACTCTAGAAGAGACCATCAAAATGACTGATCAATTTAAAATTGATAAATCTGTAGCCCTAGAAGAGGTACAAATAATGCAGAAAGCCCCTGAAAAGGCACATATTGAACAAGAAGCCCCTGAAGAGGCACATATTGAACAAGAAGCCCCTGAAGAGGCACAGGTACCTGAAAATTGTGAGATCTCAGTAAGTTATGTACAAACGGGAGAAAAATGGGATTGAAATAATATTGTTATTAACAATATTTTTGCTTTCCAAGTGGCCTCTGATATCATAAGAAATGATGAAGATCCCAAACCACGAAATGTGGAAGAATGTCGACATAGAAATGATTGGCCAAAATGGAAAGAAGCTATATAGGCAGAATTAAACTCATTAACAAAACGAGAAGTTTTTGGACCTGTAGTCCAAACACCTGAAGATGTAAAGCCTGTTGGGTACAAATGGGTATTTGTACGAAAGCGCAATGAGAATAATGAGATCATAAGATATAAAGCGCGATTAGTAGCACAAGGTTTCTCGTAGAGACCTAGTATTGACTACAAGGAAACATATTCTCCTGTCATGGATGCAATCACATTTCGTTTCTTAATTAGTTTGGCAGTCTCAGAAGGACTGGATATGCGTCTCATGGATGTTATTACAGCATATTTATACGGATCCATAGATAATGATATATACATGAAAATCCCCGAAGGATTTAAATTGCCTGATGCAAATAATACAAAGCCTCGTAGTATGTACTCAATCAAGTTACAACGATCCTTGTATGGATTAAAGCAATCTGGACGCATGTGGTACAATCGCCTTAGCGAATACTTGCTAAAAGAAGGGTATGTGAATAACCCTATATGCCCATGCATCTTCATTAAGAAATCAGAAACCGGATTTGCAATTATTGCAGTGTATGTTGATGACTTAAATCTTGTTCGAACTCCTGAAGAGCTCACAAGAACAACAAATTACTTGAAAAAGGAATTTGAGATGAAAGATCTTGGAAAAACAAAATTTTGTCTCAGCCTGCAGATCGAGCATTTCCCAAATGGAGTTTTAGTACATCAATCAACATACATTAAGAAAGTTTTGAAGCGTTTTTATATGGATAAAGCGCATCCTTTAAGTTCTCCAATGGTTGTCCGATCACTTGATGTGAAAAAGGACCCATTTCGTCATTGTGAAAAGGATGAAGAGTTACTTGGTCCTGAAGTACCATATCTTAGTGCTATTGGTGCACTTGTGTATCTTGCCAATTATACACGTCCAGACATTGCTTTTTCTGTCAATTTATTAGCAAGATATAGTTCCGCTCCAACTCGAAGACATTGGAATGGTATCAAACATATATTGCGTTATCTTCGCGGAACTACTGATATGGGTTTATTTTACTCAAGGGAATCAAAGCAACAATTGCTTGGATATACAGATGCAGGATATCTTTCAGATCCACATAAAGGCAGGTCACAAATAGGGTATGTGTTTAATTGCAATGGTACTGCTATTTCATGGAGATTTGTCAAACAAACAATGGTAGCCACATCATCAAATCATTCAGAAATACTGGCAATTCATGAAGCAAGTCGTGAATGTATATGGCTAAGATCTATGATCCAGCATATTCGGGAATCATGTGGACTCTCCTCTATCAAAGGTGACCCGACAACATTATTTGAAGATAATGCTGCATGCATTGCACAAATAACAGGGGGTTATATTAAAGGAGATAGAACTAAACACATTTCACCAAAATTCTTTTATACACATGAACTCCAGAAGAGTGGTGAAATTGATGTGCAACAAATACGCTCAAGTGATAATCTAGCAGATTTATTCACAAAATCATTGCCAACCTCAACATTCAAGAAGTTAATACACAAGATTGGAATGCGTCAACTCAAGGATATCGACATGAGGGGGAGTATGCTTATAAAAGGGTGTTAGTGTACTGTACTCTTTTTTCCTTCGTCCAGGTTTTTGTCCTACTGGGTTTTACTGGCAAGGTTTTTAACGAGGCAGTCCTAATATACCAAGAAAAGAATATTGTACTCTTTTTCCTTCGCTAGGTTTTTCCTATAGGGTTTTTTACTAGCAAGGTTTTAATGAGGCATATTCTTTTAATATGGTGGTCATCCAAGGGGGAGTGTTGTAAATGAAAAGTAATGAATGACCACATTGATGGTCATTATGAACTCCATTTACTCATCTTTAAGATGAGTAATGGGAGTTCATATTATGAAGCCTATAAAAGGCTTCTTACCCCCCCATGTAAAAGCATCCCGAGAAAAAAAAGAAAATTCTTCCTCTCATTCTCTCTCTCTCTCTCTCTCTTTCTTTCACTTTCTCAATTCTCTTCCTTGATTCCTTCTTCCATATTATATATCAAAGTAAGATATATTTTATCTCTACTACTTTGATTTGCATTATATTTGTCCTTGTTTTACAACAATAAGTTTTTATTTATTATTTTTTTAGCAAGTACATATATTTTTTAAGTTTTAAATTATTTTAAAAAATTATTAAACTCATTAATAAATTCAATATAAAGTATCGCTTAATTTGAAATTCATTTATCTAGAGAGAGAAAGTAAAAAAAAATGATTCTCTATAGAAGAAAAATAATTGAGTTATTTTATACTAATTTTTATTTATAAATTTCTAATATATTGTTATATCACCATTTGATTTTTAAATTATTTTTCAAAATTACTAGATTTATTAGTGAATCCTATTAGAATAAATATGGATCCACATCATATTAACCATTGTTGGGGATTTAGCTATATATATATATATATATATATATATATATATATATATATGATTTCTATTTGATTTAGAGTATGGGCCACCTCATGTGTAAAGCCCAGAGCCATAACGGGTCTTAGATGATGGGCCTAAGACTCGTGAGACCCAATAGTCCAAAGGGTATGGTCCCTAAGGCATATAGGGTATAAATATAAGGCTAAGTGTCTGTTCTTGATATCACATTTTTTGAATAAGAATAGAACTCGTTCTCTCTCGCTTCCCATTGCCAGAGAGAGTACAGAGAAAGGTGATGCCCTCTACAGCCTTACAAGATCCGTACATTTTCATCAAAAGCAAAAATGGACTCAGGTTCGTTCGTTTCCATAATGATGTCTGGCATAAGTTTTCATATGATTTAGACATGCGATCCCGGTATGTTATTAGATGCAAAGCGGAGTCCTCATAAATTGGTATCAGAGCGGACATGTTTAATCATTGTGAAATTGCCATATTTAATTCTTAATACATGTTTCTTTGTAAAATACGATGCAACCCAATCCATCAAAGCCTTTGATATCTCCAAATGTTGGATCCCTGTGATGCTGCCTAAAGGAGGGTTGGGAACACCACTGTAGCGCTATTTCAAGCGAGTGACGTCGTTATGGCGTCGTTCCCAGTCAGGCGACGCCATCCAGCACCGTTTTGACGTTGCGACAAGTGATCTAGATAGTTGGCATCCTCCGTTCAGGGCGCCATTATAGGCGTTTAAAAGACTTCATTCAGGCGTTTAAAAGACTTCATTCAGGCATTCAAAAGACGTCATTCAGGCGTTCAAAAGACTTCATTCAGGCGTTCAGAAAATGCCATTCAGGCATTCAGAAAAACGTCATTCAGGAGTTCAGAAAATCCACTATAGGCCTGCAAAAGGGGCGCCGTTCAAGCGTCGTTATAAGTGTCGTTCCAGATGGCGTTGCAGGCACTGTTCAAGCATCGTTAAGGCGCCATTTTAAGGCACTCCATCGACATCGTTCAGGCGCCATTTTTAGGCGCTTTAAAAACGTTGTTATAGGCGCTATTATAGACATCGTTCAGGCGCCATTCAGACACCGATGAGAAGCGCAATCTCCATGCGTTGTTGCGTTGTTTCTAGACCTCGGAGTTGAAGATGCCGTTCGGCATCATTTCAATCGAAGACCCCGTTTTAGCGTCGTCCCCCATCGGCGATGTCGTTTGGCGGTGTTGTCACTGCCCACGTGTTGTCGGCGTCACTTGAGGATTGGTCTGGTGCCGTTTTTGGCGCTGCGGATGATTCGCCTGCAGGGGGACCTTGGGTCTTTAGGGTTGTAGTATCTATATGAATTAAAAAAAAAAAAGGCCAAAGCCCAATAGTACATGACCATTCCTTTTAAAAATATTGGGCTAAAAAATATCCCTAAACCGTACCGCAGGGGGCAGCCCCCCCAACTTATCGTTCACCCATAAAAGGTACAAGTCTAAATGACAAATGTAGTCGCTCCACTCCGTTCCACTTCGCTTCGTTTCGGCATTTGCCCACTTTTCTCCCATCAATTAGTATCAAAGCTTGTATATATATATATATATATATATATATATATATATATATATATATATATATATATATATATATACATGGTTTTATGCATCAATTGATATACATATATACATGGGTTTATGCACAAATAAATAATTTTAATTGAATTATTTCTTGCTATATTTATGTTTAATATTTTAAAATAAATGAATTATGTATATTTATTGCCAAAGTAACTTATATTATATAATTTATTTATTTTATAATATGTAAACATGTTATTATTATTTAAAATAATCAGCCCAAAGGAAGATTATTTTAATATAGTAATAAATAAAGTAGTCATAAATATGTGACAAATAAAGTTTATCTTGCATGTTGTATGTCAGTCCAAAGACAGGCATATTGTTTCGGTTTTATTGTCAATATTTATGAATTAATTTTGAAAAGGATATTAATTACAAGTTGATATTTTTATCCAAAGACTGAATATTAATGTTTGTGCTAGGTATCTTGTAATAGGCTCACATGCATATACATATATATGTTAAATTTTTATTTATTCATGTATGTATGATGTTTATGTGACTCATTGTGAGCTTTATTATTATGAATTTAGTATCTTTTATATCTACAAATGTTAATAACATTCCTGTGCTTAATGGCACAAACTTTAAGAAATGGAAGGAGCACGTTATAATTGTGCTCGGGTGCATGGATTTGGACTATGCATTAAGAGAGGATCACCCTATAGACCTTACTAGTGCCAGCACTGCTAAGCAAAGGGCTGTTATGGAAAAATTGGGAGCGATCCAACCACATGAGTCTAATGATAATGAAGCACTCAATTCCAGAAGCTATAAGGGGTGCAATACCTGAGGAAACCCGAGCCAAGACATTCTTGGACCAAATTGTAAACTGATTCACTGCAAATGAAATGGTTGAGACAAACACTATTATTAGTAAGCTTGTCTCCATGCGGTACAAAGGGAAAGAGAATATAAGGGAGTACATAATGGAAATGTCCAATCTTGTGACTAGACTAAAGGCACTAAAGTTAGAGTTGTTAGAAGTCATACTCGTGCACTTGGTCTTGATCTCTCTGCCTACACAATTTAGTCCATTCAAGATCAATTACAACACACAAAAAGAAAAATGGATTCTGAATGAGCTTATTGCTCAGTGTGTACAAGAGAAAGAGAGATTGAAACAAGAAAAATTGGAAAGTGCTCACTTGGCTTCTACATATCAGGGATTTGGTACCAACAAGAAAAGAAAGAGGGATAATAAAGGAAAACAAATTACAGTTTTTGGGACATCAAAGCAAAAGGTGTAGAAGAAACAAGATAAGGAGATCACTTGTTTTTTTTTGCAAGAAGGCCGATCACATGAAGAAGACATGTACCAAATATGATGCTTGGCGTGAAAAGAAAGGTACACTTCTCAACTTTGTTTGTTCATAAATTAATTTAGCTATAGTGCCTACTAACACTTGGTGGATAGATACGAGTGCAACTACTCACATAAGTGTCACAATGCAGGGTTGCCTAAGGAGTCGAATGCCAACTAATGGTGAAAGATACATCTATGTGGGAAATGACAACAAGGTTGCAGTGAAGGCTATTGGTCTTTTTAGGTTACAGTTAGACTCTGGATGTACTTTGGATTTAGAAGAGACTTTTGTAGTTCCATCATTTAGACGGAATTTAATTTCTGTTTCATGTCTGGACAAATGTGGATATTATTGTTCATTTAGAAATGGAATGGTTAGTCTTTATCTAAATTCAAATGTTATTGGTACAGGTAGTCTAACAAACAAATTATACAAACTGAATTTAAAGGCCTCTAATTGAAATGTAACCTTTCATTCAAGTAATTATGGCATTAAGCGAAAATTAATAAATGAGAATTCATCAATGTTATGGCACAAACGTTTGGGTCATATTTCAAATCAACGAATTCAAAGGCTTGTGTCAGAAGGAATTCTTGATCCACTTGATTTCTTAGACTTTCAAGTCTGTATAGAATGCATTAAGGGTAAACAAACAAATATGAGGAAAAATGATGCCAATAGGTGTAGTGACATCTTGGAATTGATACATACATACATTTGTGGTCCATTTCCTACTCCTTCTTGGAATGGACAACAATATTTTATCACTTTCATTGACAATTACTCACGCTATGGCTATCTTTATTTGATTCATGAAAAGTCTCAGTCATTGGATATGTTCAAGAATTTTAAAGTTGAAGTTGAGAACCAACTAAGCAAGAAAATAAAGACCGTCAGATCTGACCATGGAAGTGAATATTATGGTAGATATGACGGATCCGGTGAACAACGTCTAGGGCCATTTGCCAAATATTTGATGGAGTGTGGTATCGTTCCTCAATACACCATGTCAGGGACTCCAAGCCAAAATGGTGTACTAGAGAGGCGAAACCGTACTCTTAAGGATATGGTGAGAAGTATGATCAGTCATTCCACCTTACCAGAATCACTTTGGGGTGAAGTTGTCAAAATTGTAGTTTACATTTTGAATAGAGTCCTAAGCAAGGTAGTAGCCAAAACCCCATATGAGTTATGGACTAACAAGAAACCTAGTATTTGGCACTTGCATGTTTGGGGTTGTCCAGCTGAAGCTACGTCTTACAAGCCAAATGAAAAGAAATTGGACTCCAGAACAGTGAGTTGCTACTTTGTAGGGTATTCTGAAAGGTCGAGAGGTTTCAAGTTTTATGACCCCTCAATTAGATCCTCCTTTGAAACGGGCAATGTTAAATTTATTGAGGATATTGAGTTAAGTGAGAGAGAACCATTAAGAAATATGGTATATGAAGAGGAATTTGTTAATATTCCTATTATTATGACTGGACATGGTCATATTATGTTTGATGACACTATTCAGAATGTATAGTCAATAACAGAAATTGAAGACACACCTAACATTCCTCCTACTCAAGTTATGGAACCAGTTGAAGTTCATGAAGAGGTAAATCAACAACCTCAAGTACAAGTGCCATTGAGGAGATCCACTAAATAAGAAGTACAATTTCAGATGATTATATTGTATATCTCCAAGAACATGAGTTTGACATGGGTTTGGAAGACGATCCAATTTCAGTTAGTCAAGTCAAACAAAGTTCTGACTTTGAAAAGAAGATAGAAGCCATGAAAGATGAAATGAAATCAATGATAGACAATGGTGTTTGGGACCTAGTAGAGTTGCCTAAAGGTGTAAAACCGATTGGTTGTAAATGGATTTTTAATACCAAGTGGGATTCAAAAGGTAAAATTGTTAGGTATAAGGCACTCTTATTCGCAAAAGGTTTCACTCAAAAGGAAGACATTGATTATAAGGAGACCTTTTCACCGGTTTCATCAAATGACTCTTTTAGAATCATCATGGCACTTGTAGCTCATTATGATTAGAGCTGCATCAAAAGGATGTTAAAAATGCGTTTCTTAATGGTAACATTGATGAGACAATATACATGGTGCAAGCAGAGAACTTTGAGTATAATGATTCAAAGCAACTTGTATGCAGATTAAAAGGGTTCATATATGGTTTAAAGCAAGCATCCCGACAATGGTACCAAAAGTTTGATCAGGTGATTACTTCATTTGGTTTTAAGGAGAACACCGTTGATCAATGCATATACCTCAAGTTCAGTGGGAGCAAATTCATTATCTTGGTGCTATATGTTGATGATATTCTACTTGCAAATAGTGATGTGGAACTCTTGCATGAAACCAAGTGATTTCTATCCAGTAAATTTGACATGAAGGATCTTGGTAATGCATCTTTTGTGCTGGGTATACAGATCTATAGGGATCGTTCAAAAGGTATACTTGGGATATCACAAAAGGTCTATATCGATAAGGTGTTGAGTAGATTTGGCATGAGCAATTGTGCACCAGGAGACACGCCTATGGCAAAAGGCGATAAATTTAGTTTGCACCAATGTCCAAAAATGAACTTGAGAAGAAGGATATGGAAAGGTTTCCCTATGCCTCGGTAGTAGGAAGTCTCATGTATGCACAAGTTTGTACACGTTCAGATATTGCGTACATTGTTGGAATGTTAAGCAGATATTTGAGTAACCCAGGTATGGATCATTGGAAAAAGGTAAAACGGGTTATGCAGTATTTACAAAGAACTAAAGATTATATGCTCACATATCGTAGATCCAGTCATTTAGAGATCGTGGGATATTGGGACTCCAATTTCACATGATGTCTTGACAATAGGAGATCCACTTCAGGCTACATCTTCATGTTGGCTAGAGGAATAGTTTCATGGAAAAGTGTTAAACAAACACTTATTGCTTCTTCCACCATGGAGGCAGAATTCATAGCCTGCTACGGGGCATTAAACCATGGGATATGGCTGCGGAATTTTATTACTCAATTGCGGATTGTTGATGGGATTGAGAAACCATTGAGAATCAATTGTGATAATAAGGCTGTAGAATTATATTCTAAAAACAACTAAAGTTCGTCAAAGTCCAAACACATTAACATCAAGTTATTGGTTGTAAAAGAAAGAGTTCAGAGTCTTCAAGTATCAATTGAACACATAAGCACAAACTCCATGATTGTGGATCCGCTCACTTAGGGTTTGCCACCCAAAGTATATCATGAGCATGTCACACATATGGGTGTTGTACACATTGATGATGTGCTAGTATAGTGGGAGTTTGTATTTAGATTTTGTGTTTGTTTTCTTGATGTGATATTATGTTTGTGTTATTTGTATAGACCTTGATTTTAAAAGACTATTGTATTTGAATACTCTGAATTGAAATGATGACTTTCAAAAACAGTGTAGCATCAAGTGTTGATAGTAGAATGTGACTATTTTTAGTCATAAAGTAGGACCAATTGGAAATAGACATATTAAAGATCACATTCTATGTAATTTCCATGCTACACATCCATACTTGATCCATGTTGCTAATTTTGTTAATGTTGTGATCATTGATGGGTCTAGTTATAATTATGATTAACAAAGGCCGCTTTGATCCTATGTAAGCACAATTAGTAGACTGGATTGTTTAAGGATATTTGAATAGGATAGCAAAGATGAGCTCAATGAAGTATTATCATGAACATTGTTGGCTAATATATGTGGTCCAAGTGGGAGATTGTTAGAATAAATGTGGACCCACATCATATTAACCATTGTTCAAGATTTAGATATCCATATATATATATATATATATATATATATATATGATTTCTATTTAATCTAGAGTTTGGGCCACCTCATGTGTAGAGCCCAGAGCCATAACGGGTCTTAGATGATGGGCTTAAGACTCGTGAGGCCCAATAGTCCAAAGAATATGGTCCTTAAGGCATAGAGGGTATAAATATAAGGCTAAGTGTCTATTCTTGATATCACATTTTTTGAATAAGAACAAAACCCGTTCTCTCCCCCTTCCCATCGTTAGAGAGAGTACAGAGAAAGGTGGTGCCCTCTACAGCCTTAGAAGATCTGTACTTTTTCATCAAAAGCAAAAATGGACTCAGGTTCGTTCGTTTCCATAATGATGTCTAGCTTAAGTTTTCATGTGATTTAAACATGCGATCCCAATATGTTATTGGATGCAAAATAGAGTCCCCATAAAATCCAACGTTTGTTTTACTTAATTTGGAATATATTTAGTTAATAAAAAAAATTACAAAATTATAATTATATATAAAGAAAAAATTAGTAAAATCATTCAAAATGAATTTGGGTTTGTGAAATTTTAGTGTTAATTTAATTAATTTTGAGTTTTCTGACTTTCTAATACTAATTCAATTAGTTTTTGAGTAACTAATTGTTTTTAAAAAGGAATATTTTTTGCTTTAAGAGTTGATTAATTTGGAGCTTATTTGTTTCATAAAATTTTTTAGAGAAATTAAAAGAAAATTCATAAAAACGGATATAATTTAAAAGAAGATACGTATTTTAAGATTTTCTTTTTCTTTTTTTATATAGGGTGATAGAGAGGATGGAAAAAAAAAAAAAAAAACAAAGACATCATGTTTTACTCTTTCTAATTTTGTTGTTTTTATTTATTTTTCTTATTTCTTTGTATATTTCTTTTAAATTAATAAAAATAACTTTTACTTGTTTTCTAATTTTTTTTTTCTATTTCATTTTATTTTTAAAAATTATTACTAAAAGATAATAACCAAACTGTGTTATAAATTTTAAAATTAATTTGTTGTTTTTAAAAATAGAACGTTGTTTTTAAATTACATCCTCAAATAAGATTTTATCATTTAGCAAAAAAGAAAAGAAAAGAAAACTCTCAAAAGATGTTTTTATAAAATGAAAATAAAAAATAATTTTAAAATATGTGTAATTTGAGAATTTTTTTAGAAATGAAAATAAAAAATATTTTAAATCATATGTATGTATATTATTGTCAATTTATTTTTGTATTCTCATTTCCATTATTGTTAACATTAAAATTGAAACAAATAGTCATTCTAATATTATATTCTTCAATGTATTTAAATACAAAAAATTAAAATCACCAAATGTATTTCTATTTAAAGAGATATATGAATGAAAACAAAATGGAAATATCCATTTCCATTCTTCATTCCCATATACCAAATATGATCTTAATGTGCATAAATCGGTTTCCCCATTAGAGATCGAAAAGGAACTCACAAAAAAAATTATCATTTTCACTCTCATATTAAAAATAATTGCTAAATATTTGATTATTTAAAAATAAATATTCTAATTAAATAATTTTACATTTGAATATGTATCCTTGATAAAAATATCTAAATGTACAATAAATATTTTCAATTTTTAAAATAATTTCATAATTAAAATTAATAAATTTTCTTTAATACAAGCTCCTCATATTCACTTGTCAAGGGATTTTGTTGCTCGTCAAGTTTAGAATAGATTTGATAATAATTTTAAGAAGTATTTCATATTTAAAAAACAAAATTTTGAAGTGATTCCTAAAATCACAATCAACTCTTACAAAACACATCTTATTGGTATCAAGATGATACTTTTATTTTAATGGTGATTCAAACTGCTATAACAACAATCCGAAATGGCCTAAAGAGCAAGAGAAGAACGAAAAAGCCGAGGAATGAAAAATCAATGTTTATTTGATAAAATAAAGCCCTTGGGTGGGAATGGTTGTGAAGTCCATCTGTACTGTGCTAAACCAAATCAAGTCTCCTAAGCCCATTATCAGTCTGAACTTTGGCTTCCTCTGTGTTTCCTTTGTCTCATTTGACGACAAGCCACCAACAAAGTCATGTATTAAAATACCGGATTAGCTTAGAAAATTGGTTTTCATCGTTGGCCCCTCTTTCCTTCTCTTTTTCTTTACTAACCCAAGTGAGATTGTGATTTGCATTTTCGTTTTGTTGGTGAGTCTCTCTGTATTCTATCCTCATCTACTTCCTGCAATATTTCATTTCCTTGTTTTCATTTCTCACCTTCAATCCATTGGCTACCACTCTCTTCTTTGTCTGTAGCTGTTGCTACTACTGCTACTGTTGTTGTTGTTTTCTTTTGTTTTTTTAGTCTCTGCTTTTGGTTTGCATTTATTATCCCCACCAAAAAAAAAAAAAAAAACCCAAATTGGAAATGGCAGAAATAGCTATTGCGATTGCAACAAAAGTTGTTGAATATCTTGTTGCTCCAATTGGACGTCCTTTTGGGTATCTGTTCAACTACCGTAGCAACATTGATAATCTCGTCCACCAAGTTGAGAAGCTGGGGGATGCCAGGGCTGGGCTACAACGTTCTGTGGATGAAGCTATAAGGAACAGGGATGAAATTGAAGCTGATGTTGACAAGTGGCTTATAGGCGCAAATGGGTTCATGGAAGAGGCTGGGAAGTTTCTTGAAGATGGGAAGAAGGCAAACAAGAGTTGTTTCATGGGGTTGTGTCCTAATTTGAAGTTGCAGTATAAGCTAAGCAGGGCAGCAAAGAAGAAAGCAAGGGAGGTTGTTGAAATTCAAGGAGCTAGGAAATTTGAGAGGCTGTCATATCGTGCTCCTTTGCCAGGGATAGGCTCTGCAACTCTCAAAGGGTACGAAGCTTTAGAATTAAGAATGTCAACTTTGAACCAAATTATGGAGGCCTTAAGGGATGGTGATGACAACATGATAGGGGTTTGGGGGATGGGTGGTGTTGGGAAGACAACACTGGTGGAACAAGTGGCTAAGCATGCCAAGGAACAAAAGCTATTTGATGAAGTGGTTATGGCATCTGTATTCCAAAATCCAGATTTGAGGAAAATTCAAGGACAACTGGCAGACATGCTAGGTTTGAAATTTGAAGAGAGTGAATGGGGAAGAGCAGCTCGATTAAATGAGGATATCGAAAAAGAGAAGAAGATCCTAATAATTTTGGGAATTCCTTTTGGAAATGACCATAAGGGGTGTAAAATTCTGTTGACTTCTAGAAATAAACATGTATTGTCCAATGAGATGGGTACCCAGAAGGATATACCTGTTTTACATTTACTAGAAAAAGAAGCATTAGTTTTATTTAAGAAGATAGTGGGTGATTCCATTGACAAACAGGATTTGCAAGCTATAGTAATCAATGTGGCAAAGCACTATGCAGGTTTGCTAATTGCACTTGTAACAATTGCAAAGGCTCTGAAAAATAAGAGTGTCTATATGGAAGGATGCTTTACAACAGTTAAAAAGGTCTATGCCAACAAACATAAGAGGAATGGATGCGATGGTGTACTCAAGTCTGGAGTTGAGCTACTGGCATTTACATGGTGATGAAGCTAAGTCATTGTTCTTGCTTTTGTGGTTTAATGGATAATGATATTTTTATAGATGACTTGTTGAAATATGTTATGGCTCTACGATTGTTTCAAGGAACTGATACATTGGAAGAAACAAGAAACAAAGTTGAGACATTGGTTGACAACCTCAAAGCCTCAAATTTGTTACTAGAAACCGGTGACAATGCGTTTGTGAGAATGCATGATGTTGTTCATGATGTTGCCTTAGCAATTGCATCCAAGGATCATGTGTTTTCATCGAGAGAAGGTGTTGGATTGGAAGAATGGCCAAAGTTGGATGAACTCCAAAGCTGCAGCAAGATCTCTTTGGCCTACAATGATATCCGCAAACTTCCTGAAGGATTAATATGTCCAGAACTTGAACCTTTTGTGTTATATCACATCAGTGATCCCATTCTGAAAATCCCAAATACAATTTTTGAAGGGATGAAAAAGCTCAAAGTTTTAGATTTCACTAATATGCATTTTACATCACTCTCTTCATCAATTTGCTGTCTTGCAAATCTTCGAACACTAAGTTTAGATTAGTGCATATAAGGAGATATAGCTATAATTTCAGAACTGAAGAAATTAGAATCTCTTAGCCTTATAGGTTCTATATTTAACAGTTGCCCAAAGAAATAGAGCAACTAATCCATCTAAGGTTGTTGGATTTGAGTAATTGTTCCAAACTTCAAGTAATTCCATCAAATATCATATCAAGCTTGTCTTAGTTAGAGTATTTGAGAATGGAAAATAACTTTACAGGATGGGAGGTTGAAGGATCCAATGATAAAAAACTAATGCTAGCCTTGCTGAGCTTAAATATTTGTCTCACTTGGGCACTTTAGATATGGAAGTACCAGATGCCAAGTTACTGCCAAAAGGCATACTCTTTGAGAACTTGATAAGATTTAAAATACTTATCAGTGATGTTTGCAGTTGGTGTGAAAATTGTGAAACCACATAATCACTAAAGCTTAATAAGCTCAACACAAGCCTCCATTCGATGGGTGGTAGTAGTAAATTGTTGAAAAGAGCAAAAGATCTATACTTGCGTGAACTTAGTGGTGGTAATCATGTTCTTTCTGAAGTAGATAGGGAATGTTTTCCAACATTAAAGCATTTTCATGTTGAAAGCAGTCCAGAAATTCAATATATCATGCATTCAGTGGAACAAGTTCTAGGAAATCCTATCTTCCCTACCTTGGAGTCATTGTATCTCACAAAGCTGATTAACTCGCAAGAAGTGTGCCATGGACAACTTCCACTAGGGTCATTTGGACTTAAGAATTGTAAAAGTTGATGATTGTGATGGAATTAAATGTCTCTTTTCAATATTTTTGGCTCGAAGCCATCCACAACTCCAAGAAATAGAAATAAAAATATGCAGGGTTATGGATGAGATGGTTGAACAATATGGCAAAGAATTAAAAGATAGGAATGATGTAGCTGATACAATTTTGTTCCCTCAATTACCATCCTTGACATTACAACATCTACCAAGGCTACTAAACTTCTGTTCAGAAGTGAAGGCACTGTCTTCCATTTATGTAAGCATCAAAGAATTGAGGTCAACTCAAGTAAAGTCTGAAGGAATTTGTTTAGAGGGTGAACCTGGTACTCACATACTGCTTTCCATTAAACAGGTATTTTATGCTTAATAGTCCTTTGTATGGCATTTTATTTTCCCTTGTCAATTTAGGTAATGTTATTCTTCAACCAGAAATTCTCAGGATGTGCTAGTCAAGCAATTGGGTCAACAAGCCCCCTTTCCACTTCAAGTCCTAAGTGCTATAATCTATAACCCTCATTCTTACAACCCTTTACCAGCAAAGATATTCACCTTTGATATGAATGATTGTCTATTGTACTAAATTTCAATCTTTTAATGAAAGGCAAGGAAAATAATGCTTGCCTAATAGGTATTTTATAAAATACAGAAGATAATACTATTATTTTAGTCTTTGAAGCTCTTCATCAAAGAGTTGTACCTTCATAAAACAAACTTCAATAATGTTTGTATGTTTCTCCTTTATATGATCATTCATTGTTAATATCTTATGCTTCATGCATTATACATGAGGGGCAGTAGGACAATATGGTGCATATGTTATGGATACATACCTCTGGTTTGCTTAGTCTTTAGCTCAAATAGCAATTTGCTTACCATAACAAATGGCATTCGAAATGATTATAGGGAAAGATGCAGAAAATAATCTCAACTTATTTTTTATTTCCATTGTCCACTTATAAAGTACTTATAAAAAGTTGCTTAGTTCTAGCTCAATTCAATCTTTTTTCATAGATGTTTAATGAGAAAACTGTTGCAATCCTCATAGAGCCTGTGAGGTTTTTGTTGGTGATTTATCCACATACCACTAGTTATGGAGAGGCTTGGTGTAAAATTCTCTTGCCAATTTATTCTGGTTTATCAACAACCCATTCAGGGCTTACTATAACATGAAGGCAATGTATGTTGGACATCCTGACCCAACTCCAACTTAACATATAACTATGTTAGACCTAACATATAATAATGCTATTCTTTCATACTATGATCCCTGGAAATTAATTATATTTTATAAAATTTAGCTGTCAATATTTTTTTTTTAATTAAAAAATGCAAATGCCTAAAATTATGAGAAATCATACCTTATATTCAACATTTTAGCAATTATATAAATGCATGACAAGACACTAATTCCATTGAGATCTCAATTATCATTAATACATATTAAATTATGATTATTGACTAAACATATTTATTGCAATTCTGTTTCTTATCCTTGCAAGTTTGATATATGCAATTACTGCAATATATGGCATGGTCAAATTTCCATGTTGTAGAGATATGGCATGGTCAAATTCCATTTGAGTCCTTCGGCAACCTTCACTCACTACATGTCGAGAATTGTGCATCACTATTAAAAGTCTTGCCATCCTATTTGCTACGCAGCTTACAAAATTTGGAAGTGGTAATTTTAAAAAAACTGTGATATACTAGAAAAAGTATTTGATCTTGAAGGTCTAGATGTTAATAATGAACATGTTCGGCTGCTCTCTAAGTTGACAAAATTAAGCTTAATTGGTCTTCCTAAGTTGAGGCATATATGCAACAAGGACCCTAGAGACGATTTGTGCTTCCAAAACCTGAAATGGCCAAATGTGGACAACTGTGGCAACTTGAGAAACCTTTTCCCTCCTTCTATGGCCTCAGATCCTGTGCCACTTGAAGGTGTAGAAGTGATGGCTATAGGCAATATTGTATTTCCTCAATTAACCCACCTTTCACTGGAATCTTTGCCCAACCTAACAAGTGTCTATCCAGGATGTCATTCTCTACAACAGCTTGACCATGTAAACCTAGAAAGGTCAGTTTGGCTCTTAAAATCCTTTACTTTACCATCTCGTAATATTTCTTTTTAACACTTTGTTTAGGGTAAAATGGTTTGAAATTTGCACATGGAACATTTTAGATACTACACAATTTTCTAATTTTAAGTCTTAAAATGATCACTCCTCCTCCCCTCCAAATTCCATCATTTTTAGAGTGAATTTCATTAGAACTTTTATTGGTTTCAGGCAACATAATTTATTTATTTATTTATTTTAATAAAATCTTCTCCAAAATTTCCTCATTCCTAGTGAATAGTCATTGTGGCACATATCTATTCCAGTTTTGGGGAATCTTTGGTGGGCATTGATTTAGAAAAATATTCAAGTTGTTGCCTAATACTGAATAACGGTGAGGTAGGGCTCTAGTTTTCAGGTTTTAAAGAGGGAATGGTGGAATTAGGCTTGTAGATGATTGACTATTGTTTAAGGTGCCTTGTGACTTGCTGATATTAAAAGAAGCTTCTTGGGATTGCTTGACAGAAACGGAAATATACCATTTTTTTGTTTGAGGTTGTAGTGACCAGGTGAAGGTTGTGAATGCTCTTTAGATAACTTCTTCTAGTACAACTGACTGGGTTCCCACTTTTGTTTTTACTAGATCATGCTATGCCCAACTGTAAAGAATCCAATTACAAATAGCAATAGCTGATATGGAATTTGGTAGGTAATTCCAAATTATTCTACATCTCTATAGTCTGTCCAAGCAATTAAGATGGTATTAGGGGTGTTCTAAACAACCACTCAGTTGTTACTGATATGCCCTACTATTCTATGCATAAAGGGCTGAGTGAGAGATACTTAATCATTTTGTAGAATCCAATTGCTAATTTAGAGAGAAAATTCTATGTATAAGTTACTTCACAGCTTCTACAATATATATAAGAAAAGAGAAAAACTATATAAGGAAGAATATAAACAAATCCCCAAAATCTATTCCTAACTTGTAGAAATAATAATAATAATAATAATAATCAAATCCTTAAAATTAAGAAGCTAAATATGATAACTACAAATCTGCTTCTTGCTTATAGAAATTAAAATAGTCAATTCCTAAAATAAAAGGTAAACTATGATCAAATATGAAAGCTAAAATAGAAAGTGAAACGATGGAAATCTTTGAATATACAATTAACACTTGTCAACACTTCCCCTTAAGTAGGAGTGTAGATGTCTCAAATGCCCAATTTGTCAAGTATTTATCTAAAAGTCTCGTTTGACACCTTTGTTAAAATATCTACAAGCTCATTCTCTGTCTTTAGAAAATGAGTGCTAATCCTCTAATCAACTTCTCCTTGATAAATTATTTATCTACTTTAATATGTTTTGTAAGATTATGTTCAACTAGATAGTGGATAATGCTAATAGTAGCTTTGTTATCACGGTAAAGCTCCATTGGATCCCTAGAACTAAACCCCAACTCCTTTACTAAGGCCTTCAACCATAACATCTAACATATATCATGAGCCATATTTCTAAATTTGGCTTTAGTGCTTGATCTAGCCATAATAGATTGTTTCTTGCTATGTCATGTGATTGAATTCCCTCCCATAAACATTTAATACCTTGAAGTTAATCTTTTATCTATTACATAATCTACCCAATTAGCATTGATATATCCTTCTACTTTTAAATGGCCATGTTTAGAAAAAATAAAAACCTGTCATAAGAGCAGATTTTAAATACTTGAGAATCCTTTGTAGAACCAAAATTTTTGCTTTGCAAGGAGCATGCATGAATTGATTTACCATACTCACCACAAAGGCTATGTCAAGGTGAGTATGAGCCACGTATATTAGCTTCCAACTAATCTCCGATATCTCTTTTTGTCTACTGGCGCATCATTTGGACCTTCACCTAATTTGTGGTTTTGTCTAATAGGAGTATCAATAGGCTCACAAGCCAACATTCTGGTTTCATCAAGTCCATAATATATCTCTTTCAAGAAATAAGAATCCCTTACTTTAACCTTGCAACTTCAATACAAAGAAAATATCGTAGAGCACCAAGATCTTTGATCTCAAATTCTACTGCCAAATATGTCTTTAGTTTACTCAGCTTCTCACTATCATTACTTGTCACCAAAATATCATCCACATACATGGTCAAGGCGGTAATTTCCCTTTGAGTGAATGTTTGAGTGAAAGAGTATGATTAGACAAATTTTGATGGTATCCATACTTCTTCATAGCCTAAGTAAACCCACTAAACCAAGCTCTAGGTGATTACCTGGGTCCTACTTCTTTAATCTACATATCTTACCCCCTTTTATTACATTAGCAAAGCTAGGAGAAAGTCCATGAATACTTCTTCTTGTAGATCTCAATAAAGAAATGCATTTTTTACATCAAATTGTTGAAGTGGCATGTCTAGGTTTACAACCAAGGATAAGAGGACCTGGATGGTATTTGTTTTTGCCACTGATGCAAAAGTTTCATGATAATTTACCCTGTACTTTTGTATGTAACCTTTTGTCACCAATCTTGCTTCAAACCTCTTCATAAAACTATTTGCCTTGTATACCTACTTACAACCAATTGTCTTCTTTCCTTTTGCTAGCTTAACTAGTTTCTATGTATCAATTTTTTTTGTAATGCTTTCATTTCTTCAATCATGACAACTTTTCACTTAGGGTTTTCAAGAGCTTTCTGTAACTTATTAGGAATTGACATAGAGGAAAATTGTTTTGCAAATATTTTACATGAAAGAGATAAACAATGTGAAGGCATATGATGAGAGATGAGATAATTTATAGTACAACTTGCAAAACCATAACAAGAGGGTGGTTTTTTTTCTCTTTAGAAGGATAACAAGTTTGGTTCTTAAGAGTTAATTAAGTTGACTCTTCAATAAAAGTACCAATAGAGAATAGCATTCAAGAGGAGTTACCTTAGGATTACCAATTGTAGGAGCATCTTATTAGTATGTGGCTTTATTTTCTAGATCTATGATTTATGCGGTATCCATATTGTTTTTGAATACATGTTTATTCACTATGATAGATTTAGAAGGCTTAGGATAGATTTGTATGCACCCTACGTGATCCAGGGCATGGAAATAGAGTTATCTGGGGTTCCTAACAACATTTACATCAAAGGTATCCTTTTTAAGCCTTAGATCTATTGTATGGTTAATTAATCAATTAGCAACCTTTTTGGGCTAAATTAAGCGACCCAAACCCATGATGGGCTTAAGTCACTTAAGCCCAATAGGAAGCCTATAAATACCTCTTTAGGGGTTACGGTTTCCATATCTTGCCATGTTCTCCCTACAATCTAGAGAGAGGACCCTAGCTTCCACCCTTGAGATCTCCATCATCTCAATGCCTAGACACAAGGAAAGGTCATCGGATGGAAGATCATGGTGTTTACGAGATCCATTACGACTTTAGAGTTATCTACATTAATTGAAATGGATTTCAGTGGGTTGATCAAAAGGTGGCTGAGTTGCTCGAGTCTTCTATCTTGTTAAATATATCAATCTATATGACTTAAGAAATCCTCTTGAAGTCAGTGCAAAAGTTTCAGATGATGATAAACTAGTAAAAGGTAATGGTAACACATCCCAAGACTTCTCTTCCCCTTTAAGAGAAGCATGTAAATCTCCCCTTAAATAGTCAGCCTGATGTTCAACAAAAGTAACATCCTTAGAAACAAGCATCTTTTCTAAAGGTAGGTGGTAACATTTATTTCCCCTTTTTGTAGTAGAGCACCCCAAAAAAAAAAAAATTCACTTGAATGTCCAAGGATCAAGCTTACTCCTATTTTGTTTGTGGATATGAACGTAACAAACACGATAAAAAACTCTGGAGGAATATGAAGGCAAGTTGGAATAGGATGTGTTTTGATCAATAACTGAAGAAGTGTTCGAAACTGAAGGACTTTGAAGGCATTCTATTAATGAGATATGTTGCAGTAAGAATTGCATTACCTTAGAAGGATTTAGGAACATTCATAGCAAAGAGTAAGGATCCAACAACCTCTATGAGATGATGATTCTTACACTTGACTATACCATTTTGTTAGGATGTATTAACACATGAAGTTTGATGAATAATCACATGAGACTAAAAATAAACACTTTGACCCTTATTGAGGTCCTCTCCTCCATTATCAAATTGTAGAACTTGTGTTTTATTGTTAAATTGGGTAAAAACTATTTGATTAAGAACTTAAAGGTGGGAAAAAATATCACATTTTTCGTTCAAACAATAGATCCATGAAATACGAGTACAATCATCAATAAAAAAGAAGCAAACCACTTAAAACTTGAATGATTAGTAATAGGGGATGACTCTCACGCATCACTATGAATAATTGAGAAAGACAATGAAATTTTATTAATGCTTGAAGTTAAGCAAGTTCGATGATGTTTGACTAACATACAATTATCACAATGAAAATTATAAACATGAACTTTGGAAAATAAGGATGGGAAGAACTTGTGCAAATAGCTAAATAAGAGATGTCTACATCTTCTATATGATAACCAAATCTATTCATCTGACGTTGGCCTACCCATTACTTGATTCGCTTGTATATGCAAATCTTGACAATTTATGTTTTTGTAGTACAAACCACCCTCTCTCTACCAAGACAATTTTCACTCTTATAAGATGATCTTGGAAGGCACAATAAATTTTAAAGAAAGTTATTAAATACTTTAAAGCCTTAACTATCTAGCTAATGGGCAATAACTTGTTGGATAAACATGGAATATGTAAGATAGTAGAGAGTGAAATTTACCCCTAACATAGTAGAAGATCTATTTGTTGTTTTAACGATTTTCATACTAGAAAGAAGAAGTGCAAAAAATGGAAGGGATATTATGGGATCTTATTCATTTCTACTTCTCCTTTTGGCTTCTTGTATTATTACTTTAAGAGGAATTCCATTTAATGTTATTCTACTTATTTGGCTTTCAGTTTGTAATTCAAAAGAGGTGGATAACGTTTGAGAGAGTTTGATTTTGGTTTTTGAGATATTTTGTACATGATTTTATCAGTACTTTTTCTTGTACAGTGGAGGGGTATAGTCTTATTTTGATAAGGTTTTGTACTTTGTGGGAAGGACCTCTCATTCTTCTCTTTAACTTTACTATTATCAATATATATTTTGTTTTTTTATCCCAAAAAAAACTAAGATGAATGTTCTAGGAAGAAAAAAAAAAGACTAGATTCATGCATGTGTCTTATGATTTGTAGTACCTAAATATATAATCCAAAAAGAAATCATGACTAGATGTGCTTAAGGCAAATCCAAAATTTCCTGTATTGGCTAAGTTACAAAAAGCATCTTTCAAGGATAACCTCGAAGCATTATCATTTCTTTGATTTTCTTTTATGGTTAGGTCATGAAATATGACTGTGTATTAGATGATGTATGATGTGCTCTAGAATTTGAGTTAAAACACTTCTTATGAAACCTTTTTTAATATCCTTTTATCTTGAAATATGTCTCTCGAGCATGTCTTATCTTATTACAATGTGTACAAATTAAAAACTTCTTGTTTCCAACTTTCCTAGAGTTAGAGACAACTAGTGTAGTTGGAGCTTAAACAATACTAAATGTTGAACTCACCTATGAGACACTTACAAGCATAGTAGCCTGATGAAGCTTCTCACACCAAACATAGACAGATGCTCCATTAAGATTAGGAAGAGGATATTGCCTTAAAATTTGTGCTATGATTTGTTCAAAACTTGAGTCGAGACCAACTAGGAAATAATTGATCCTCTAAGGCACCACTGCCTCACAAGAAGTCTCTTTGAATTGGTTTGTGTTAATATAAGGTAGGGAGGCTTAGGTATTCTTAGTCTTGTGGCCCTAAACAAAGCCTCGCTTGGGAAGTGGAACTAGAGATTTATTGTAAAGAGGGTTTCTTTGTGGAAACAAGTCATCATAGACAAGTTTGGGGTAGAGGAAGGAGGTTGGTGTTTGAAGGGAATGAGAGGATGGTCAAATTTTGGAAGGATTTGTGGTGTGAGGACCAAACGTTAAAAGAAGTTTTCCTTAATTTATTTTGGTTGGCGGTCAACAAGGATGAGTGGGTGTTTGATGTTTGGGAGGAGGGTAGTTCAAGACACTTTAATGATTGGGAAATGGAAGAGGTGGAGGGCTTGTTTCGGAAAACTGCATCCTTTGGTTTTGAATAGAGATGTGGAGGATGTCTTAAGCTAGAAGAATAGTAAGAATGACTTTTTTTTTGTTAGATCGCTCTACTGCTTCTTTACATGAGCCTTTAGTGACCCTTTTCCTTGGAGTATTATTTGGAGGTCATGGGCTCTGTTGAGGGTAAGCTTTTTTTCTTGGGAAACGTCTTGGAACAGAATCTTGACCATTGATCATCTCAAAAGAAGGGGTTGGAATATGTTAAATAGGTGTTACTTGTGTAAAGAGGAAGAGGAAACCAATGACCACCTGATCCTATTTTGTAAAAAGGCTACAATGCTATGGAGCTTGCTTTTCTCTCTATTTGATGTACAATGGGTCCTGCACTCCTCAATTAAAAGGAATTTGATTGGTTGGCATGGAGCATTTGTGAGTAAAAGAAGAGAGAAGGCTTGGAGGGCTGGCCCTCTTTGATTGATGTGGACCTTATGTAAGGAAAAAAAATGAAAGAGTGTTCAATGACATTGAATGGTCCAACCAAGCTTTAAAACAGTTTTTTTTGTACACTTTTGTAAATTGGGGTAGGGTGTCTTTGTCCATGATTGTTTTTATAGAGTGGCTTTTTGTCTAGTTAAGAGAAGGGTTTTTCATCTTTCTTTTTGCCTAGCTTCTTAGGTGTTGTTTGTATATTTCGTGTGTACTTTTTTCGCTGTTTCTAGATGTTGCTATTACAACTCTTATTTACCTATCAAAAAAAAAAATTGATCCTCTTATTCTTGATTTTCTTCTTTAGGTTTGTTGTATCTACAACACACTGCATATCACATTGGCTAAAGAAAATTAAGGTCTTGCCAATTAGCA
The DNA here is from genome assembly GCA_030345155.1 of Vitis x doaniana. Classification (NCBI taxonomy): domain Eukaryota; kingdom Viridiplantae; phylum Streptophyta; class Magnoliopsida; order Vitales; family Vitaceae; genus Vitis; species Vitis x doaniana. The sequence goes on from CP128322.1 coordinate 9,838,617, forward strand.
TAAGGAGTAGAAACATCGCTAGTCAATGGCTTCCCTTGTTGTCTAGTCTCATGTGTCTTATGACTAGGTTTGTAAATTTGGGAAGCATCACTACCATTGAAATAGGTTTGAGCCATAGCATCCTACGTATCATCAGTTGTAAGAAGTCAAAGAAAAGGTGCACTAATATCTAAAGTTATTGAATTAGGAAGCCATGACATCAACATTGTATTCTCCTCGACCAAGTATAGATGAATGAATCAGAAAAAATTGGTTGGTTCTTCTCTTCATTCAAGTATCCCAACTTCCCCTTTCCTACAACTTCACAAACTAGGACCATGCAGAGTAATTCATACCATCAAGTTTGTTAGAAGTCATCTGTACGTACATATTATAATGTTGAACAGTTACAATAGAAGGAATAAGTGGTGGTGCTCCAAAACAAAAAACTTTTGTCACCAATTCAAACATGATTCTGTGTGAGGGCAGTTGCAAACTCAAACAGCAAGGATAGGCGTCAAGGGGAATAGGTGAGCAGTAAAAACATCAAACTAATAGAGGTGTCTTTGGTACTATGATGATTTAGAGAGAAATTTTGTTGTAAATTTACTTCATAGTTTGTGTAATATATATAAGAAAAGAGAAAAACTATATACAAGGTCAAATCTAAAACAAATCCTTACGGGAAATTTGGAGAAAAGTCATTCTTGGAAAATTTGGGGAGCTGAAAAGGGGTTGGACCACTAGAGAGGTGAGGGATTCTTACAGGTTAAGTCTTTGGAAATACATTAGAAAAAACTGGGATAAGTTCACTCTTAGAGCCAACATCCGCATTGGTAATGGTAGACGCATAAGATTTTGGTGGGACAGTTAGGTTGGGAAGATTAAGTTGAAAGATGTTTATCCAACTTTTTTCAGGCTTTCTTCCCACAAGAATGCAACAATGGCAGATTTATGGGGAAGGAGAGGGGGTGGAGGTGTATGTTGGGAGGTTTCTTTTAGAAGATCCTTCCAAGATTGGGAGCAAGAGGAGGTGTCTTCGTTTTTGGAACACATCTTTTCTTCAAAAGTACAAGAAGGGGAGGACGTTTTAATTTGGAAATATGATGGGAAGGGAATGTATACTGTCAAGTCTTATTATATTTCTTTAAGGGCTGAGAACAATATTTTATTTCTAGCTAAAGAGGTTTAGGGATCAGGTGCTTCTCTCAAAACTCCTTTTTTTGCTTAGGAAGCAGTTTGGGGGAAGATATTAACTGTAGATATGTTGATGAAGGGGGGATGCCCCTTGGTTAATAGATGTATTCTTTGTAAAGATAGTGAAGAGTCAGCTGATCATATTTTGATTCATTGTGATAGGACAAGACAATTTTGGACTATGCTGTTAACAACTTTTGGTTTGGTTTGGGTGTTCTCGACTTCAGTGAGAAATCTTCTCCTATAATGGAAATTCAAGGGACTTGGGAAGAAGAAAAGAGCAGTTTGGCGGTTGGCTCCGATTTACTTATTTTAGTGTATTTGGGGAGAACGCAACCAAATGATCTTCGAAGACGAAGAATTGTCGGACCAAAAGTTGAGGGTTCTCTTTTTCAAATCCCTTGTGGAGTGGTCCAAGATGCTGGATTTGGAGATCCCCTCTCATCTGAATTTTCTGGAGTCTCTTTATAGTGGCTAGTCTTGCTCTTTTCTAAGTTTCTTCTTTCTTTTTTGGTGCTTGGGTTGTTTTTTTGTGTATACTGCCTATATACGTTGGGTGTGCCCCATTTTTTTTATGCTTCTTAATACAAGCTTTTGTCTATCAAAAAAAAAAAAAAAAAACAAATCCCTAAAATCAAGAAGCTAAATATGACAACTACAAATCTATTTTTTGATAAAAGCTCAATATTTACTTATTTTATGCCCAAACTAAGATATTTAAATTTAATATTGAGCTATAATTACATTACTTCTTCTGATTTCCTACTAAATCCCTAATTTTGGTACTAATATATTTCTGTAGCATGTCTCGTAATTTTTGGCAGCATTATAACTAAAACTTGCCAGCAGCCCTACACTTTATAATGTATCTAATTGTCCCTGCCACATATTCCAACTGGTTTTCCTACACTTTCCAGTTGTTATCAATGCTCAAAATAACCATTACAGCAGCTGCTAGCTTTCTCTACAACTGTCGGCTATATTTTTTGCTGCTCATGCTTCTTTTTTGCTCTATTAAGGGAGGTGAAGGCTGACCATTACATATGGAGAAACAGAGAGGGAAAAATGTAGAATATAATCATCCTCTTCAAGAGGAAGTAGATTGATGTAGTTTTAAACCCTCATTTCCATTTATAAAATCTTCAATTTCAGTTTCAGCATTGATTTTCAGCTGTAATTTATTTTGTGTTGCCACTTGAGTGGCTAAATTTCCAAGCCAAGGTGAGGGAAAGCTTGGGTTACTCCATTCTTATTGTTTCCAACATATATCCTTGAGGAACCTGTAGGAGACACTCCCTAATTTGGCCTGTTCATCTCGTCCTAGGCATTAGCTCACTTAGGAAAGGTTTTATACTGCACATTTCTTGTTGCCTCTGTAACCCTTAGGTTGCTTGGAATGCCTCAAATTGAAGGAGTTGATGTTGGAGTAAGAATTGGTACATTTGAACCTTATCGTAGTGTAAATCAGTTTGGAATGGTGAAGGGAAGTAGAATTTGTTTGTGTATCTTTGGGTTGGAATTAGATAAAGGAATGCATTGAGTGTTATGGTGCCACACTTGTAGTAATGAACTATGCATCGCAATGATATTCCAAAGATAGCTTGTATGGGGGATACTTTATGCTAACCCAAAACTTCGGTTGTTTTCTTAATTAAATGCCTTGTTTTTTTACTCTTGCCATTTCAAAGACAAATAACAAAAATACAAAAACTGTCTTTCATTCTCTTCTTGCATTTGTTTCAATCATTTTTTTGGGTTTGACACCCAAATACTCATCGAGTACTATAAATTCAAAGTTCTTGCTCTGAGGGACTCGACACTAAGGAGAATACAAAACCAAGTTGTAAGCACTCCTTGCTTATAGAAATTAAAATAATCAATCCTAAAATAAAGGGTCAACTAGGATATGAAAGCTAATATAGAATAAGACTGGAAATCTCTAAATATATGGTTAGTACTTGTCAACACCAATCACTCGGCATGTGGAATTCAAAGGGAAAGGTATCACTACTAGCAGCTTCATAAACCATAAAGCATTAATGTGTTTTTGTCCTTTCACCGTTCTAGCTATTCACAAGTATGGTTATTTGTCTCATATCAACCTTGTGCTTTTTATATCGTCTTTATGTCATTCATTTGGAATATATAGATATCATTAATGGAATGGTTAAATGAATTCTGCAAGTAGCATTTCCTAGCTTGGAATTATTAAATATCTCAGGCCTGGATAATGTGGAAAAGATATGGCATAACCAACTTCTTGAAGATTCCTTTTCCCAACTAAAAGAGATTAGGGTAGCATCCTGTGGAAAACTGCTAAATATTTTTCATCTAGTATGCTGAACAAGTTATAGAGTCTACAGTTTCTGAGAGCGGTGGACTGTAGTTCATTAGAAGTGGTTTATGACATGGAGTGGATAAATGTTAAAGAAGCTGTAACAGCCACTCTTTTGAGTAAACTAGTTTTATATTTTCTACCAAGCCTTAAGCATATATGGAATAAGGATCCCTATGAAATTCTCACTTTTCAAAACATAAAGTTATTAGAAGTTAGTCATTGTCAGAGTATAAAATACCTTTTTCCAGCCTCTTTAGTTAGAGACCTTGTGCAACTTCAGGACCTGCAGGTATCATCTTGTGGAGTAGAGGAACTTGTTGTGAAGGAAGATGGAGTGGAAACAGCTCCTAGGTTTGTATTCCCTATAATGACCTCTCTAAGACTGATGAATCTGCAACAATTCAAGAGGTTTTACCCTGGGACACATACTATAATGGCCTTTGTTGAAAAAGCTGGAGGTGTGTGAATGTGATAGAGTGAAGACATTTGCTTACAAAATTCCAACATTCCAAGAAGTACATCTGGAGGGCAATGTCGATGTCACAATTCAACAGCCACTTGCCTTATTTGAGACGGTATGAATTCCAACATTTCTGGGTTTAATTAACCTCAAGTTGTATACTTGCCATGTTTCATTAAATTTTCCATTTGGTTAATGTCATGTCGACAATTAGTATACACAACATCAGTTACATCAATTTGATTGTTTCATCTCTTTGAGAAAATTCATATCAAATCTTTGAATTGTCAAATGACTGCTCTGAATGTTCTGAAGGAAATGGACTGCAAAATTGTAAGGTTAGACTTAGTCATCTGATCAAATCTTTCTTATTTTTTTCTTTTTTATTTTTACATTTTGGGTACTAAGTAAGAGCCCTTAAAATAGTAAGCTTGAACCCTTTACTACAGAAATGGCGTAGCAGCATTCTAGGGCTTGAGGCAACCCATTTCTTATTTTGAAGTCCAATCATTGCACACACCTTCATGTGGCCCTGTTTGTTAACTGTTCTAAAAAACAGAAACACCCCTTTTAAATGGAAAACAAGTTTGGTAGGAAGAAGATTGGAAAACAGTTTTTTGGAACCTCCTCCCAAAACATGGTGTTTTCAGAGAACACCTTTCAGTTGTTTTTTTCTTATTTTTGGTACTGTTCCAAGAACAAAAGAACAACATGAAGAAAAAAACACACCAAAACCTCTTGTTCTTCAGCCTAGTTCTTGTGAAGGTCCTTACAGATCTCAATTACAAAAAAAAAAAACATCATCAAATGGTTTCTGAATTGAGCATCGGGAGGTGGGTCTCCATCAAAATGCATCATCAAATCTGTTTGGTTTCCTAGAAAATGCAGGAAAAATGATATATTTTTACTACTGAAAACATTTTTTTTTTTTTTTGTTCTCTTTGTTTTTTCAAAGCACTTTCACTCCAAAAAAGATTGAATTTGAATATCTTCACCTCCAAACCCATACTCTCATTTTCTAATCTTTTTTGTTCTCATCCTTCAACTCCCATTTTCTCGAAATCCCATTGTTTGAAGTATTTTCAGTTTAATATTTTGTCTTTGTTTCTATTTTCTTTTTGTAAAAAAATCGTGTAAAATTTTCAAATGTTGTCCATCACTTTTACAGCTTACAACCTTAGAACTCTTTACTACTTCTATCAAAATGCATTACAGTTTTTGTTTCTCAAGACATGCTTTCATTTCTGTGATATCTTGATTTGTTATTGTTTGCTTCACTTGAGTTTCAGTGTTTGCTTGCTAAGAAAAGAAATGGGAGGAAAGGAAGTGTTGAGTTTTATGAGGTGGGTTTTGTTAATATCCAAGAAAAGTGAGACTATCATCAGCTTAAGTGTGGATGTAGTCCTTTCCTAATTTTTTTCTCACCGACAACAAGAGGTGGTGGTGTTGGTATTAAATCTCTAGGTGGAGGCTTTGATATGATTTGAATTGGTGTTGATTGAAAATAGAAAGCAAATCAAGAAATGTTTGAATCATATCTGAACCATAGTTGCTGCTGAGTCTTAGTATTTTTCTTAAAGCTAATAGAAATCCAGGCTATTGTATGTGGGCCATTGTTTTCTTATGCTTATTTATTAATTGCAATGAATTATATATAGATATTTTTCAGGTAAAATTTTTGTCAAATAGTATAAATGAAGCAAAATGCGGCTGAAATTTTGGTCAATTTATCATTTGCGTGCGTGAATAAGAATATTGAAATGGAATGTAAATAGATATATCTACACTATAATGATTTGTTTTGAAAAAAGATGAAATTATTTAAAAATGGATGCATGTAATTTTTATGTTTTAATTAAGTATATATTTATGTCTAAAAAATTTAGTTTTATGAATCTATACATTATTTATTTTGATCATGTTAATCATGGAAAGAAAACACTCAATTTTAATAACTAACTTCCAAACAAGTTTTTTCTTTTATTTGGTTTATAAAACTGTTTTTACTAAGTCAATCTTTTAGGCATTGCTACCCGCCGTGCCCATCGTCACTTTTATATATAACAACATCACATATTATATTAGTTTTGCCATGCCTTTTATTTGAATGAGAGAAATAAAAATGCCCTATTTATATGATAGTTGTAATTTGACAGACTAAATTATTTTGTTTGAGGGATTTATCAGGTTGCATAACCTAATTTGGAGGAATTGACATTGGATAGGAACAGTGCCACAGAAATACAGCAAGAGCAATTTCCAATGGAGTCCATTTGCAAACTTAGAGTTATGATTGTACTTAGATATGGAGATAATTTGGTTGCAATTCCATCCTTTATGCTTCATACGTTACATAATCTGGAAAAGCTCAATGTGAGAAGATGTGGTTCAGTCAAAGAGGTTGTACAGCTTAAAGAACTTGTTGATGAGGAAAGTCATGCCATGGCACTTGCTAAGTTAAGAGAAGTACAGTTGCACGACCCACCTGAGCTGACGCATTTGTGCAAGGAAAACTTCAAACGAGGCCCTCGTTTTCAGAATCTTGAAACTCTTGAAGTATGGAACTGTGACCGTTTGATAAGTTTGGTACCAAGCTCAGTGACATTCCAGAACCTAGCAACTTTAGATGTATGGTCTTGTGGCAGTCTGGTTAATTTGCTACACCATCAAACAGCTAAAAGTCTGGTGCAACTCAAAAACCTCAAAGTAGGTGGATCAGATATGATGAAAGAAGTAGTTTTCGGAGGAGGAGGCGAAGCAACAGATGAGATTGCTTTTTGCAAATTAGAACACATTGCCCTTGTTTGTTTAGCAAACCTCACAAGCTTCTGTTCAGGAGGCTACACTTTCAACATTCCCATCCTTGGACCATGTAGTAGTGGAAGAATGCCCGAAGATGAAAGTTTTCTCTCAAGGCTTCTCAACCACACCAAGGCTAGAGAGAGTAGCTGTGGCAGATAATGAATGGCATTGGGAAGGTGACCTCAATACCACCATTCAAAAGTTGTTTATACAACTGCATGGTATGTACCAATTCACCAAATTTACTTTCCATGAACGTTTATAATGATCCTTTCCCCCATGTGTTTGCTAGTTAGGCAACAGGGCACTCTATCCATTGCTATGCTTTTCATAGCAGAAATATTTTTAGTAGCTTAAAATGATTGTCATTGTAATATGAATGAATGCACTACTACAAAAATTATATCCTTGATGACTAAGGCTCCAATCTTGATTTTTAGAAAAGGGGATGAATTGTACAGAGGACCCAATCTTGGCCCTCTTTAATAAGTGCCTAAGTATAGAAGGCCCATATCTGCTCTCAAACACCACAGCTTGATACTTTTTATTTTCATGGCCCCTTCTTTTTAAACCCTCTCAATGTTTCTCCTGCCATCATCCTCAGCTGCTCCAGCTACATCCTTCACCACTAAATCCCATTTCTTTTGGTCCACAGATGTTAACCAATTCAGACTTCAGTTCTATGACCATGTCTGGTTTCATCAAATCATAAACCAGCTCCTCTTTTCAAGGTCATCTTCAGTGGAGATTTCTGTTTTCAATAATTCTGATTGCTCCTTCCCTGCAACAGCTCTCTTCCTTCAAAACCGAGAAATATGGAGTTTGGGCTAGTGTTTTCTATTCTCTTTTGGAAATGGGTAGGCTTAGAGTTTTGATTTTTGAGATAGGCCCTACAGAACTTGGATGCAATGTGATAGTCTGGGTTAAGGTTTTGGTTTCTTAATATGTATGTGGCTATGTACATGTGGCGGTTGTTGCTCCCTGAGGTTGTTTGGTAGTGATCCTGAAAAAGATTAGAAGATGGTAGAGTCTCACTTCCTCATGTTCAACATGTGTTTTGTGTAGGCTATTAGCATTATCAAAGAGAATTTGGGACGGTTTTTTGGTGTGTGATGTGAGTTATAAGTGAGAGCAAACTCGAAACACAAGCTGAAACATATAAGCAGTGTGATTTATTAAGTTTTTCTTGAGAAGTTAATCCCATTATTTTTTAGTTTTCCTTTCGAAAAATTACTCTAAAATCCAAATATGGTTAGAAGTTTTTCTCTCCTTTAATGGTCAATATAGGATGTAATATTATTTTATTAATATAGAAAAAAAAATTGCATCAGATTTTCAGATTTGAGAATGGAACAAGCAACATGGTGATATGGCAATTAGACTTACAGCTAAAGAGGCATCTAAAGTAATTGAAAAGACCCAATCACACTGTTAATTGTAGAGAAATGGAACTCTACATAATTATAAAACATAATAACGAAGATCAATCTCACATTTGGCTAGAAAAAATGGAGGGTTGTCAAGGAAAAAAAGAAGAAATAAAGCAAAATAAAGGGAACCTTACAAGATTCTTCTAAATATGCAGGGTACTATGTATTCTATTCCCATTAATAGATCAAGCAAAAGCCTAATGTCATTTCATCCTTTTATTTCATCTTATCTTTTAATTTATTTTTTATTAGCCTCGCTTCCTTGCTCGAGTTATGGAGCTTATAAGGATAAAGGTGGGATATATGAGTGGAGGGGGACTGGATTCATATTGGACCTTGTTGTATTACATGTTGGCTTTATCCTTGGCCATTACAACCCATCCATCTATAGATGAGTCACTTCAAGCAGAATTTGGAAAATTCCTGTCAATTGGTTAACCTTTTTGGTGAACGGAATGTTTTGGTACTCTGCAAATGGTTGAGTTCCATATGCTAATTTCTAAACATGCATTTCTAAGTCTCATTTGGTTGATGGATGCAAAATATCAACTTTGAAGTTCTATATAATTTTGATCTTATGTTACATATTTTTATTATGCAACATGGGGATGGATTTTTTTCTAGGATGTAAAGGAAACGTAAATTCATTGTGCAGGTTGAGGGAGAAGTTTCTTGGTTGGAATAGCTGAAAACAAGGAAAATGAAAGGGCTTGTTTTGAATAAGAGTTCACAACTAAAAAAGATTTGTAGGAAGGCAATTGTGGTCCTAAAAGCAGATAGAGCAATGGAATATGTAATTGATGCTATGGAGTCTGTCATTAGACTTTTATAATATAGAAGTTTAATATTGTTGATATGTTTATGATTTATTGATTGCTTTTGTAACATCCCTTTTGTTGCAGGAGGTGTCCATGGTTTTTGGTCCTTGAATCAATTGAGCATCAAGTTGCCTAGGTTAAAGAGGAAGGTTTTATCTAGAAATAAATACTTGAAACAGTTGAGAAACGGTTAGCAACATGTGAGAAGTAGAGCAGCATGTGAGAAAGAGAGTTGGTTGGAGAAACAATGTTGGGTGTTTTCTCATATTTGTATTGATTTTTGTTCTATTATATCCCTCTTTATTTTTTTATGGCTGTTCAGGATGATAATTGATGCATTAGTGGAAGCGTTACTCATCTTACTCCCAATCATGCTGAGAAAGCTTGTTCTTCAGTTAATAAACTTCCAGGTACTATGGTATCCTACTTTATGCCGAATACTATTTTAGTAATATTGGCAAACTTGGAATCATACTAGTGGTTTCTATGTTTGTTGAATTTCAATTACATTGAAATAATATCTATTCTCCTAACCGATTTACCATATCAATTGCAACTGTTCTCATTGATGAATGTTTCTATACCCTTTTTTTGCCTCAAGCCCAATTGCTTCGAGCCCAACCAACTGTAAGCAATAATAAATCCATAAATAGAGATTTATACTATGATTCAAATGGAGATTCATTATGCGACTCAAATAGTGACCATCCATAATTATGAAGAAATTTCAATAATTATGAACAATGTGGAAAACATCATACAATCCAACAAATCTATATAAACCTAAAATATAACCAAATAGATTGAGATAGAGTGATACATATTGCATTAACATGGAATCAATCCAGCCAAAGAGTAGCATTCCCAAGAACAAAACATGATGTAATCATAATGCTGAACCAGTTCCCAATTCCACAATCTCAGCCTCAACATTACCTAAAAAACGTAAATAAATCATTATGAGCATTTAATAAGGTTAAATAAAGAGATTACAATTACTAGTGATTGCAAATGGTATATATATTTATTTATACCATTTGCAGTTTCAGAATAGAGGTTTTTGGATCTATTTTATTTATTTTCAAAATACAGAAACAGAACATTCTGCAATATCATTTCCTTTGATGATAGGATAGATATTTCAGAAAATAATTCAAAACATTTCATTTTAATGGTTGCTAATTGGTATAATAATAAATGTCTAAATATGAATTGCACTTGAGAAATCTAAAAAAGTCTCACATCAGTACATACCATGTGCATTTATAAACGAATTATGGATGGTGGTATTCAGATCATCCTGCCGAGGCCACTCATCATCTCCCACTTTTATTCTTTCTAGCCTTGGTGAGAACATTTTCATCTTGGGGCATTCTTTCACCAGCATCTGCTCCAAGGATGGGAATGAGAATATATAACCACCTGAACTGAAGCTTGTGAGGTTTGGCAAATACAGAAGCTCCATGTGTTGTAATTTGTAGAAAGTAATCTCATCTGTTGCTTCCCCTCCTTCGTTGGCAACTACTTCTTCCATCATATCTGATGCACCTATTTTGAGTGTTTTGAGTTTTACCAGACTTTTAGCTACCGAGGGTGATATCAAACTTCTCAGACTACCACAAGACTGCACATCTAGAGTAGCTAGATTTTGGAAAGATACTGAGGTTGGTACCAAATTGATCAAATTTTCACAATCCAACACTTCAAGATTCTCTAGACTCTACAAGTCAAGGCCTGGTTTGGAGTTTTCCTTCTACAAATGTGTCAGCCCAGGAAGATCATACAACTCTATTTCTCTTAACCGTCCAAGCCTCTTGGCTTGATTTTCCTTGTCAAGTCCTTCAAGTTGGAATACCTCGTTGACTGAACTACATCTTCTTACATTAAGTACTTCTAGATTATGTAATCTCTGAAGCATAAAGGAAGGAATCACAACCAAAATATCTCTATAGTCATATACACCCAAAACTCTTAGTCTAGGAAAGGAATCCACTGGAAATTGCTCTGGCCATATTTTTGTATCTCTGTTGTGACCCAATATTAATTCCACCAAATTAGGGAATGCAACCTGGGAAATGGTTGGAATAAAACAAATTTGTTATCTCAGTTATAACTAGTATATAAATAAGATACACATATCTACAAAGTGTTGTTTTATTTCTCTATTCCAAGTAAAAGAATATGGAAAAATTAATATAATTTTGCCATTTAGCATGTCATTTAGCATCTGAGAAGTATGATGATGGCAGGTGTAAGTCACTTAAATAAAAATGGATTGGAAAGGTGGTTCACAATTGTTTACTATAAGTTAGCTGGTTATAGATTAAATAATTTTTGGAAACCAATAAAATTTACAATAAATTGCAATATTGGTTTGAACCATACACAGGGAGGAAAAATGGAAATCAAGGATGCTCTCTAAAGGAAGTTGTGGATCAAGTAGGGGCCAATAATCAGTTTTGGGTTCTGCATCCACCTTTTCATGGGTCAAGTTATTTAATGTAAAATTTAAGGAAACGTGATAACGTAAAATTAGGAAACTTACATGTGGGAGCAAGAAAAGAGGCATATCAAGATTTCCCTCACCATGTCTTTGTTGGAATGTTGGAGTTTCAAATGCAAATACATTGAGTTTATGACAATCATACACCACCAGTTGTTCCAACAATGGCCACTGTGAAGTATGTGCCCCCGGGTAGAAACTCTTGAGTTGAGGTAGATCGTAGAGCATGAGATAGGTTACTTTAGGGAATACAAACGTATTCCCTAATGAACTACAATCCACATTCACATTTGTCCCTTCCACATCAAAAACCGCTTCTAATGAACTACAACCATTTACGGTTAGACCCCGTAACCTTTTCGGCATACAAGATGAAAAAATATTCAACAATTGTCCACAAAATTCTACGATCATGAATTCTAGTTTGGAGAAGGAATCTTGAGGAATTTGGTTGGGCCATATTTTTTTCACATTATCCAGTCTCGAGATCTTTAAGAAATTCAAGCTAGGAAATGCAACCTGCAGAGTTCATTCCACCATTTTGTTATTTATATATTTTGACTAACTGAAAAAAGAAAATAATCCATGTGTAGGAAAACACAATAAACTACATCTTAAAGAAGGGTGGAGGAAAATGTACATGCTTAAACAAGTTGAATTTCATTGTCTAAAACTATAAGAATTTGTAAGGAAAAAATCAGTCAAGAAATAGCAGAGTTCCAGTGGAATTCATTTTAATATAACTCTCATACATTTGATTGATTCTTATCTAATTGTCTTAAAAAAAAAAAAAAAAATTAAACCACCACAATCTCGTGTAATTTGTATGAGAATGAATTCATTATAAATTACAAAAACTTATCATAAAAAAATACTACTTAAATACTTTTTATTTGTCTATAAAAAATTCCTTTATCTAGATAATAAATTAATAAAAAATAAATCCATAAAATTCTATACATTTATCACACAACAAAATAAAAATAAACTACCACTAATTCTAATATATATTTCTTAATTAAAAAAACCCAAAACATAATTTACATTCATCTAAATATTCATTAGAGTAAATAATTCAATAAATTTTGTAAATCAAAAAATAGAATTTGATATTCTTTCCTAAATTAAAAATATAAAAGTTAGTGAATTAATTTCAATAATCAAACATATACTTCAATTATAAAACCATTACGCAAAAATATGTACACTGTATAGAAGTGTTAACTTAAAAAATTTCCTAGCATTTTTTTTACTAATGAAGTATAATTAGAAATCATTTTTATTATTCCAATACAAATTTTCATAATAACTATATAATTAATTATTATAAAACTTTTATAATATTAATAATTCAAATATTTTAGGATATTTGAATATTATTTTTTCAAATTAGAGTAAGAAGAAATATCATAATTAATTTTATAAATATTTTAATATATACAAACTACATTCAACGTCCACCATTCAAACTTGCATAAAAACAGATAAATTAAACATTTAATTATATTAAACTCTATTATTAACCGTTAAGTTAAATTTAGGTGAAAAATGAAAAAAAAAAAAAAAAAAAGAGAAACAAGAACCAGCTCAATCTAAATTTTCTTTATTTTCCTCCAATAATTTGATTGATAACAATGTTAAAAGGAAAATTAAAATCATAAGAATTAAAAAGAGAAGGATTCTGAGAGATAAACTGACCCTTTCATCAAAGAGCACCGGGAAGGGGGTATCAAGGTCTGCATGGTGAAGCCTTTGGAAGGAATGATATCCAGGGGAGACGAAGCTTGTGAGGTTTGGCAAAGATTCCAGTTTAATATCGCTTAATTTAGGGAATATGATATTGCCTACAAGAGCAGAAGCCATGGAAGAAGGGAAATGATTTCTGGAGCTGCCACAGTTGCATATATGCCTCAACTTGGGTAGACCAATCAACCTCAGTTTTCCTAATTTAGGGAGGAGCTCAACATGCCCATCATCAACATTTAGCTCTTCAAGATCAAAAACGTGTTCCAGCTGACCATAGTTTTCCACTATTAGTTCTTCCAAATTCTGTAACAAACCGGGTGGGAATAGCTTCAATAGTGACATGCAATTCTTCAACTTGAGAGACCAGAGATTGCCGCCCAAGGAAAGCAGAAGTTGGCCATCCCTAATCTCCTGTAACATGAGAACCTCTGAGAGCGTTGAATACAACATAGATGTATTACAGATATTAACATAGAGTGAAAATAAAAGCATAATGATAATATGTTTGTCAAATTAAAAAACCAGTCTATTAATTGTATTCAGTCAATGCTCTGTTTTGATTGGTGACGTTTTATCTTTGCTGGTAAAGTCTCATCAGATGGGTTTTGGGATCGATTTAAATGAGGGGATTCTTGCTGACTCAAATCAATTAATGAGGGGCTAGTCTCCATGTATTTGAATTGAAGTGATTAAAAAAGCATTGACTAGATAGAAAGGATTATCAAGGTTTGACATACCAGTTGGTTGAGAGGTGGTGTACTAGGACCAACAATTGTGCTTGCAGGCTTCGGAAGCACCAGGTTCTCCTCAAAGCAGAAATTACTGAGCTTGGGTAAGTCCTTTAACGTCAAGTGTCTCAATTCAGGGAACAGAGGCACATTAACAGCATCTTCTCTTATTTCTTTCCTTTCTTGGGAAACCATCTCAACCATACTCTCGCATCTAGTTACTTTTATTTCTTCAAGTCGGGAAAGGCATCTAGCCACAGACAACGAGAAGAGAAATTTCAAGCCATCGCAATCTTTCACTTCCACTTTTCTCAAGCAACCAAAGGACCCTGCTTGAAATTGGCCACGGCATACTTCTTGCAAGTTAATCAGCTGATTGAGAGACAATGTCTCCATAACAGGAAAGGCACCATGTGATGGAGTCAGATCCATCGAGTTCACAATATATTGAATCTCTGGACTGCTTTCGACATTGAGATGCTTTAATTTTAAAAAACCCTCCCCATCTAATTTGGAAAGAACATTAGTACCACCACACAATTCACGCAAGTGTAGATCTTCGGTTCTCTTCAACAACTTGATGATACCATGCACCAGATGGAGGCTTGTATCAAACTTGTTGAGCTTCAATGTTTTATTAGTTTCAAAAATTTCTCTCCAGCTCCAAATATCACCTACAAATATTCTATATCTCATCAAGTTATCAAAGACCATGTCTTTTGGCAGCAACTTGGCGTCTGGTATTTGTATGTCCAAAGCGGTTAAATGAGACAAATGTTTCAACTCAGCAAGGCAAGCATTACTCTTTCCTTCCCCCTCCCATTGAGTAAAGCTATTTTCCATACACAAATCCTCTAATTAGGACAAGCTTGATATGACATCTGACGGAATTACTTTTATCGTGGAAGAATTTCTCAAATCTAACAGCCTTAGATGAGTCAACTGTGCTATTTCTCTGGGCAACTGTTCCATATCAGAATTCGTAAGGCTAAGAATTTCTAATTTCTTTAGCTCTGCAATTATAACAATGTCTCCCAACTTGCATCCATCCAAACACAATGTTCGAAGATTTGCAAGGCACTGAAGTGATAAGGGCAGCGATGGAAGTTGCATTCTAGTTAAATCTAATACTTTGAGTTGTTTCATCCCTTCAAAAAATGTGTTTGGGATTTTCACTGCCGATTGGGTCTTTAGAAAACATTCAAAAAATTCAAGTTTTGGACATACCAGCCCTTCTGGAAGTTCATGAATATCACAGTGATGCAGGTTTACCCAGGTGACCTGGAGTTCATCTATCCTTGACCATTCTTCCACTCTTACAGTAGTCTTCTGGTGTCTAAACACATGACGTTGCTCGAATGCAATTTTTCTGGCAGTACTCCGAACAAGATCATGCATTCTAACAACTGCATTATGGCCAGTTTCTAGTAAAAAATTTGAGGATTTGAGGTTGTCAACCAATGTATCTATCCTATTTTTCGCCTCTTCCAATGTATTAGTTCCTTGAAATAATCGCAGACCGACACCATATTTCAACAAGTCCCTAATAGGGATATAACTAGAAAATAGGCCACAAAGCAAGCACAATGACTTCAGTTCATCTCCCTCCAAGTGTTCGTAGCTCAACTTTAGACTTGAGTATACCTTTGTCTCCATTCCTGTTATGTTTGTCGAGGTTTGTGATTTCAGTTGTTGCAGGGCATCCTTCCAAATAGACACATTCTTGTTTTTCAATGCCTTTGCCACAGTTACTATTGCAATCGGCATACCCGCGCATTCTTTTGCTACATCAACAGCTATAGGTTGCAACTCTGGATTTTCAATGGAATCGCCAGCTGTGTTCTTAAATAAAATCCATGTTTCATCTTCTTGCAAATGTTGAACTCGAAAATCTTTTTGAGTACTCATCTCATTTGACAAGACCTGTTTATTTCTAGAAGTTAGCACTAATTTGCATCCCTTGTGATCATCTGGCGAAGGAATTCCTACTTTCTCCAACTCAAGTTCGGCCCAAAGATCATCCAAGATGATGAGGATGGTATTCTCTTGCTTGATCCTCTGATGTAATCGACATGCTCGTCCCTGTTCACTCACTTCCTCAAATTTCATACCTAGTTTTTCTGCAATTTGTTGTTGAGTTTCTTTGTAGTCTGGAGTCTGGAACACAGATGCCGTGACCACCTTGTGGAATAACTCCTCTTGTGCGGCTTCTTCAGCCACTCGTTTCACCAGCGTGGACTTCCCCACACCACCCAACCCCCATACCCCGATCCTATTGATATCGGCATCCCTTAAGGCCTCCATGACTTCATTCAAAGTCAACATTCTTGATTGTAGAGCTTCGGAAGGTGCAGATCTTATCTCTTGCAGAGGGGCACGATATGATACCCTCCCAAATTGGCGATCTCCAAGGATTTGAACAGCAACCCGTGCCTTCTTCCTTGCTTCCCTGCTTAGCTGGTACCGGGACTTCAAATTAGGACACAACCCATTGAAACAACTCTTCTGTGCCTCTTTCTCATCTTCAAGGAATTTGCAAGCGTCTTGTATGAACCCATCAGCACGTGTCAACCACTTGCAAACATAATCATAGATTTTGTGTCCATTCCCAATAGCTTCATTCACAGAGTGTTGGTGTCCATCCCTGGCATGCCTCAGCTTCTCAACCTCTTGAGAGAGGTCCTCAATGTTGGTACGGTAGTTAAACAGATAACCCAGCTGACGCACAACTGGATCAACCAGGTACTCTGAAACTTTTGCTGCAACCGAAACAACAATTTCTACCATTTTCTACTTGCTACTCCTTTCTTCTCTTTTGGAACACAGATCAGATGGATGACAGAAAACCAAAAAAACAGCAGCAGTAAACTAACAACAGGCTGCTAGCTACGGGAATCAGTGTCGCAAAAACAGAAATCAAGGAAATTGAAAAGTTTAGCAAGCAAAGGAGCAAAGCGACATAGACATATGGGCAAAATGAGAATGAAATGAGTAGAGATGATCAGAATGACAATGAGGGTGGGGAGAGTTGCAAACGATCTGACAAAGGGCTATGGAGGGGAATAGAGAGAAAAAGCATATGGCTGCTATTGGATTCAACTTGAAGAACAGAAGCAGAGATGTTAAGGCTGATGATGTGAGAAAGGAAACAAGGAAATGAAAGATTTCAGCAATCAAATGTGAAGAAAGCTCTCACCCAGCAAAATGAAAATGAAAATCCCTAGCGAGAATGAGGATGAAAATGTAGAGTCACGAGACAAAGCTCGTACAAGGCCCTTCAATCATTCAAAGTTAAACTGAAACCCAAACCAGGTCATGAATTGTGTTTTGAATTACTGATTAGAGTAAAAATCAAAATCAAAATCAAAATTCATTTTTATAAAAACAAAAACTCATCCTTGTTAACTTATTCGTATTATTTGAATGTATATCAAATATTTTGATATATAATTGCAGTTTCTAATAATAAATTGATATCTTTGAATATTTGGGTTAACCAAAGTATAATTGGTTTAAGGGTTGATTGGCATCATGAAAAAGTTGAAAAATAATAGGAAACCAAAAGGTAAAAATTATAACATATAATATATATATATGTTCCCATTGCTTGAAAAGTACAAAAGAAAATTCTATATAAGAAAGATTATATAAATATTTATATATTTTTAATCTTTTCAACGTTTATTTAAAAAGGAGTAGAAAAAACACAATCAGTAACTTTTTTTTCTTCCACTTTCTTTTCTTCCATTTTTCTCTTCAATCTTTTTATATATATATATATATATATTCTTTTTCTCATAATTTATTTAAATATTTTAAGATCCAAAAAATAAATAAATAGTCAAAATTGTATTATTTGGTTTATCATCTAACTATGAAAAAAAAAATCAAATATAATAAAAATTAATTAAAAATTAAACATTTTCAAAATTTTATTTTTTGTAAATAAAATAAGAAAAAATAAATAAATTTGTAAATAAATATAATAAAACCTTGATAAATAAATGTTTTATAAATTAATAATCTTATTTAAATAATAAAATCTTTCATCCAACCGGATTGGTTTATTAAATAAATAAACTGCCAAAATAGATAGGTTAATGAAATTTAAAAAAAATCTTAAGTGACCATGTATAGAAAATCAAGAAGATAACCTCTTATATTTGTCAAATTTTATTAAATTTTTTTGAATTTTATTAATTTTTAGGTTATTTTTTGTTGATGAAAAATTTGAAGGGAAAAATAAAGAGTAAAAATAAAATGAAAGAAAAAAAAAGAATAATTAATAAATTATTTTTATATATTATTTCACATCTATCTAATTGAAATTTAATATTTTATATAAAAATTAAATAATTTTAAAGTATATGAGTTTTAAATAATTTTTAATTATATTTAATTTTATATTATATTTTTATAGTAGAATTAAATATGAAAATAATATTTTTTATTAATTTTTTAAAACCATATTAGTTTATGAATATTGAGAAAGGGAGAGAGCTTTATCCGATGGGCATTCTTGGAGAGAATATGACATGGTCCTGTCATAAAAGAAAAACAAAATTAAAAAAAAAAAAAAAGGAAAATGACGTGTATAAAAAGAGGTTACTTGGAAGAAACTTTACAATCTCATATATGTATAAAAAGTTGTCATGTAATTTTCAAAGTGTGGTGGTCCCCCACCCATTAAAAGCCTGTCACCTCCTATTTTAAATTACTTTCCTTTTTCTATTTTTTATTTTAGCTTCTGTCAATGACAAGGAAGCTTTACTGTTTCCAGCCTGGTTATATACTAGTTTTATGTCTTGTTGGAAGCACGATTCAATAAACAAAAAATAAAATAAAAAATTGTTTTCTTGTTTGCTTTTTGTAAGTGAAGTTTCTTAGATAAATTAAGCTAAGACGTAATTATATACTTTATTTTGCTTTGAAAAATTATTATCTTATGATAAATGTTTGTTGTACTTTTTGTAAGTGATTTTCAAAATTTTCTTATAATAATCAAAATTATTATTTTTTATTTTTCTAATAATACAAATATTCATATATCATTTTACCATAAATGTCTATGTATTTTTTTTCAAATAAATATTGATTTATTATAATTTTTCCTTTTTATAATAAATTTTTATGTTTTTTTTGTAATTTATTAATATTAAAAACGTTTTTATGTTATGTGATTATACTGTCAAAATCACTTTTACTATTTTCATAAAGGCTTTACGTATAAAAACATTATAGATTAAAAGTACTATTAAACATATGATTTGAATACGATGGATAGTAGTTTTAGAAAGTATTATTTTTAAAAAAGTGTTATTTTTCTTTTGTTTATTAAAAAAGTTAAAAATATTTCCTCAAATTATTATCAAACACACTGTTATTTTAACAATATTTTAAAAAACATATGTCAAATATAAGATTTATTTTATAATTGTTTACGAGAACAACTTTTTATTATTCAAAATAAAAAAAAATACCTTTAATAGATAAAAACTATTTTATGTTTTCTCTTTTTAAGAATAAAAAATAAGATGTTTTCAAATAACATCTCTCAGTTATTTTCATTTATTTTTTGACAATTATTTTAAAAAATAATTATACAAGTATGTAAAATGATTAAAAATAAAGCTCTATTTTAAAAATATATTCAAAAATTTTAAAAACAAGATAAAAACATTTATAGTTCCAAACAAACTTTTATTCTACAAATCACTATAAAATAGTTTTCAAAAATCATTTTTTAAAACTATTTTTAAAAAACAGTTATCAAACATGACTATAATTTTTAAGAATGATTTTTAGAAATAGTTCTAAATTATTTTCAAAAATAAAATTATATTTCAAAACTCAAATATGAAAAATGAAATTTTCCCATCTTGTTTATAAAGGTACTATGTTACGTATAATACAAAGGTTTTCAAAAATATTTTTAATATTATGAATTGTTGCCATGAGCATTCTACAAAACAATTAAAAATATCTAAAATCTATTCTAAAAAACAACTTATTTTTAAAGAAATTCTCAAAAAATTATTTTTTATCAAAAGTTTATCAAATATGTGTTTTTGAATTAAAAAATTATTTTTAAGAATAGTTTACAAACAACACCTTAATATTTAAATATAAATAAAAAATTGTTATGATAATATTTTTTTATCATGTACTTAATGTCACGTAATCCAATTATTATTATGTTAAAATTAAAAAAGAATAAAAGTGATAAATTAGTATCTGTTTGCATCCATTTTTTTAAGATTTATATTGAAAATGTAATGATTTTTAAAATTTGATTAAAAAAAATTAAGAAATAAATTTTTTTATTATTTCAAATTTTAAAACTTGAAAGTGATTTTCAAGAATATAAGATAAATCAATTTTTTTTTATAAGAAATTTGATTTTTAATATGGAAGTATCTATTTTTAAAAATAAAAAACAAGTGTAATTTCCCAGTGAGACTTTCTTTCATATTTTGATGGTGATGCTAATAATTGTCGATCCCTAGGCTTCAAGATGAAAGATTAGTAACTCTTTGATAATGTTTTAAAGAATAAAATTCTATTTATAACCAAAAATAGTTTTTTAACTTACTTTTTGGACAAAATATTGAATATTTATATATATTTCAAAAGTTTTCATTTTATTTATTATATTTTCAATTGAAAATAGGTTTGGGTGTTCCAGTGGGCGCACCCAACTTGAACCAAGAAAAAAAAAACCCAATGAGAGGAGAAATTTCTAGCAATATTTTCTGGCTTTAGAAAAATGTAATTTCAAAAATGTCATCTCCCCTTTTTTCTTTGTCCACTTCAAGTGGCCTTTTATTGCGCAACATTACTATCTCACAATACAATAATTGATACTGGAATGAGTGTTTGATAAATTAATTTAATGACTTAAAATGATTTAATAATTTAATTTTAATTATTAAGTAAATTAAGCATATTTGATAAATTAATTTAATAATATAACTTAAAGTAAAAATAATAATTTTAAGTAATAAATAAAAATGATTAATTTATTTTTAAGTCTATATCTTTATTTTATTTTTAAAATTTTATTTGTCGTGGTTATCTTGATGATCAATTTAATATTTCATGATCTTTATTGTTACTTGACTTTTTTATTATAATTATAATTTATGAAGATAAAAATATTAATTTAAAGTTAAGTTAAGCGATTAAATAATAAATAATAAGTTTTTAGAAAATACCCTGGAATTGTAGTGGTCCTTCTTGGATAAAGAATTCGGAGGCCAAGTTGAAATATGGGACAAAGCCTCACATTGGATTTTGTCGTTTTGAAACCATTCACACTCACGCTACTCCCATCAACCATGTGGCCTGAGCATGGTGTTTCCTATAATTGAGGTGACTCCTTAATAAATTATTTCACCAAATTCTGATGGTGGCTGCCAGCTCTAAAAGCCAAGTCACCCACAATTAATTATAAAATTAAAGAAATGGAAATCCACTCATAAAGGAATCCACGTGTCAACTCTCCTCTTGCTCCGACCGGCTTCCCACTTCTCTCTCATTCTATTTTTCCCTTTCTCTCCCTCTTCATTCACCTTACCTTTCTCTCATGGTGGGACCATGTAAATTATTTCCTAACCACAAACGTGCCAATATCTCCACTAATTATTTTTCTGCCAAAAACCACACCTAGTAAATTAAATATTGAAAATCAATAATTAAAAATAATTATTACTATATTTTTTAATAAATATTTTTTAAATACCTCATTTTTTTTTTTCAAATTTACAAAATATATAATAAATATTTTTTAAACACCTTAAAAAAATATTATTATCCTTTTTATCTAACATATATATATATATTAAAGCTATTTTTTATATAAATATATTTCAGGTTATAGACAATTATTTGAATATTTTCTCTATTTTATAGATAATACATAGATATTATCTTAATATATTATTTTATAACATGATCATCTTTTAATTAATGATGATAATTTTTAATTTTAATTGAATAATGTATTATAATTTAATAATTTGAAAAATATTATAATACTCTTTTAAATGTAAAATAAATGTAAACTTGGCATGGTTTAAATTATTAAAATACAATGTCATCAAGTCAAGCAAATGTATCATATTAAAATATGTGCATGTAATTATATCATAATTTTCTCTTCTTTTTTCCTCATACATGATATCTTTTGTATAAGGTTTTATAGATTAAAAATGACAAAATCTTATGTTATGCAAAGAGATATAGGCATTAAAATTAAAAAGAGAATATAATGGAGCACAAATTAAATGAAAATTACCTTAAATAGGGATATAATATAAAACATGAAAATGTAAGAAAAAACAAGTTTAGATGAAATTTAAGATAAAGAATCAAAGAAAATAAATTATAAATAATCCATTTATAAATATGAAAACATTTTAGTTGGATATTTAAAATTAAAACTCTCCATCCATCCTCTTTCTCTCTTTTTCTTTTTCTTATTTTAATAAATTTTCAATTAATTCAAATCATTAAAAAAAATTTCTTAATAAACAAATTTGCAACATTTCATATAACTTATAACCAAAAGTCTATATTTAAAAAATTATTAAAATAAGAAAGAAAGAAGATTAAAAAAAATTAAACTTTTTATTTTATAATAGTAAAAAAATAAACTTTAAAATATTTTTTAGTATAAAAGAAAAAAAATAGTAAATATATTTATTTTAAATAGTATTTTAATCATTAAATTATTTACTTCTAAAATGTAAAAGATAATTTTTATTCATTTAAACTAATATTTTTTTCAAAAGTATTTTCCAAAATAGTTTTTGAATTATTAATATAATTTTTTTTTTTTTACAATTTAAAAATAGAAAATAATGTCAATTTTTTATTTATTTTTAAAAGATTCTAAAAAATTAATGAAAAATAAAAAATAATTAAATAAAAGAGAATTTTATAAATAAAAAAAATGGCATGTGAAGAATGCTGGTATAAAAATAAAAATAAAAATAATGGGTTTAAGTCAGGGATATTTTTGTCCATTCCTACCTCAAATCCTTTTAATCAATAATGGATATTTGGAGTACTTTTTAATTTTTATTAATTATCAAGTGCGATATAATGCACAATTCTCCCAAAAAAAAAAAAAAAAATCAGACCCATTGACAGCCTGTCGCTGCCTATTTTGAATTGTTGTCCACCTACTGTCCTTTTTCTATTTTTTTATTCTGGCTGGTCAAGGACAAGAAATCTTTACTATTTCGAGCCTGGTTGTATACTTGCTCAGAGCTTTATTTCTCGCTAGAAAGACGATTCAATAAAAATAAAAGAAAAATGAAAAATTGTTTTCTGGTTTGCTTTTTGTAAGTGAAGTTTCTTACATAAATTAAGGTAAGACGTAATTACATACATTATTTTGCTTTGAAAATTTATTATATTATGATAAATGTTTGTTGTACTTTTTGTAAGTAATTTTCGAAATTTTCTTGTAGTAATCAAAATTATTATTTTTTATTTTTCTAATAATATAAATATTTATATATCATTTTATTCTATGTATTTTTTTTGAAAAAATATTGGTTTATCATAATTTTTCCCTTTTATAATGAATTTTATGTTTTTTAATAATTTATTAATATTAAAAACGTTTTTATGTTATCTGATGTATTATAAAAAACTACTACCAAAATCATTTTTACTATTCTCATAAAAGTGTTACGGACAAAAACACTATAGATTAAAAGTACTTTTATGATAATCAGTATTAAACATGTGATGAGGGGACATTATGCATGAAGATAATCAATTCAATTATCAATTTATAACCCTATAATGGATTTCTAACCATATACTCCTTAGGGCCCTCTTACCTCTTCCCTCAGGTTATGGTTTTCTTTCCCAATCCCTTAAAAGAGGGGATGCTTCTTCAGTGAAATCCACCAATTGAGCTAAAAGGAACCTCAAGGGACATTTACATTTCTGTGTTCGAGGTAGCACATGATCCACTCAATTCTCTTGTAGAGATATTGCAGAGAAAATCATAACATTTTTTCATACTTGATTTCTTGCCTAGCCAACATCTTCAAACTGAAATTAAGAACCAACTACAAATGCAAGGAATTTCACTTTAGTAATGGAAGAGAAAATACATGATGACCGGAATATATATATCATATTTTATTTAAATAAACTTAAAATATTAAAACATTTATACTTGTGTATGATTAAATTTGACAATAACAAAGAAAAATAAATAAAAATGATTGATTTTTAATTTATTTATATGTTTTAAACTTTTTATAATTATTTTTAATTTTAATAATATATAAATTAAATATTTATGATATTATTGATTCAACTATTGGTCTAATTATTGAATCGTACACCAACAATTTTTCTAGTTCAATGATTGGTTTTAGAAACATTGATTTAAACATTTTTTCATAATTTTTTTTAAGAAATAAAATATTTAAAAATAATTTTACAAATCATATTTGATAATCTATTTTTACTTTTTAATTTTTAAATTTGATAACAAATTTTTTTAATTAAAGATATAACATTTTTTTATTTCTAAATTTTAATAAAATTATAATACCAAATTATCACCCAACTCACCCCTTGTTTCATATTCTTATTTACTAAAGTAACAATATATGAGTTCCACATATAGGAATAAAAATTTTCATCCAAAAAATAGAAAATGAAAGAAAATATTCAGTCATAATTGTTTATCCATGAAAGAAAATGATGTTGTTGTAGGGTATTTTTGTCTAGATTGAATCATTTTGGAAGCTATTAAAAGTGGGGTTAGTTTTACAATATCGAGGGATTTTTGTTCGTTTTAATCAATTATCCCTAAGAAGAAACTAAAAGAAAAGAGCACAAGAAATGAAAGGAGAAGAGTATTTGTTCCAAGCAAAGGGATGGTGAGTAGGAAAATGGAAAGGAGAAACAGTGGTGAAATTGAAAATGAGTGAAGTTAGGAATGGATGATAAGATGGCAAAGTTGTAGAGAGGGAAGATATGGAGAAAGCTCAAGGAATGCTTGTAAAATAAGTTTGTAGAGAGACATGCCCATGTGCATTCCACTACTAGAAAAATGGCTGAAAATTAATATAATTCAAAGAGCGAGAAGGCCCATGTGAATTGCATCAATAGAAAAATAGTTAAAAATTAATATAATTCAGTCTTCAGCCCCATGTGAATTGCATTAATCGAAAATATAATTTCAAGGCTGCCCCATGTGCATTGCATTAATCGAGAATGTGAATTGCATTAATTGAAATATAATTCCAAGGCTGCCCCATGTGCATTACATTAATCGAGAAAGAGGGAGCAGGGCCACATCTACATTGCATTAATACAAAAATGACCGAAAATTAATATAATAATTGATTTTTAGAATATCATATAATTAAAAAATATATACATAATAATAAGAAAATAAAATAAAAAGAACAAGGGAGATATGATATCTCTGCTCCAACTTTGGAACGACCCTACTTTTATTGATTAGGCTTAGGTTTAACCTCTATATGAAAAAAAAAAGAAAGAATGGTGTAAAATCCATAAGCTAACTATTTATTTTTTAATTTCATTTCATGATTCATATGTCAAGAAGATTGATTATGGGAGTGGAGAGCTTTGCCTATTAAAATGTTATGATAGTAAGTTTATTGATAGATCTTATAAATATTATGAATGTGTATAAAGATTTACAAATACTATAATTTCCTGTCTCAATTCTTAAAATGTTTATATAATTATCATGAAAATATTTATTATAATAATTATGATTGAAACTCAATAGGGCAAGTGTTTTTAAGAAAATCTCTTGACGAGTGTTTCCTAAAAAAAAAATATTACAAATAATTTTAAGATTTTTAAAAATGTTTTTAAAAATTTGTCAAATATCTATTTTTTTTTCAAAAATATTATTTAAACTAAAAGTATTTACTAAAATAATTGTCAAATAGACCAAAAGTTTAATTAGTGAAAACAAATATGCTAATGTTTTCCAAAAGAAAACTCAATAATATCCATATTTTAGGGAAATATGTGAACTATCTTATTTTCACATAGGGAACTATGAAGAAGAACATCAATTTGTCACATCATGTGTAAAAATGTATTTCTATAACCAAAAATGAGTTGCGTCATTAATTTAATTTTCCTTCAAGATTCCACTCCACACACCATAAACCAATAATGAGTTATACCATTAATTTAATTTGCCTTAAAAATTCTACTCTACAAACTATAAGCCAAGAATGAGTTGTATCGTGAATTTAATTTCCTTTTCTTCTAAAGATTCTATTATTGATCATTTAAAACTTTTTGCAATTTTAAATTACATAATTACAATCTTTATTTCTTATTAAATGATATTGTAGACCCCCTCTCAGGAAACCAGAAGATTTTAGTTTTTTTTAGGATTTAATTTCCTTTTTTTTGCCTCAAGCCCAATTGCTTCGAGCCTAACCAACTATAAGCAATAATAAATCCATAAATAGATATTTATACTATGATTCAAGTGGAGATTCATTATGCAACTCAAATAGTGACCATCCATAATTATGAAGAAATTTCAATAATTATGAACAATGTGGAAAACATCATACAATCCAACAAATCTATATAAACCTAAAATATAACCAAATAGATTGAGATAGAGTGATACTTATTACATTAACATGGAATCAATCCAGCCAAAGAGTAACATTCCCAAGAACAAAACATGATGTAATCATAATGCTGAACCAGCTCCCAATTCCACAATCTCAGCCTCAACATTACCTGAAAAACGTAAATAAATCATTATGAGCATTTAATAAGGTTAAATAAAGATATTACAATTACTAGTGATTACAAATGGTATATATATTTGTTTATACCATTTTCAGTTGCAGAATAGAGGTTTTCAAATCTACTTTATTTATTTTCAAAATACAGAAACAGAACATTCTGCAATATCATTTCCTCTTATGATAGGATAGATATTTCAGAAAATAGTTCAAAACATTTCATTTTAATGGTTGCTAATTGGTATAATAATAAATGTCTAAGTATGAATTGCGCTTGAGAAATCTAAAAAAGTCTCACATCAGTACATACCATGTGCATTTATAAACGAATTATGGATGGTGATATTCAGATCATCCTGCCAAGGCCACTCATCATCTCCCACTTTTATTCTTTCTAGCCTTGGAGAGAACATTTTCATCTTGGGGCATTCTTTCACTAGCATCTGCTCCAAGGATGGGAATGAGAATATATAACCACCTGAACTGAAGCTTGTGAGGTTTGGCAAATACAGAAGCTCCATGTGTTGTAATTTGTAGAAAGTAATCTCATCTGTTGCTTCCCCTCCTTCGTTGGCAACTACTTCTTCCATCATATCTGATCCACCTATTTTGAGTGTTTTGAGTTTTACCAGACTTTTAGCTACCGAGGGTGATATCAAACTTCTCAGACTACCACAAGACTGCACATCTAGAGTAGCTAGATTTTGGAAAGATACTGAGGATGGTACCAAATTGATCAAATTTTCATAATACAACACTTTAAGACTCTTTAGACTTTGCAAGTCAAGGCCTGGTTTGGAGTTTTCCTTCCACAAATGTGTCAGCCCAGGAAGATCATACAACACTATTTCTCTTAACCGTCCAAGCCTCTTGGCTTGATTTTCCTCGTCAAGTCCTTCAAGTTGGAATACCTCGTTGACTGAACTACAACTTTCTACCTTAAGTACTTCTAGATTATGTAATCTTTGAAGCATAAAGGAAGGAATCACAACCAAAATATCTCTATAGTAATATACATCCAAAAGTCTTAGTCTGGGAAAGGAATCCACTGGAAATTGCTCTGGCCAT
This sequence comes from Vitis x doaniana, assembly GCA_030345155.1. Classification (NCBI taxonomy): domain Eukaryota; kingdom Viridiplantae; phylum Streptophyta; class Magnoliopsida; order Vitales; family Vitaceae; genus Vitis; species Vitis x doaniana. The sequence continues at coordinate 9,866,477 of CP128322.1, forward strand.
ATTTCTGTATCTCTGTTTTGACCCAAAGTTAATTCCTCCAAATTAGGGAATGCAACCTGGGAAATGGTTGGAATAAAACAAATTTGTTATCTCAGTTATAACTAGTATATAAATAAGATACACACATCTACAAAGAAGTGTTGTTTTATTTCTCTATTCCAAGTAAAAGAATATGGAAAAATTAATATAATTTTGCCATTTAGCATCTGAGAAGTATGATGATGGCAGGTGTAAGTCACTTGAATAAAAATGGATTAGAAAGGTGGTTCACAATTGTTTACTATAAGTTGGCTGGTTATAGATTAAATAATTTTTGGAAACCAATAAAATTTACAATAAATTGCAATATTGGTTTGAACCATATACAGGAAGGAAAAATGGAAATCAAGGATGCTGTCTAAAGGAAGTTGTGGATGAAGTAAGGGCCAATAATCAATTTTGGGTTCTGCATCCACCTTTTCATGGGTCAAGTTATTTAATGTAAAATTTAAGGAAACGTGATAACGTAAAATTAGGAAACTTACATCAAGATTTACCTCATGATGTCTTTGTTGGAATGCAAATACATCGAGTTTAGGACACAGATCCACGCTCAGACCTTTCAACAATGGCCACTGTGAAATATGTTCAGGACACGGATCCACTCTCAAACATTTCAACAATGGCCACTGTGAAGTATGCACCCCCGAGTAGAAACTCCTGAGTTGACGTAGATTGCAGAGACAGAGCCAAGTTATTTTAGGGAATACGTTTGTATTCCCTACTGAACTACAATCCACATTCACATTTGTCCCTTCCACATCAAAAACCGCTTCTAATGAACTACAACCATTTACGGTTAGACCTTGTAACCTTTTCGGCACACAAGATGAAAAAATATTCAACAATTGTCCACAAAATTCTACGATCATGAATTCTAGTTTGGAGAGGGAATCTTGAGGAATTTGGTTGGGCCATATTTTTTTCACATTATCCAGTCTCGAGATCTTTAAGAAATTCAAGCTAGGAAATGCAACCTGCAAAGTTCATTTCACCATTTTGTTATTTATATATTTTGACTAACTGAAAAAAGAAAATAATCCATGTGTAGGAAAACACAATAAACTACATGTTAAAGAAGGGTGGAGGAAAATGTACATGCTTAAACAAGTTGAATTTCATTGTCTAAAACTATAAGAATTTGTAAGGAAAAAATCAGTCAAGAAATAGCACAGTTTCCATGGAATTCATTTTAACACAACTCTCATACATTTGAAATGTTCCAAAAAAGTCGTCTGTTTGGTTTTTTTTTTCCCATTTTTTTATTTAATTGTTAAAACAAATTACTTTAAGCCTTAAATATTTTGATTGATTCTTATCTAATTGTCTTAAAAAAAATTAAACCACCACAAACTCGTGTAATTTGAATGAGAATGAATTCATTATAAATTACAAAAACTTATTATAAAAAAATACTACTTAAATACTTTTTATTTGTCTATAAAAAATTCCTTTATCTAGATAATAAATTAATAAAAAATAAATCCATAAAATTCTATACATTTATCACACAACAAAATAAAAATAAACTACCACTAATTCTAATATATATTTCTTAATTAAAAAAAAAACTCAAAACATAATTTACATTCATCTAAATATTCATTAGAGTAAATAATTCAATAAATTTTGTAAATCAAAAAAAAGAATTTGATATTCTTTCCCAAATTAAAAATATAAAAGTTAGTGAATTAATTTCAATAATCAAACATTTACTTCAATTATAAAACCATTATGCAAAGATATGTACACTGTATAGAAGTGTTAACTTAGAAAATTTTCTAGCATTTTTTTACTAATAAAGTATAATTAGAAATCATTTTTATTATTCCAATACAAATTTTCATAATAATTATATAATTAATTATTATAAAACTTTTATAATATTAATAATTCAAATATTTTAGGATATTTGAATATTATTTTTTCAAATTAGAGTAAGAAGAAATATCATAATTAATTTTATAAATATTTTAATATATACAAACTACATTCAACATCCACCATTCAAACCTGAATAAAAACAAATAAATCAAACATTTAATTATATTAAACTCTATTATTAACCGTTAAGTTAAATTTAGGTGAAAAATGAAAACAAAAAAAAGAGAAACAAGAACCAGCTCAATCTAAATTTTCTTTATTTTCCTCCAATAATTTGATTGATAACAATGTTAAAAGGAAAATTAAAATCATAAGAATTAAAAAGAGAAGGATTCTGAGAGATAAACTGACCCTTTCATCAAAGAGCACCGGGAAGGGGGTATCAAGGTCTGCATGGTGAAGCCTTTGGAGGGAATGATATCCAGGGGAGACGAAGCTTGTGAGGTTGGGCAAAGATTCCAGTGTAATATCGCTTAATTTAGGGAATATGATATTGCCTACAGGAGCAGAAGCCATGGAAGAAGGGAAATGATTTCTGGAGTTGCCACAGTTGCATATATGCCTCAACTTTGGTAGACCAGACAACCTCAGTTCTTTTAATTTAGGGAGGAGCTCAACATGCCCATCATCAACATTTAGCTCTTCAAGATCAAATACGTGTTCCAGCTGACCACATTTTTCCACTATTAGTTCTTCCAAATTATGTAACAAACTGAGTGGGAATAGCTTCAATAGTGACATGCAATTCTTCAACTTGAGAGACCGGAGGTTGCCGCCCCAGGAAAGCAGAAGTTGGCCATCCCTAATCTCCTGTAACATGAGAACCTCTGAGAGCGTTGAATACAACATAGATGTATTACAGATATTAACATAGAGTGAAAATAAAAGCATGATGATAATATGTTTGTCAAATTAAAAAACCAGTCTATTAATTGTATTCAGTCAATGCTCTGTTTTGATTGGTGACGTTTTATCTTTGCTGGTAAAGTCTCATCAGATGGGTTTTGGGATCGATTTAAATGAGGGGATTCTTGCTGACTCAAATCAATTAATGAGGGGCTAGTCTCCATGTATTTGAATTGAAGTGATTAAAAAAGCATTGACTAGATAGAAAGGATTATCAAGGTTTGACATACCAGTTGGTTGAGAGGTGGTGTACTAGGACCAACAATTGTGCTTGCAGGCTTCGGAAGCACCAGGTTCTCCTCAAAGCAGAAATTACTGAGCTTGGGTAAGTCCTCTAACGTCAAGTGTCTCAATTCAGGGAACAGAGGCACATTAACAGCATCTTCTCTTATTTCTTTCCTTTCTTGGGAAACCATCTCAACCATACTCTCGCATCTAGTTACTTTTATTTCTTCAAGTCGGGAAAGGCATCTAGCCACAGACAACGAGAAGAGAAATTTCAAGCCATCGCAATCTTTCACTTCCACTTTTCTCAAGCAACCAAAGGACCCTGCTTGAAATTGGCCACGGCATACTTCTTGCAAGTTAATCAGCTGATTGAGAGACAATGTCTCCATAACAGGAAAGGCACCATGTGATGGAGTCAGATCTATCGAGTTCACAATATATTGAATCTCTCGACTGCTTTCGACATTGAGATGCTTTAATTTTAAAAAACCCTCCCCATCTAATTTGGAAAGAACATTAGTACCACCACACAATTCACGCAAGTGTAGATCTTCAGTTCTCTTCAACAACTCGCTGATACCATCCACCAGATGAAGGCTTGTGTCGAACTTGTTGAGCTTCAATGTACTATTGGCTTCAAAAATTTCTTCCCAGCTCCAGACATCACCTACAAATATTCTATATCTCACCAAGTTTTCAAAGACTATGTCTTTTGGCAGCAACTTGGCATCTCGTATTTGTATGTCCAAAGAGGTTAAATGAGACAAATGCTTCAACTCAGCGAGGCAAGCATTACTCTTTCCTTCCCCCTCCCATTGAGTAAAGCTATTTGCCATACACAAATTCTCTAATTGGGACAAGCTTGATATGACATCTGATGGAATTACTTTCAGTTTCGAAGAACCGCTCAAATCTAACAGCCTTAGATGAGTCAACTGTGCTATTTCTCTGGGCAACTGTTCCATATCAGAATCCTTAAGGCTAAGAATTTCTAATTTCTTTAGCTTTGCAATTATAACAATGTCTCCCGCCTTGCATCCCTCCAAACACAATGTTCGAAGATTTGTAAGGCAGTGAAGTGATAAGGGCAGAGATGGAAGTTGCATTCGAGATAAATCTAATACTTTGAGTTGCTTCATCTCTTCAAAAAATTTGTTTGGGATTTGCACTGCCGAATTGGTGTTTACATCATAACATCCAAAAAGTTCAAGTTTTGGACATACCAGCCCTTCTGGAAGTTCATGAATATCACAGTCATGCAGACTTACCCAGGTGACCTTCTGGAGTTCATCTATCCTTGGCCATCCTTCCACTCTTACAATAGTATTCTGGAGTGTAAACACATGATGTTGATCGGATGCAATTTTTCTGGCAGTACTCCGAACAAGATCATGCATTCTAACAACTGCATTATGGCCAGTTTCTAGTAACAAATTTGAGGATTTGAGGTTGTCAACCAATGTATCTATTCTATTTTTCGCCTCTTCCAATGTAGTAGTTCCTTGAAATAATCGCAGACCCACACCATATTTCAACAAGTCCCATATATGAATATCATTTTGAGAAATTAAACCACAAAGCAAGAAAAATGACTTCACTTCAACTCCCTTCAAGTGTTCGTAGCTCAACTTCAGACTTGAGTATACATTTGTTGTCAGTCCTGTTACGTTAGTCGAGGTTTGCGATTTCAGTTGTAGCCGAGCATCCTCCCAAATGGACACACTCTTCTCGCCTTTCAATGCCGTTGCCACAGTTACTATTGCAAGTGGCAAACCCGCGCATTCTTTTGCTACATCAACAGCTATAGGTTGCAACTCTGGATTTTCAATGGAACCAGCTGTGTTCTTAAATAAAATCCATGTTTCATCTTCTTGCAAAGGTTGAACTCGAAAATCCTTTTGAGTATCCATCCCATTGGACAAGATGTGTTCATTTCTAGAAGTTAGCACTAATTTGCATCCTTTGTGGTGATCTGGAGAAGGAATTCCTATTTTCTCCAAGTCAAGTTTCGCCCAAATATCATCCAAGATGATGAGGATGGTCTTAATCTCCTTCATCCTCTGATATAGTCGAGCTGCTCTTCCCTGTTCAGTCTCCTCCTCAAATTTCATACCTAGAAAGTCTGCAAGTTCCCCTTGAATTTTTTTTAAGTCCGGAGTCTCTAACACTTCTGCCGTGACCACCTTGTCGAACAACTTCTCTTCAGCAGCTTGTTCAGCCACTTGTTTCACCAGCGTGGTCTTCCCGACACCGCCCAACCCCCATACCCCGATCTTGTTGATCTTGGCATCCCTTAAGGCCTCCATGACTTCATTCAAAGTCAACATTCTTGATTCTAAAGCTTCGGAAGGTGCAGACCTTATCCCTTTCAGAGGGGCAGGATATGATACGTTCTCAAATTGGCCATCTCCAAGGATTTGAACAGAAACCCCTGCCTTCTTCGTTGCTTCCCTACTTAGCTGGTAGCGGGACTTCAAATTAGGACACAACCCATTGAAACAACTCTCCCGCGCCTCCTCATATTCAAGGAATTTGTCAGCATTGTTTATGAACCCATCAGCACGTTCCATCCACTTGCGAACATCATCTTCGATTATATGTCCATTCCCAATAGCTTCATCCACAGAGTGCTGCAGCCTAGCCCTGGCATCCCTCAGCTTCTCAACCTGTTGAGAGAGGTCCTCAATGTTGGCACGGTAGTTAAACAGATAACCCAGCTGACGTATAGCTGGATCAACCAGGTACTGTGAAACTTTTGCTGCAACCGAAAGAACAATTTCTACCATTTTCTACTCGCGACTCCTTTCTTCTCTTTTGGAACACGATCAGATCGATGACAGAAAACCAAAAGAACAGAAGCAGTAAACTAACAACAGGCTGATAGCTACAGGAATCAGAATTGCAAAACCAGAAATCAAGGAAATTGAAAGGTTTAGCAAGCAAAGGAGCAGAGCGACATAGACATATGAGCAAAATGAGAAAGAAAATGAGCAGAGGAGATCAGAATGAGTATGAGGGTGGGGAGAGTTGCAAACGATCTGACAAAGGGGTATGGAGGGGAATAGAGAGAAAAAGCATATGGCTGCTATTGGATTCAACTTGAAGAACAGAAGCAGAGATGTTAAGGCTGATGATGTGAGAAAGGAAACAAGGAAATGAAAGATTTCAGCAATGAAATGTGAAGAGAGCTCTCACCAGCAAAATGAAAATGAAAATCCCTGGAGGATGAAAATGTAGAGTCAGGAGACAATGCTCAAACAAGGCCTCTCAATTATTCAAAATTGAAACTGAAACCCAAGCCAGGTCAATAATCGTGTCTTCAAACCTGCCATTAATTACTGATTAGAGTAAAAATCAAAATCAAAATCAAAATTCATTTTTATAAAAACAAAAACTCATCCTTGTTAACTTATTCGTATTATTTGAATGTATATCAAATATTTTGATATACAATTGCGGTTTCTGACAATAAATTGATATCTTTAACCAAAGTATCATTGGTAGGGTTTATTGGCATCATGAAAAAGTTGAAAAATAATATAAAACCAAAAGGTAAAAATTATAAAATATAAAAAAAAAAAAAAAAATGTTCTCATTGCATGAAAAGTATAAAAGAAAATTCTATATAAGAAAGATTATATAAATATTTATACATTTATAATCTTTTCATAATTTATTTAAAAAGAAGTAAGCAAAAACACAGTGAGATAAGGTCAAAATTGTTGTCTATCATTTTTCCTCTTCTACCATTTTTTTTTTTTTTTATATTGTTGTCTTTTTCTCATAATTTATTTTAATATTTCAAGATCCATAATTAGTCAAAATTGTATTATTTAGTCTATCATCTAAGTATGGGAAAAAAAATCAAATAAAATAAAAATTAATTAAAAATTAAACATTTTCAAATTTTTATTATTTAGAAATTAAATAAGAAAGAAAAATAAATCTTTAAATAAATATAACAAAACCTTAATAGATAAATGTTCAATAAATTAATAATCTTATTTAAATAGTAAATTTTTTGATCCAATTGGATTAGTTTATTAAATAAATAAACTGTTAAATAGATAAGTTAATGAATTTTTAAAAAATTCTTAAGTGACAATGTATAGGAAATCATGAAGACACCGTTTTATACTTGTCAAATTTTATTAAATTTTTTGAAGTTTATTAATTTTTAGGTTATTTTTTGTTGATGAAAAATTTAAAGGAAAAAAATAAAGAGTAAAAATAAAAAGAAATAAAAAATAAAAAATTATTAATAAATTATTTGTATATATTAATCCACATCTATCTAACTGAAATTTAATTTTTTATATAAAAATTAAATAATTTTAAAATATATGAGTTTTAAATAAATTTTAATTATATTTAATTTTATATTATATTTTTATAGTAAAATTAAATATGGAAATAGTATTTTTTTTTATTAGTTTTTTTAAAACCGTATTAGTTTATGAATATTGAGGGAGGGAGAGAGTCCTATCCGATAGGCATTGTTGGAGAGAAAATGACATCATATATTGTTGGAGAGAAAAAATGCATATCACTAAATTTTGACTTATAAACCGGAGTTTTAGGGCTAAATAGCCCTTTTATGTAAAAAAAAAAAATAAGTTTTAGCCCCTTGACAAAACTTATGTTTAAACTAGCCCCTTGCCACATAGAAGTCATGTCATAATTTTTTTTTCAAAATTTAATTAAAAATATTAAATTGTACATTATTATTGAAATTAAAAATATATTTTTTAATAATAATAAATTATATATTTAAACTTAAATATCTAATATTACTTCAATAAAGATAAATTGATAAATATAATAATAAATAAATATTTCATTTATCAATAAATTAATAATATTAAAATAATAAAGTTATATGAAATCTAAATAAGATATGCCAATGCTTCGGTTATTTTATTTTTTTATTTTAAAATTTAATTAAAAATATTAAATTTTAAATTACTATTAAAATTAAGAATATATATATTTTAATAATAAAAATTTATATATTTAAACTTAAAGATCTAATATTACTTTAATAAAGATAATTTGATAAATATAATAAATAAATATTTTATTTATCAATTAATTAATAATCTTAAAATAATAAAATTACATGACATATAAATAAAATATAAAATTATATAATTTATTAATTTAAGTTATATCACATGTAATATTAGGAAGGGACATTTTTTTCCATTATATAAATGTTTAATGGATATTTTTTGTGACTTTGATGAAACTACTAAAAATTACATTTTGTAGTAGATTTTTTTTAATTAATTTCATTAACTAATTTCAAAATGTATCTTCAAGTCATATATATTATGTGTACAAATAATAGTCTTTTCTCACGTTAAACTATAAATATATGCTTTAAAATAATTAAAAAAATCTATATATGGAAACTTAAGAATATACTATTATTTTAATAAAGATAAAATTGTCAAAATACAAATAAATTAATATCTTAAAAATATAATAAATTAAATATCTTAAATAATAAATTATATAATTTTATATCTTATTTAGATTTCATATAACTTTATTATTTTAATATTATTAATTTATGGATAAATAAAATATTTATTTATTATTATATTTATCAATTTATCTTTATTGAAGTAATATTAGATATTTAAGTTTAAATATATAAATTATTATTATTAAAATATATTTTTTTAATTTTAATAATAATTTACAATTTAATATTTTAAATTAAATTTTAAAATAAAAAAATTTAACTGAAACCTTAATTATCAATTGGGGTTTTAGTTAAAAAATAAAGTCTTAATTGATAATTAAGATTTCAATTAAAAAATGAAGTCTCAATGGACAACTCAGGCTTCAATTTAAATTTTGATAAAAAATAATTATAATATTGCTCATATATGAAAGACTAATTTGAACATAAGTTTTATAAAAAGGGTAAAGGTTATTTTTTTTTTTTACATAAAAGATAAAAGGGTATTTTGCCCCTAAAACTCTAGAAACCGGGATGAAAGAGGTAATTAACTTTGAAGAAACTTTACAATCGCATATATGTATAAAAAAATTTCATGTCACTTTCAAACTATCATGGTCCCACCCACTGAAAGCCTGTCACCTCCTATTTTAAATTACTTTTCTTTTTCTATTTTTTATTTTAGCTTTGGTCAAGGACAAGGAAGCTTTACTGTTTCTAGTCTGGTTGTATGCTAGAGTTTTATGTCTTTCTAGAATGACGCTTCAGTTTAAAAAAAAAAAAGTTTTCTTGTTTGCTTTTTGCCAGTGAAGTTTCTTAGACAAATTAAGTTAAGATATAATTATATACTTTATTTTGCTCTGAAAAATTATTATCTTATCATAAACATCATAAATGTTTGTTGTACTTTTGTAAGCAATTTTCATATTAAATAAATAAACTACTAAATAGATAAGTTAACAAATTTTTTAGAAATCCTTAAGTGACACAATCTATAGAAAATTATGAGTACACCATTTTATACTTGTTACGTTTTATTAAATTTTTTAAAGTTTATTAATTTTTAGGTTTTTTCTATTCATGAAAATTTTAAAGGAAAGAAATAAAGAGTAAAAATAGGAATAAATAAAAAATAAAAAATAAAAAATTATTTTTATATATTATTTTACACATGTGTAATTGAATTTTAACTTTTTAAATAAAAATTAAATAATTCTAAAATATATTAGTTTTTAATAAATTTTAATTATATTTAATTTTCTATTACATTTTTTTATGTTAAAATCAAACATTAAAAATATTTTTTATTGGTTTTCCAAAAGTGTATTAGAATGTGTTTGATAATATTTTAATTCGAAATGTTTTAATAGAAGTGTTTTTACAAGAAACACTTATTAAATATTTCTTTAAAAAATATTATAAGTGATTTTTTTTAATATTATAAATGATTTTTTTTAATTTTTTAAAAGTGTTTCCAAAATTTTAAAAAATATTTATTTATTTATTTATTTCAAAAACACTTTTTATGCTAAGAAACATTTTTATGCTAAAATATAAAATATAATTTTTATTCATTTAAATTAATTATTTTTTTCAAAAGTATTTTTTAAAATAGTTTTTAAATCATTAATATAATTTTTGTTTATTTATAATTTAAAAATGAAAAATGATGCCAAATTTTCAATTATTTTCAAAGAGTTTAAAAAATAATTAAATAAGGGAGAATTTTATAAAAGTGGCATACAAAAAGAGGGGTATAAAAACAAAAATAATGGGTAGAAGTTAAAGGGGTGTTTTTGTCTATTCCACACATATCCTATATCTTGTAATCAATAATGGATATTTGAAGGACCTTTTGCCCAAGGTGATGTAATGCAATATTCTCCCAAAAATCAGACCAATAAATTTTGAGTTGAAAACTGGGATGAAAGAGGTGAAACTTTACCATCACATGTAATGTCATTTTCAAACTATCTTGATCCCACCCATTGACAGCCTGTCACCCGCCTACTTTCCTTTTTCTATTTTTTTATTTTGGCTTTGGTCAAGAACAAGGAATCTTTACTATTTCCAGCCCGGTTGTATACTTGCTCACTGCTTTATGTCTGGCTCTGGAAGGACAATTCAGTAAAAGAAAAAAAAAATTGTTTTCTTGTTTGCTTTTTGTAACTTGTAAGTGAAGTTTCTTAGATATTTTGATATCTAAGAAAAATATTTGAATGTATATCAAAAAAAAAAAATTCATTTTTATAAAAACAAAAACTCATCCTTGTTAACTTATTCGTATTGTTTGAATGTATATCAAATATTTTGATATACAATTGCAGTTTCTAATAATAAATTGATATCTTTGAATATTTGGGTTAACCAAAGTATAATTGGTTTAAGGGTTGATTGGCATCATGAAAAAGTTGAAAAATAATAGGAAACCAAAAGGTAAAAATTATAAAATATAAAATAAAATAAGAAAAAATAAATAAATATAATAAAACCTTGATAAATAAATGCTCTATAAATTAATAATCTTATTTAAATAATAAAATCTTTGATCTAACTAGATTTTTTTATTAAATAAATAAACTGCCAAGTAGATAGGTTGAGGAAATTTTAAAAAAAGCTTAAGTGACAATGTATAGAAAATCAAGAAGACAACCTCTTATACTTGTCAATTTTTTTTTTTTTTTTAAGTTTATTAATTTTTAGGTTATTTTTTGTTGATAAAAAATTTAAAGGGAAAAATAAAATGAAAGAAAAAAATAAAAAATAATTAATAAATTATTTTTATATTTTATTTCACATCTATCTAATTGAAATTTAATTTTTTATATAAAAATTAAATAATTTTAAAATATATGAGTTTTAAATAAATTTTAATTATATTTAATTTTATATTATATTTTTATAGTAAAATTAAATATGAAAATAATATTTTTTATTAATTTTTTAAAACTATATTAGTTTATGAATATTGAGAAAGGGAGAGAGCTTTATCCGATAGGCATTGTTGGAGAGAATATGACATGGTCCTGTCACAAAAGAAAAACAAAATTAAAAAAAAAAAAAAAGGAGCGAAAATGACATGTATAAAAAGAGGTTACTTGGAAGAAACTTTAGAATCTCGTATATATATATATATATATATATATATAAAAAGTTGTCATGTAATTTTCAAAGTGTGGTGGTCACCCACCCATTAAAAGCCTGTCACCTCCTATTTTAAATTACTTTCCTTTTTCTATTTTTTTTATTTTGGCTTTGGTCAATGACAAGGAATCTTTATTGTTTCCAACATGGTTGTATACTTGCTCCGAGTTTTATGTCTCGTTGGAAGCACGATTCAATAAACAAAAAATAAAATAAAAAATTGTTTTCTTGTTTGCTTTTTGTAAGTGAAGTTTCTTAGATAAATTAAGAATAATTTTCAAAAATATTTCAATTGTTTTTAAAAATAGTTATGAAACAGGACCATAAAATTTAAAAATGGTTCTAAATTGTTTTCAAAAATAAAATTATATTTCAAAACTCAAATATGAAAAATAAATTTTCCCAACTTGTTTACGAATGTACTATGCGCTAATGTATGATACAAAAGTTTTCAAAAATATTTTTAATATTATGAATTGTTGCTATGAGTGTTCTACAAAATAATTAAAAGTATCTAAAATTTATTCTAAAAAAGAAATTTTCAAAAAATTATTTTTTGTCAAAAGTTCATCAAACATATGGTTTTTACTTAAAAAAAAACTATTTTTAAGAATTGTTATGATAATATTTTTTTATTATGTATTATAAAATAAAAAAATGAATTTTGAAAGAACTATCACTTAAGTGATGGTTCAAAATCATTTTTAAGTGAAAGCAACGTTTAATAATTTATGGAATATGTAATTTTTTTTTTTATAGGAATGCGCTTTCAAGCATTGAAGTCGTTTTTAATTGATTTCAATACCAGTCCTGTGCGATAAAATAATTTTGGGCCCCCTTAATTTAAGTTTGAATTATTGGTAGATCTTTTATGTGGGTGGTAACAAAAATGAAGTGTACGGTTAGATGGTGAATATTTAGAAGCAAAAATAAACTAAACCAAGTTTATGTTCCGAGTAGAGTGGGTGTCCTCATACATGTGGTCGACCTTACAATGAAAAGGTGGGGTTCATGTGATTAATATATATTAATTAATTGCATTTGATAAAATATTTAGATAAGTCTTATCAATTGCTTAATGCCATGTAATCAAATTATTATTATGTTAAAATTACAAAATAATAAAAGTGATAAATTAGTATTTGTTTGCATCCATTTTCTAAAGATTTATATTGAAAATGTAAAGATTTTAAAATTTTGATTAAAAAAAATTAAAAAATAATTCTTTTATTATTTCAAATTTAAAAATTTGAAAGTGATTTTTAAGAATATAAGATAAATCTATTTTCTAATAAGAAATTTGATTTTTAATATGGAAGTATCTATTTTTAAAAATAAAAAACATGTGTAATTTCTTAAGGAGACTTTCTTTCATATTTTGATGGTTGTGCTGATAATTGTCAATCTCTAGGCTTCAAGATGAAAGATTAGTAACTCTTTGATAATGTTTTTAAAATTTTAATTGTTTTAAAGAATAAAATTCTGTTTATGACCAAAAATAGTTTTTTTTTAACTTACTTTTTCGATAAAAAAATATTGAATATTTATAGATATTTCAAAAGTTTTCATTTTATTTATTATACTTTCAACTGGAAATACGTTTGGGTATTCAAGTGGCCGTCCTGACTTGAACCAAGAAAAAAAAAAAAAACAATGAGAAGAGCAATTTCTAGCAATATTTTCTGGCTCTAGAAAAATGTAATTTTTGAAACGTGATCTCCCCTTTTTTCCTTTGTCCACACTTCAAGTGGGTTTTACATTATTTTCAGTGGTCATAGTAAAACACCTGAAATCACCAAAACCCGTAATCAAATCAAATCAAATCAACAAAACAGGCTTTCCCAAATGCAAATGGAAACGTGCATATCTAGAAGTTTCCAGAGTGGAAATGGAAATGCAGGCGGAATGGTTGGAGCTAAATATATAACAAGGAGGTTAAAGGGTTGGTGGAAGTAATCAAAGAAAGGTAATTAATGGTTGATGTGATGTAGAACTTAGAGAAAATAAGTGGTGGGTGGATGTTAGGAATTTAATATGATTTGTCGGCATGGTGGGTAGGTTTTAATGAAGACATTAATAGGTAACAGTACTGAATGCATTAAACACATCTGAAGGCCCGATGTTGCATAACTGGCGTGATGAGATATTTCCTTGAGTCCATAGCATGTGATGAGGGGACCTTGATCGTTACAGATGAGAGAGAGTTGACCTTCATATCCATGACCACTGCCTAAATTCGACTAAGCAAAAAAATAAAATAAAAATAAAATCAATAGCCTAATTTGAATGATAAATAGTAAAAAAGCTCAGATTTTAAATCAAACCCAAATCCAAAAACTCTAAGGCCATGTTTGGTACATGAGAAGTCGATTAAGTGTCATAATGAAAACAATCTTGAATTATACATGCACATGACCGAATTCTCCAAGCATCTCCAACTCCAACTTTAGCCATCACTTCACCAAAGCATTTGTCTATGCAACATATCATGATATTGTAATTTCCTTAGAAATTGCTAGAAAATGGGGTATGGAAAGGTAAAATATTTGTTCCAATACATATTACACAAATAATGGTAACATCATTACCAATATAGTCTAATTATATTATTGAATTTCAAAAACTTCATGATAGACTTATTTTAAAGAGAACAAGTTACCTATAAAAACATTAAACAACATTAATATATATACTTTCCTTTCACCAAAAATCATGTATAAATTGAATAAGAATTTTAATACAAATTGTCCCCAATTAAGTTCTCTTGGGGTGTATACCATGACATGAAACTACCATCCAAATAGGAAGTTAGAGCCAATAAAGTTGCACAGGAGAAAACAAAGAAGAGCTACTTAAGTTCCTCAATATCATCAATCACACACATCATTCTCTCTATATCCTTCAATTTTGGAGTTTGGCTAGTTTAACATTAAGCTCTTAGAGAACCAAGTTTGTTTTGTTAATATGGAATTCTTTTCATGATGCCTACATCATTAGATGTCAATTGGATTGTCTTGAACCTAAGAAACTCAAAACTCAAATTGGCAATAAGCAATGTTAGTTTCCCCAATAACCACGAACATAAAGAAAAATTCAAGTCATAGTAAGCCAAGTCCAATAACCTGCAAAAACCTAATTCACTTAAAAGAACAACTTGATTGTCGGTGGCGATGGTGGTAGTGAAGAAATAGTTTATATACATTTAAATCATTTAAAATTTATTCTGAAAACAACTTATTTTTAAAGAAATTTTCAAAAAATTATTTTTTATCAAAATATGTTTTTTTTACTTAAAAAACTGTTTTCAAGAATAATTTTTATACAATACCTTAGTATTTAAATATAAATAAAAAATTGTTATGATAACATTTTTTTTATCATGTATTATAAAAAAAAAACAAAGATTTTTGAAAGAATTATCACTTAAATGATTGTTCAAAATCATTTTTAAGTGATTCTTTATATTTTTAAAGCAATGTTTAATAATTTATCAAACATGTAATTTTTTTTTACAGGAATGTGCTTTCAAGCATTAAAGTTGCTTTTAATTGATTTCAATATCAGTCCTAAGCGATAAAATAATTTTGGGGCCCCTGAATTTAAGTTTGAATTATTGGTAGATATTTCATGTGGGTGGTAACAAAAATGAAGTGTACGGTTAGACGGTGAATATTTAGAAGCAAAAATAAACTAAACCAAGTTTATGTTCCGAGTAGAGCGGGTGTTCTCATACATGTGGCCGACCTTACAACGAAAACGTGGGGTTCATGTGATTAATATATATTAATTAATTGCATTTGATAAAATATTTAGATAAGTCTTATCAATTGCTTAATGTCATGTAATCAAATTATTATTATGTTAAAATTACAAAATAATAAAAGTGATAAATTAGTATTTGTTTGCGTCCATTTTCTAAAGATTTATATTAAAAATGTAAAGATTTTAAAATTTTGACTAAAAAAAATTAAGAAATAATTTTTTTATTATTTCAAATTTAAAAATTTGAAAGTGATTTTTAAGAATATAAGATAAATCTATTTTTCTAATAAGAAATTTGATTTTTAATATGGAAGTATCTATTTTTAAAAATAAAAAACAAGTGTAATTTCTCAAGAAGACTTTCTTTCATATTTTGATGGTTGTGCCGATAATTGTCAATCCCTAGGCTTCAAGATGAAAAATTCATAATTCTTTGATAATGTTTTTAAAATTTTAATTGTTTTAAAGAATAAAATTCTGTTTATGACCAAAAATAGTTTTTTTTAACTTACTTTTTTGATAAAAATATTGAATATTTATATGTATTTCAAAAGTTTTCAATTTATTTATTATACTTTCAACTGGAAATATGTTTGGGTATTCAAGTGGCCGTCCTGACTTGAACCAAGAAAAAAAAAAACAATGAGAGGATCAATTTCTAGCAATATTTTCTGGCTCTAGAAAAATGTAATTTCTGAAACACCTGAAATCCCTTTGTTCCTTTGTCCACTTCAAGTGGGTTTTACATTATTTTCAGTGGTCATAGTTTGCAAGTGGAGCGAACAAAACAGGCTTTTCCAAATGCAAATGGAAACGTGCATATCTACAAGTTTTAAGAGTGGAAATGGAAATGCAGGCAGAATGGTTGGAGCTGGATATATAACAAGGAGGTTAAAGGGTTGGTGGAAGTAATCAAAGAAAGGTAATTAATGGTTGATGTGATGTAGAGCTTAGAGAAAATAAGTGGTGGGTGGATGTTAGGAATTTAATTTGATTTAGTGCGTTGTCGGCATGGTGGGTAGGTTTTAATGAAGACATTAATAGGTAACAGTACTGAATGCATTAAACACATCTGATGGCCCGATGTTGCATAACTGGCGTGATGAGATATTTCCTTGAGTCCATAGCATGTGATGAGGGGACCTTGATCGTTACAGATGAGAGAGAGTTGACCTTCATATCCATGACCACTGCTTAAATTCGACTAAGCAAAAAAATAAAATAAAAATAAAATCTAAACGATGAATTTTAGATAAATGACAAAGGGAAGCAATGTTTTTACCTTTTTTTTTTTTGGGTACAAAATAAAAAATGAAAAAATAATTTTTTCAGTGTAGTTTTCCCATTTTCACCAAAATATTATTATGAATGAAAATAATGACATGATTTTTCAGTTTTATACATCTATGAGGAGAGAGCAGAAAATATGAACTCTTCCTAGATGTATGGATATGAAGCCGACACTTCTATAAAAAGGGGTGGACTTCCAAATGTGTACGTGTCAGATAAGGCAACCTTTAGTTACCACAGCTGCCTTAATGTTATTGGGAAATTCAATTTCAATATCCATGATGGATGCAAAATCACATGAAATGATGATGGAAATAAATTAATTAATACACATAAATTTTTTAGAAACTGAAGGCTACTACTGATAGCCTTAACAACATTGGAAATGGGAATAGAAACAGGATGTATTTAGATTTGGAGGTAGATGTAAGAAGAGTGCAACTTTGGATCAGAAATGTAATATTTCATATCAAATGGGTTCTGTGAAACCAAGGTTTGGTTATTTTTGATTTTGATGATAACAAAACAAGGTTTAGAATTAATGATCATATTTCAAGTGTGATTAGGCAAAACAACTTCCAAAGTGGCAATCCAAAGACAAATCAAGCCAAGGAGAAATCATGAAAAAGAAGACCACCTCAAAGAGAATAGTTTTTCAAGACCAAAGCTTCTTAAGATTTCTTTGTAAGGTTGTTGGTGCACTAGGATTTTCATGTATTTTATTCTTTATTTATGCACCAAAATCATTCAAGTATAATATTATTTTAAATATCTTAAGAATCGGATGATTTTATGTTTTCAACTAAAACCTTGTGTTAAATGATTTTCAAACTTGTGTTAAAAGGTTTTAAGTTGAAAAAGGTTGAGTGTTGAGCCAAAAAAATGGCTCAACTGGTTGTGCTCGTCCAGTCGAGGACTGGTTGAGGGAGGCCAATAAGTTTCTCTCTCTCCCAATGACCTTCTCTTCTCGGTCAAGGTTTGAACCTCAACCAGTTGAGGTCCGGTCGAGGTCCAGTTGAGGTTTGGTTGAGGCCCAACGATCACTTTTCCTAACGGTTAGTCAACTGGTCGACCCCTAGCTCGATTGGTTGAACCCCCAACGGCTAGTTTGACTTTTTTTTCTTCTATAAAAAGGCTCCAATCTTCATTGTTTCATAAACTTAACCTTCCCAAATCATTCTTGATTATATTTGAGCCTTGGAAGAGTGTTTTTGAGTGCACCATTGTTTCATAACTTGCATATCTTTAGTGCACCATTCAATCCTAGTTTTTCTTGTATCTTTGAGCCTAAAGTTCTATTACTAGAATTTTGAGAGATCATTATTTGTATATCTTTGTGAGGAATTTTCTCAAGTGTGGGGTATCACTTGAGAGGTTGTTCAAGAGAGGGATATCTCTTGAAGAAGTGTAAAGGGTGCTTAGAGCCAAAAGTCCAAGAGGGTGAATTGGAACCATAATCCAATTGTAAAGAGATTGGAAGCTTGGTTGAAGCTTTAAGATAGTGGAACCCTCACTCGGTTAGAAGGTTGAGGAGAGTGGATGTAGGCAAGGAAGTGCTGAACCACTATAAACTGTCATGTTTGCACTCTCTCTTCCCTAACTCTTTTAAATTATATGCAATTGTCTTTATTTTGTTTATTATATACTTGCATATAATTGTCTCTTATTTTTGCATAGTTTAAATTTGTGAAAAAGAGACCATCACCCTATTTACCCCTTCCCCCCTCTCTCTAGGGTGATTACCATAGTTTGGATTAGCCTCAAATTCCTAACAGGTTCCCTTCAGTCAGCAAGGCTTCAAATTGTAGTGGTGTTAATTTATTTGATGTCCCTAGAAAAATTAGTCACAAAGAGACAAACATCTCGGTTTTTTTTTTTTTTTAATTTGATTGCAGAGATTATATTGCAAGTTAATTAAGCTTGCAATTCATAAAGTGAATCTGATTGCAGAGATTCTTATGAGGGAATATGAGAAGATTTTTTTTTTTTTGAGCCGTCATGATATGCACTTCATACCTAATCCATCATGGACAGATTGTTGAGGCAAAACAAATATCAGTTCAAGATTGGCCACCATAGAATTCAATTAGATAAATTAGCAAATCAATTAGTTTCTCCATTTGTCTCATCAAATATCCAATGTCAAGTTCAGGGTACCCTATTCTGTTATAATTTAGTGCAAAATGTATTAGCACCATATTTTCATATGAGAAGAGAAAATAAAATATTGTAGATTATTAGCGATTATAGGCATGATCTTTTTGGTAAGCCTTGATTGGAAATCCTTGATTGATAAGTCGTAAGTTTTGGTAGGCAAATATTGTGTTTGTAATATGTACATATTTTCTTCCTTGTTTAGTTTTACCTTGTTTAGGAGTTTTCCTTGTTTAGGAGTCTTGATGTATCTCTTCTCTGTATATATATATTTGCAACTGATGAGAATAAAAGACAGAAGAAAATTGATCCAAAATCACCTAGAGTTTTTTTATGGTATCAGAGCACTTGTGAGCTAAACATACATCATCATGGCTGGTGATAGGAAGAAAGGAGATGATGGAGGGTCCAACTCTGATAGAAAAATGTTGACCCCCTATGCATTGACTTCCAATGATAAACCAGGTAATATAATTACCCAAGTTCAGTTGAAAGGTGAGAACTATGATGAATGGGCACGTGCTGTGTGTACTGCTTTGCAAGCTAAAAAGAAATATGGATTCGTGGATGGATCCATCAAACAACCGGACAACGATTCACTAGAACTTGAAGACTGGTGGACCATCAATTCAATGCTTGTCTCATGGGTGTTTAACACCATTGAACCCACACTTCGATCAACCATATCTTACATGGAAAACATAAAGGAACTTTGGGAAGAAATCAAGCAGCAATTTTCTATTGGGAATGGTCCACGTGTACAACAATTGAAATCAGATCTTGTGAATTGCGAGCAGGAAGGGCAAGACATAGTTGTCTATTATGTCGACTCAAGTCTCTATGGGAGGAACTGAACAATTATGACTCAATTCCAGTATGTACTTGTACTGGGTGTAAATGTAACATTACCACTCAATTGGAGAAAAAGCGGGAAGAAAAAAGAGTTCATCAATTCTCGATGGGATTAGATGAAGATGGATATGGGACAGTACGTTCCAATATCCTAAGCACCGAACCTTTGCCGAATCTAAATCGAATTTACGCTATGATCGTACAACAAGAACGAGTACGGACCATGACTCGGACAAAGGAAGAAAGAGGCAATCCCATGAGTTTTGCAGTATAGGCTGGTGGTTGAAACCCAGGGGGGAATGGAAAAGACAAGACCGTGACTTGCTCAAATTGCAAGCAGAAGGGACATGAAGCTGATAGTTGCTTTCAACAGATTGGTTATCCAGAATGGTGGGGTGACAGGCCACGCACAATCATAGGTGGGCGTAGTGGTGGGCGTGGATGTGGTGTTCAGCAGGGTATAGGTGGAGGACGAGGACGTGGAGGGACTACTAGAGCCAATGCAGTTCAAATGTCAGGAACTGATGGTGGGAGAAGTGTTGTGACTGATTCTAATAAAACAGGAATTAGTGGGTTGAGTGACAACTAATGGGCCACACTTCTTACCATGTTAAACTCACACAAAGGTGGTGCTAATGAGAGGTTGACAGGTAAGCAAAATATTTTGCCTTGAATTATTGACACAGGGGCTTCGCATCACATGATCGGCACATATGAATATTTGAATGACTTGCGTGATATTATGCCTTGTCCGGTTGGGTTGCCGAATGGAGCAGAGACCAAAGCTTTGAAAGAAGGAACTGTGACTCTTGGAGAAAAATTGAAACTATGACATGTTTTGTTTGTGCCTAAATTGAAATGCAATTTGATTTCTGTGTCGCAACTTCTTGATGATTCCAATCTTGTTGTTCAATTCACTAATAAAATTTGTGCTATATAGGACCGCAATTCAAGGATGCTGATTGGAGCGGGTGAACAACGCGAGGGGCTTCATTTTCTCAAGGGAGTGGCTCTTATTTGTGCTTACAAGACAACTAGTATTGTGTCTTATGAGCTCTGACATAGAAGAATGGGTCATCCCTCTTCTAGGGTAGTATATTTAATTTATGAAGTTGATAGTATTGGTAGAAATGATGGTGTGAAGAATAAGTTTTGTGATATTTGTTTAGAGCTCAACAAACCAGAGAAGTGTTCTTTTCTAGTGATAATAAAGCTAAAGAATGTTTTGACCTGATTCATTGTGATTTATGGGGAGCTTATAGGGTTCCCGTTTCTTGTGGAGGTATTTATTTCTTGACAATCGTTGATGACTGTTCACGTGCGGTGTGGATACATTTTTTGAATAGAAAAGATGAGGTTGCTTGTGTTCTTAAAAATTTCATCGTAATGGTGAGACGACAATTTGAAAAAGATGTGAAAATTTTTAAGAGTGATAATGGTATTGAGTTTATGTGTTTGACAAAATATTTTGCTAAACATGGAATTTTACATCAAACTTCATGTGTCGGGACACCACAACAGAATGGGTGTGTAGAAAGAAAGTATCGTCATATTCTCAATGTAGTGAGAGCCTTGCGATTTCAGGCACATTTACCTATTGAGTTTTAGGGTGAATGTGTTCTTACAGCTAGATATTTGATTAACAGGACACCATTTGTTTTATTGGATGGTAGGACACCATATGAGATCTTATACGGACAAGCCTCCTCCTATAAGCACATTCGAACTTTTGGGTGTTTGTGCTATGCCCATGACCAAAATCGGGATAAAGACAAATTTGCTAGTCGGAGCTGAAAATGTATTTTTGTTGGGTATCTGTTTGGAAATAAAAGTTGGCGGTTATATGACTTGGAAAGCGGCGAATATTTTGTTTCAAGGGATGTAATCTTTGTTGAAGTAGAATTTTCGTACTTCAACAATGTTGTCAACTCTTCTTTGACCGAGAATAGAGTGGTGGATTACCCTACAGATGATGAGGACCCGTATGTGCAGAATGACATGGAGGAGCAAGAGGCTTCTGTCTCGGATGTAGAACACGAGATTGATGTTGAGATGGGTGATAATATGGAGATGGCTACTGATGGGAATACTGAAGTAGGAGACAGGGGGGACACAGACGTGTCAAGACCTATGGTGTCTGAGGAACAGTTTGGCAAGGGAAAAAGGGTTAAGCAACCTTCTGTTCGGTTGAAAGACTATGTAATGCATACCATTCGAGTAAACCCCTCAGCGAGTTCATCGTTCCAGTCAAAATCCTCAGGTACACCCTATCCTTTAGCATATTATGTGAATTGTGATAAATTTTCTGCACAACATCAGTTCTTTCTAGCAGCTATTACCACAGGGTATGAACCAAGCACTTATGTTGAGGCAATAAAAGATGAACGTTAGAGAGCAGCGATGAGAAAGGAGATATAGGCTCTTGAAGACAATGGAACATGGACAGTAGAAGACTTGTCTCCCGGGAAGAAAGCAATCGGGAGCAAATGGGTCTACAAGATTAAATATAATTATGATGGAAGCATTAAGAGATGCAAGGTGCACTTAGTGATTCTTGGAAATAAACAAGTCGAAAGCATAGATTACAATGAGACTTTTGCCCCGACAGCAAAGATGGGCACAATACGAATGTTTCTTGTCTTTGCAGCTGCGAAGGGTTGGGAACTGCATGAAATGGATGTACATAATGCCTTCCTGCACGGTGAGTTAGATGAAGAGGTATATACGCAGATGTCGCCTGGTTTTGCGTCTCCAACACCAGGTAAAGTCTATAGACTTTGAAAGTCATTATATGGTATGCGACAGGCACCCAGGTGCTGGTTTGCCAAGTTAGCAGCGACGCTGACAAGTTGTGGATTTAAGCAATCGTATTCTAATTACTCATTATTTACTTATGAAGCTCAACAAATTCAACTCAATGTTCTTCTCTATGTTGATGATCTAATTATATCTAGAAATGATGGAATGGTTGTGCAATAGTTCAAAGATTATTTGAGTCGGTGTTTTCATATGAAAGATCTAGGAAAATTAAAATATTTTTTGGGGATTGAAGTTGCGAGAAACTCAAATGGTATCTTCTTATGTCAATGCAAATATACACTGAACATTATCTCTGAGGCTGGGCTGCTAGGAGCCAAGCCGATTAGGACTCTTCTTGAACAAAACCATAAATTAGCACTTGCCGCGAATTCTGATTTACGTGATCCTGGACAATATAGACGCCTGGTGGGTCGGTTCATCTACCTGACGATTACCAGGTGATTGCTCAGATTTTTGTCGTTTATTGGATCAAAACAAAATTTATAACCTAATTCACTCTTCTATAGCAATTTGCACCCAATCAAAAAGTGGTTTTAGTACAAACTACTGTAGTATAGTGGTATTTAGGTATCGTCTACAAGGATGGATTATTCTCGGTAATTAAGGCTTGAATGAGATGATAAAAAATGATTATGATAAAGTGAAATTGACTTGAAATTGCATGATAAAATCTCAAGATAACAATGTATTCAAATTGAAATGAAAATGAAGTGTAAAAGAGAAGAAAATTAATAAGATGTGAGATTCTCGGAGTTAGGATTTTCTAGAGAACAATTTCCATGGTGAATAGATGTTGAGATCTAATTTTCATCAAGTTAGATTGAAAACCTAAATTTTCATCTAAACCGATTTTTGATTTAGCTTTAGGTCTAGATCTAATTTGTCTTTAAATTAGGTATTCTAATCCAAGAGATCAATTCAATTCATATATTCAATTCATCTTAAATTATCTTCCAATGATTCACACAATGCAACTATTCAATCTCATCAAATCTAGCATTAAGAATTTGATGAATCTACTTAGCTTGCATTGTAGTAATCATCTAAGACAATTTGAAGAGAAAAATCCCCAAATTTCAGTTAATCAATCAATTGGATCAAATTACCTTTGCAATTCAAGCTCAATTCTCTAATTCACCATAGATCTTACCTCTAGATCCTCTCTCCTCCAAGAAAAACGAGACTTAGCCACTCATGCTTGGAGATTTGATCTCACAAGACATGTTTAGCTACCGAGAAAATGAGAGAAAATGAAGGAAAGTAGAGAATTATATAAAGAAAAGAAATCTAAAAAGTTCTACAATTAGAAAATGTATCAAAAGTCTTTAAATGAGTCAATCACATTTCTATTTATAGGCCAAGGTCAAGTGGACACTTGGCATCATTTAAGAGGTCTTCCGGAGGTTTCTTCATCAAGGAATCTGGAGAAAATGTATTTTTGCACGAGCCCCTAGCAATTTCGCATGATGGTGCAAAGTGGAAAGTCCATTAGCTGCATTTTTGTTTTGCTGGAGCGTTTCGCATGACTGTGCGAAAATTTCACATGGTCATGCGAAATTGAAAAACATGTTTCCCTTATGTGCTGCAGCCAAACCTATTCTGTTTCATTTCGCATGACTATGCGAAAATTTCGCATGGTCATGCGAAATTGAAAAACATATTTTTTCGACTCCTCCTTGCAATTTCTCCCATTTCTTCATTTTTAATCCATCTCCATCACCTTCAATTAAGCTCCAAATCCCAATCCAAACCGATTGCATTGCTTCTTTCATTATGCATTTGGATCATCATCAACTTTATTTGTTTTTTTCAATTTGATTCATCTCTTTTGTCACCAATTTATCAAAATCATACCTTGAAATGACTCCAAAACTTCATAAAACTTGTTAGTAACTCTTGCAAGGGCAACAACATGCTAATCGAGTGTTTTAGGCATAATTACTACTCAAAAGATGTGAAACTCATGAGAATTATTATCTAAAATATGCTCTTTTTGAGTAGTAATCACCAAGCCAGTGTCTTATTGTGTGCAAATGCTTCCTCAGTTCATGCAGCAACTGAAGGATGAACATTGGGAAGCAGCTTTGAGAGTTGTTCAATATTTGAAAGGCAATCTGGGATAAGGTATCCTTTTGTGTTCTGATTGTGACCTGAAACTATATGCTTATTGTGACTCATATTGGGCCAGTTGTCCTTTAACACGACGATCTTTGACTGGTTATTTTATTCTTTTGGGCAATTCGCCAATCTCTTGGAAGACCAAGAAGCAACATACGGTGTCTCGTTCTTCGGCTGAAGTGGAATATAATCCATGGCAACCACAACTTGTGAATTGAAATGGTTGAAAGGATTGTTGTCTACCCTTGGTGTGATGCATTCTGACCCTATGCATTTGTACTGTGATAGTCAAGCGGCTTTACACATAACAACTAATCCTGTTTTTCATGAACGAACAAAGCATATTGAAGTTGATTGCCACTTTGTACGTGATGAGATACAAAATGGTGCTATTCACACTAAGTATGTTCATACTTCTATGCAGCTAGCATACATTTTTACGAAAGCTTTGGGAAAACGACAGTTTGACTTTTTTCTTCGCAAGTTGGGCATTCGGAATCCTCATGCACCAACTTGAGGGGGGGTATTAGCGATTATAGGCATGATTTTTTTGGTAAGCCTTGATTGGTAAGCCGTAAGTTTTGGTAGGCAAATATTGTGTTTGTAATCTGTACGTATTTTCTTCCTTGTTTAGTTTTACCTTGTTTAGGAGTTTTCCTTGTTTAGGAGTCTTGATGTATCTTTTCTCTGTGTATATATATTTGCAACTGATGAGAATAAAAGACAAAAGAAAATTGATCCGAAATCACCTAGAGTTTTTTTATAGATGAATGATTTTAAAATATTTTCTACTAGGTGATTTAACACCCTTATGCATGAAGATAATCAATTCAATTATCAATTTATAACCCTATAATGGATTTGTAACCCTATACTCCTTTAAGACCTGTTACCTTTTCCTTCAGGTTATGAAGGAGTAGAAGGATTTGGGAAAAATGTATCAACTGGTTTTTCTACAGAACGGTTCATGATGTTTGTATGGATCTATGATGCATCTTTACACCCAGCATTGGGTACTTCTCATACACTAACTACCCTAGCTCTACTATATGTTTTGTTTCATTTCTTTCGGAATGGTGACAAAGGCTTGTTCTTCTGGAACAATGACAAGGACTTGTTTTATAATATGCATACTGCCAGAAATTCAAAGCAAACTATCAGTATTCAATGTGCATTCCTGAGCAATATCTCATTTTTTAATTATGGTTTTCTTTCCCAATCCCTTAAAGAGGGGATGCTTCTTCAGTGAAATCCACCAATTGAGCTAAAAGGAACCTCAAGGGACATTTACATTTCTGCATTCGAGGTAGCACATGATCCACTCAATTCTCTTGTAGAGATATTGCAGAGAAAATCATAAGATTTTTTCATACTTGATTTCTTGCCTAGCCAACACCTGCAAACTGAAATTAAGAACCAATTACAAATTCAAGGAATTTTACTTTAGTAACGGAAGAGAAAAAACATGATGACCGAAAAAGGGTAATAGACATAATTGGAGTTGACTTCAATTAATCAAATGAGCATGAAGGGAAATCTTATTCTTTACTATGCTTCCTTGCATCAGCTTTGATGATCCTTTGAAAGCAAAATTTAACATAAGGTTCTTTCTTTGGTCATATGTTTGCTGGTCCATTTTCTTGAAATAGATCTCCAATTTTTTAATTTCATCAACAAACACAAGTGGTACTTGAAAAAGCTTGAATGGATTGCTACTCTCAAGATTGGGATGCCAATGAACCCACTTCACTTAAAACTTTCTAAATTTTCGTTATATTGACTTAAAAGCAAAGAAATTGGAAGTTATATTCTCGAATTATAAGCATTATAAAATTAATTGAGCAACTGACTAGGTAGGATAACATCGATAAGAATTTGATCACATTCCATTACCACTCTTCCACCAGCCAATTTTCCCTCAAATTGAGCTTTTTAGAACTCAACTATAGCTTGTATATGAAATTCAAATACAAAACAATGATTCAGAATCACGTTAACAAACCTTATATTCTTAACAGAATATCCTAACCCAAAATATGTTCATAAATAAGGTTCATCCCAGCCATGAATCATCTTGGGTTGAACCTTATTTCAACAAAAATATGTTCATAATTTTCGAATGGAGCATCAATCCAAGCTGGAAAAATTAGTTTGGAGACTAACCTTTCTCTTAGTAACAACCATGCGTGGAATCCCGAGGCCTATGAGTACTCAGGAGTCCATTAAAATTATGTTGGATAACAAAAAATGCAGGAAATTGCAACCACTGGTCCAACCTCTTGCACCTAAAACAATCCAAAATTTCATTTCTTTGATTAGGTTCTGAATTGAACCGCTTAGTTTTTGAGAAAAGGTCAAGGGAAACTAAAAGAAACGTAAATTTTCCTCATTTACAAAGGATGGACATATACAACCAAATTATATAAGGCTTTGTTGGATCATTTCGTCTTAGCTTTTGGTTTATCAGGTCTGCATTCAAGGCGACATAAATATTGCAGCTTTGATGTGCAAGTAATCCATTTTCTGCAACAACTGAAGTTGAAGTAGTACCTTCAACAGTTGATATCATGAGGCAAATTAGAAAGAAGTGAAATTCATCATGCAAACAGATAAAGAGACAAACAGCTAACAAGTATAGATCCAAGGAAAAGAAAGGAAATACAATTATGTCTGAGATCAGACTTCCTAGTTAAACTATTCAACAAGAAGCTTCACAATCCACCAGGGTCACTGGCACCTTTGAAATGAAAATTTTGAATTAGGAAAAATGAAGAAAAGAAAGTAATAGCCCGTTCAATTTAAAAGGATCAAGTATCAACACTAACACGAAGAGTTAAGCATGTGGTAAGAGTAAGTTTCACACCTATTGCTCTTGTCCAGCATGACATTAGCACTTTTTCTGTTTTTTCCTTTCAAATGTAGTCTCTGCTCACTAATAGAAGATCGGGAATGCCAATCATCATCTTCCTAGTTGATCAATACAGATGCACGGGTAAGATAGATTAAAAAATGGAAATTTTAAAAAAGAAAGAAATAAGGGAAAAAAAAAAAGGGACATCCAATGTGAACATAAGGGATATAGTATCACATTAAAGTATCCAATACAAAGGTAATGAAGTGCACTTGGTAGATAGAAAGAAAGCCAGTAATTGAAAGAAAATGTATGCAAAACAAGCATCATAATTTGTATAGAAGAAAAGTTACTTTTATGCTACGTTTGGTTCACGAAAATTACCAAGGAAAGAAAAACAAATACTAAGAAAAATGATTTTCTCATGTTTGGTTTCACTATGGAAATTAAATAGGAAAGAAAATCAAATATAATTAAAATTAATTAGAAATTTATACATTTTTAAGTTATTTAATCTTTCAATAGAGAAGAAAAGTAGGTGAAATGAATTTGAAATAACATATAAAAATAATTTATTGATTTTTTAAATCAATTTTTATTTTCCTTTACTTTTTCTTTCCTCCTACTTTTCCTCTTTATTTTCTTTTCCTCACATTTTCCTTCAAACTTTTTGGAAACCAAAAATAGCCTTAGAGTTTGTGATCATAGACACCATTTACAAAAGATATAAGTAAATAATGCTTTATATAGTCATGTAGATATGTCATCTACTCCTAACTTGTCATGGAGAAAGTAGACAAGTTACAAAGACCTTGATGCCATTTCTCTCACTCTTGGCCTTTCAACTCTATGAGGAAAAAACTGATAACATAGACTATGGTCATCTACTAGACTGACATGCTAAAATAAAAAATAAAAAGAAGATCGTTGATTATCAAATTTCTTGCCTAATATCACAAGATACCCAAGACCTTAATTGCTAAACACTAAACACAATACAACAAAAGATCAAATATGATAGCTAAAAGATTGATTTGACATAGTTAAATTTAGATTCAAAATTTATTGTCCATTTCTTTTCTTGCATTTCCTCAACAACAAAAGAAAGGGTAAAAGAAATTACAAAAGAAAATCAAAAGCCTAATATGAATGATAAAGAGTAAAAAAGCTCAGATTTTAAATCAAACCCAAATCCAAAAACTCTAAGGTCATGTTTGGTACATGAGAAGTTGATTAAGTGTCATAATGAAAACAATCTTGAATTATACCTGCACATGACTGAATTCTCCAAGCATCTCCAACTCCAACTTTAGCCATCACTTCACCAAAGCATCTATCTATGCAATACATCATGGTATTGTAATTTCTATAGAAATTGCTAGAAAATGGGGTATGGAAAGGTAAAATATTTGTTCCAATACATATTACACAAATAATGGTAACATCATTACTAATATAGTCTAATTACATTATTGAATTTCAAAAACTTTATGATAGACTTATTTTAAAGAGAACAAATTACCTATAAAGACATTAAACAACATTAATATATATACTTTTCTTTCACCTAAAATCATGTATAGATTGAATAAGAATTTTAATACAAATTGTCCCCAATTGATGTTCCCAATTAAGTTCTCTTGGGGTGTATACCAAGACATGTAGCTACCTTCCAAATAGGAAGTTAGAGCCAATAAAGTTGCATAGGGGAAAACAAAGAAGAGCTACTTAAATTCCTCAATATCATAAATTACACACATCACTCTCTTTATATCCTTCAATTTCGGAGTCAGACTAGGTTTAACATTAAGCTCTTAGGGAACCAAGTTTGTTTTGTTAATATGGAATTCTTTTCATGATGCCTACATCATAAGATTTCAATTGGATTGTCTTGCACCTAAGAAACTCAAGTTGGCTATAAGCAATGTTGGTTTCCCTAATAACCACGAACATAAAGAAAAATTCAAGTCATAGTAAGCCAAGTCCAATAACCCGCAAAAACCTAATTCACTTAAAAGCACAAGTTGATTGTCGCTGGCAATGGTGGCAGTGAAGAAATAGTTTATATACATTTGAATCATCTAGTTCATGCAAAATCGTCCGATTCACACGGTTCGATGATCAATCCTTTGATTCATGTAGTTCATAGTTGGTTTAACCCCTAAATGGTTGAAATCACCCACTTAGACTGGTGAGGCCACAAGTTGACAGTTTAATTGGTTAGACTAAATGGTTTGGTTCAGTTTTCAAATCATTAGTCTATAGAAAGGAAAAGATTTAGAAAATATAACTATATATCGACAACTAGTATTCTTGGCTTAACAACCATCTCTTAGTGCAAAAAGGTGTAAGCTAGTGTATCTTTATTAAAGAAAATGGAAGTAGATTAGTGATAAAAGCTAAAAAATTCCGTATTTTATGCCCAAGTTTAAGTATTTCCATTTGATATTAAGTTCCAAGTAAGTTACATCATTTGATTTATTACTAAATCCCTAATTTTGGGATTCATACTATTGGAATACCCTAGAAAAATGTAATATGAGATCATTGGTGCAATAGAAAACTAGATATGCCTTTAAGACTTTTCTAGGGTAAGGATAGCAAAAAGAAATCATACATCAGATTTTGATGTTCCCAAATCTTTTTCCAATTGAAGAAGAACATAATCTTGAAGACCTAGAGATCTTTTGCTCAATAGCTCTTCTTTAGATCTTGGAAATAGAGAAGGGTGAACTTCTCTCTTTAGAAGGATGGGGGCTAGGGTTCTCTCTATCTTGTTTTGGAAGACAATAATGAACTAGATTGTCTAACCCTAAACCTTAATAGGACACATATATATAGACCTCTTTGTGGACTTAAGTGACTTGAGCCCATCTTGGGCTTAGGTCACTTAATCTACAACATTGAATTCTATTTAATTAATTAGGCTTATTAGGCTTTGATTAATTAATCTAATCTAAAAATACAATTCATGATCTCTTGTACAACCTTGTACTTTCACCAAAATGCTCGTATACACACATAGGAACAAAAACTTTACTATCCCTCAAAATAATGTGCCACCAAGGAGAGTGAGCTCGAGTAGAGACCATTGGGACCCATAAAAAAATATCAATCTTCTTCAAATCCAATTTTGAAGTTGACTTAACATCCCACTACGAAGAGTTAACTACACTCTAGCATCCTATGAAATTAAATTCAGAAATAAATTTATTAAATCCAATTTAATCAATTTCTCATATCCATGACCTACTAACCATTACATGTAAGCTCCCTATGAACTGGTAACTATAATATAATAAGGTGAAAGTTATCAACCCTTCAGGATTACCTCTACCATCCTTGAGTCTTAAGTCCTTTTATTATATGACTAACTGACATACTTTGGTTTATCAAGAGCATATGTCAAATTATACTAAAGAAATTGTTGTAAGGCCACAAATTTCTTGATAAAAAGTCCTTAGGATCATTTAAGAGGGTATATCGTCTCACTTTCATGTGATATCATGGTACCTATCTTGAGAACACATATTAACACAAGCCTTAATTAACAATGACCTAATTTATATGGAATATATGACCATCTCGAGCTATAGGTCAAAGCCATTGAAGACCTCAACACTAGTTCAATATTCTTTCAAAGTTGATAACTCATGCAACATAGTAACTTTGTGAAATCTGGACTACCCGATAGCCAATGTCATGATACACCATAGGTCTTATTCAATATATAACCATACATACCAATACACTCACTATGGGAAATTCATCATAATGACTAAGACAAGTTATCCCTCGAAGAGACAGTGCACTACAACCTCAAATGGATTGTTTAAATCCATAAACTAGCTATGAACAACTCATCAACTTGTAAGAAACCCATGACTTGGATCTTCCATGTAATTGCTAATATATAAGCCATGTATAATGTATGTGATACAGACTAGAATACTGAAATCAATTATAATGCATAAGTGGAATAATAAAGTGAAATTGAATGAAATCATGTATTATTACATCATGTTATGCTTTTAAGGACTTTATCCTAACAAACACATCTTTGTAGTGTTCTTTTTTCCTATTTTTATGCAAAATTACAAAGAAAAATGGTCAACTATTCTCCACTCTATAGTGCATCTAGCTCTTCCTACCATATTTTTTGTTTGTTCTTTCCATGTTTTCTAGTTGTCGTCTATGCTCAAAATAACCACAACCATGGTTGCACATGCTAAGAAGAAGTTGTTGACAACTTTTCTTAAAGCAACTACTAGTGCCATATTTCTCTTTTATCTCCTACATTTTAAAGGGGAGTATGGTAATTTCTCTATTTAATAGAGGTAAAGTTAGACTAATAGATATACAAAGAAAAAAATAAGAAAAAAATTTAGAATATAGTTTGTAGTCATCATCTTTAAGAAAAAAAACAAAACATTATGGTTGTAAACCTTCATTTCCATTTATAAGATTTTCAATTTCAATTTTAGTTCTAATTTTTTGCTTTAGTTTCTGTGTTGTCACCATGAGTGGAAAAATTTCCAATATAAAGTAAAGGAAAGCTTAGGCTACTCCAGTCTTATTGTTTCCAATAAGAATGAAGTAGCCTAATTTGGCTTACTCATATGGTCTAGGCGCAAGATCACTTAGGGAAAGTTTTGTATGTACCATTTTTACTACTTTCATAATCCTGAAGCTACCTGATTGAGGAGTTGATTCTTGAGTAAGAATTAGTACATTTTACTCTTGCCATATTATAAACTAGTTTTGGAATGGTGGAAGGAAGCAAAATCTTGTTTGTGTTAACCAAACCATGCACACACACCAACTAAAAATAAAGAAAACAAGATATTTAACGTGGTTTAATAATCAATATGATCCTTATGTCCATAGAGTGCACCAACACTCAAGAATCTGATAATCAAATGAAAGAAGAGGAGTATAATGGTGAAGCTCTCACTCTCCTCTCAATTGCTACATGCTCTAAAAACACCCTAAATCATAAAAAGGTTCAATATACAATGGAGGCAAACTCATCATTCATCAAATAAAATAAATAAATAAATTCAGTGGTGTTGCCCTCTTCAATCCCCACAAGCTAACCAGGTAGCTTGATCCTTAGAAGCCCAACGAGGAGCTCAACCCCTAGTATCCCCTACGAAGCATAACAACACTCATTCAAACTTCACAATCCAATAGTTTATGGTGGCTTTACAATATAATTGAATGAATGAATGCATTGAATGCTGTAGTGTTACACTTATGGTGATGGGTTGTCCATCAAAATGATATTTCAGAGAAAGCTTGAATGGGGGATACCTTATGCTAACCTAAAACCTTGATTATTTCTTCAGTTTATTTAAATATATTGTTTCTTAAGCCTCCTATCAAAGGATTAATAACAAAAATATCAAAATTTGTTCTTTCATTCTCTCTTTGAACTCATTTTCAATCACTTGTTTGGGTTCAACACCTGAATACTCATCAGATATTACAAATTAAAATCTTGTAACTGGAGACTTGACAATAAAGAGAATACAAAATCAAATAGCAAGTATAGAGCAATGACAATGACAATGACAACTAGCATTGAAGGTACATGGTTTAATAGCCAATAAGAGATCTATACCAACCAATATATTCAAAAAATATTTGAAAATTCCTTCCCATGTTATATTGAGATTCATTTAAAGAATAAAAATAAAAGATAAATTATTGTTGTGGAAACTCTAATAAAAAAGGCCTAACATTGAGATGCTAAATTATGGTTGTGTAAGGGACCTTTAAAAAGGGGCTCACATTGAAGTATGGTAAAAATGACCAAATATAAGTTTAATTCCTCCCCTATTTCTTGTATGACATTGGAGGAGGTGATGATAAATAATGCTTTAATTGTTGGAAGGCATTTTCACAGTCATCCATCCATTGAGGTTGATATTTTTTCTAAGTAGTTTGACAAGGGGTAGGCATTTGTTCAAGTTGTATGATATGAATTTGCTGAGTGGAACAATCTAACATGTGAACCATTGTATCTCCTTTAAATTTATAGGGAAACTTAACAAGAATTTATATGGGCTAAGCTTCAAAAGTGTAAAAACAAAAGTGTCTTCATGATCCAACAACTTTAACTCCTCCATGAATTATTGAAATTTCACACATTGTCTTTTAGATGGTCATAATTGTGACTGCTCCACTTCTTGAATTTCTTGAATTTCCTTTTTAGACTAGCTCCCTTCAGGCTATGGGAGCTACCTAAAATCTTGCAACTTTATCAAATCCTACAACACTATTGTGAGAGTAAAAAACTATAGTTTTGAAAACATAACCTAGGATTCTTTGTCTTGAACCCTAATTCACATACCATCGACTAATACAACACCCTTAGAAGATTTATGGAACATGGACACTTGCTAGATTGATATATCACTTGTATATTGAGTGACTTTTTAGCCTCTAAGATAGGTGGGGCGGCGACAAACATTTCCTTCTCAAAGTTAGAATACTTGTAAGCCTTAGTAAGGCAACTCAAACCCAAAGTCAGGACACCACGTCATTAATATTTCACTTGTGAAACCCAAAGGCTTGACATGAAAATGACCTAATAAATTGAAAAAATTAGTGACATGCTAATAACAAAACCTGTCTGAAGTAGTAAGATTACCAAAAAGTCTTAACTAGAAATTTGTCTTTACATACAAAAATCCATAAATCAAACTTATGACAATTCTTCCAAAAGTAGTATTAAATAAAAGCCACTAAAATCCAAGTAAATTAGTCTCAAAACTAAACAAATAAAGGTAGTTATTGAGCTCTTCCTACCCATGTCACTCCTTAGAATCAAGTGCACTTAAAAACATTTAATAAAAGAGTAATCTCGAAAGCCCAATAAGGGGTAGAGATCAAGTATATTTATTTTAAAAAAAAAAGGAATAAGAAATGCGTGTAACATGAGTATAATCATACAAAACAAACTTCTATTACATGTTCTATTGTCATGAAAGTATAAAATCAAATTTCTTGATAAACCTGTATATTTACAAAACAAAATTCTGGTTGTCAACAAAAACGTCCATCATAGTAGGACTTATAAAAGTGGTAGCTTTAAATGTTTCTTACATGTTGGTGGATGGTACTAGAACCATAACCAATCTAGTGGTATACTATAGGTCAATAACTACCTTGTTGACTAGGTTTTTAGATCATCACTATCCCACTAAGGGAAACAAAGATCAACATCATTTCCCTTGTTGACTAAGACTAGATAACCAAAAGGCACATGTAAGACAAAAATTAGTCAAAGTAAAACAATTCCCAATTTCATTATTTCAAACTTCTCTAAACATTTTTCTGAATTTACAAAAATATACTTGATCATGTATAACAAAAAAAAAAAAAAAAAAAACACACCATATTTTTACAAAATCCCTTGACTCGAATATTCTAAAGGAACAAAGTTGCAAAAAATTCCTATGAATCACCTGAGAGATATAATGGAATCCTTCGTATTAAAGTTTGAATAAATTTTATACTCTAAATATAAATTTATTTATTAATTAGCCCTATACCAAAATTAGGTAAATCAATTCATCCCAAGAAATATCTAATTTCAATTACTTAGGTTGACTTAACTTGTTTTTCATAAACAATTACTCAAAGCTCTTTCCTAAGGAATTTTAATATAGTGTTTTTTTGGCATCCAAGCATTTAAATAATTTATTTAACCTTTTATTAAGATTAATTCTTTTATACCTCAAAAGCACACCAAAAACACTTCTACAACCTCCAAGGTTGAAAATATATGTGTTATTCATAAAAATCATCTTATTATTTTTGTTGCATAGTAAAAATCCTATTTTTAATTCAATAGATTGATTGTGAACTCAAAACCATTAGAGTATAGGATTTTGATTTAAAATCCAAATTTTTATCAATCTTATAAAAATAATTTAGGACCTTATTCACAGCCATCATGAATCCCACATCGACCAAGGTAAGTTTTCCAACAAAGAAAACAATGGAAATCTATAGAAGAACAACCTTAAGTGTGCAGAAAAAGGATGTAGCAATCGAGCACCTAGATTAGAGCTTGAGTAGTGGTGTCAAACACTCAAGTAGTTAAATAAGTGCTTGAGTGATCAAGCAGTGCTTCCAACAGTGGTAAGCTGCTTCCCATGGTGCTAAAAAATTTTTAGGCACTTGATTGCTGGTGATAGCAAATTGGAAGTAAGAAGGGGTGGTGGCTAAAAAAAGCATTGTTTGGGATTTTTTTTTTGTAATAAATTAGGGTTTACTTGTAATCCTTTTTAGTTGTAGGTTTATTTTTGGTAAATTTGGATTATAATCCAAATGGATTATAAATTCATGTAACAAGATCCCTAAGGCCATTAGAGTAATTGATTTATTTTACTATGTTATGCTATGTTTATTGGTTAGCATGAGATAATTGAATAATAAAATAATGGAAAAATGATTTTGGTTTTTCTTGAGGAAAATAAATTTTCATGAGAAATGTTTTTCATTGATATTTTTCTAAAACTATTTGTTGTTAAAAGTCCTATTTCTATTCCTTTTTGGGACTATTCATTTGATTTTCGATAGGTGGTTCTTTAAGCTCTCCCACCCTGAGAAAAAGAGAATGACAACTATGATGGTCCTCAAGGCTCTGCTCCTAAAAATGAGGAAACCATCAAGTTCTTCAAGCTCTTCACCCTTGAGAGAAGGGCTTTTATGGATATGGATAGTTTAAGGATAAAGGAATAAGAGAGCAATTATTTTAGCACATAAGTTCCAATTTAAAAAGTAAATAACGGATATGAAAAATCTCATGATAGAGAATTTATTTTAAGAAAGATTACCAAAATTTTTGCGAAATGTTTTAATAATTTAATGGAGATATAAAATATTTTGAAAATATGTTCCAAAATGGATTGTTTAATTTATTTTAAGGAAATAAAACATTTTTTGGAAGTTTTTTCATAGAGAATATTTTATCCATTAAGGAACTACTAAAAGTTGTGTTTTTGTTAATATTTAATGGAATAAATTATTACAAAATTTCCATGAGAATATTTATTTGGAAAAGTGTAAGGAATAAGGAAAGTAAATGTTATGAGGATTTTTTAATATGAGAAGAAAAAGTTCCTATAGAGGATAAAGTGCTCTCGATATTTTCAAAATCTCATAAATTAATGGTAATTTCCTTACACTAGAGTTTCCAATTTGGAAAATAAATATTTTGAAAAATTTCATCAAATATAATTTATCATTAAAAGGTTATTACCAAAAGACTTAGCAATTTGATGAATTTGAAGGTATTTCCTAGATAAAATATTTATTAATTGGATTTGTGTAATGAAAGGAGAATTTTATGAAAATAGTTTTTAAAATTTTGAGAATAGAGCTTTTTATCAAAATTTATTTTGACAAAGTACTCTCATGCAAATTTTAAAATTTCATATTGATATTCTCCTATTACACTAGGTTTCCAATTAGGAAATAAATATTTTTGTAAATTCTAAAAGTAAATAATTTATTCATCAAGGTAAGTACTAAGGATTTAAAATGCTCTTAATTAATTCAAAAGATTAAGTGGGAAAGGGTCATAGGCAAGCCCACGACCTCTATTATCTAGTCTATCTTGATTTGGGTTCATTACTATCCCCATGATAGGTTAGGCCCTAGTAATCAAGGGACACGGACTCTTCTTATGGACAATACTAGATATGTCTGTAGTGGAAGCAACCACCCCCATAAAGGGGGTTCCTTACTTGGCGATATTGATTGTTTAAGGACAAAGATTATACATTTGACATTGGATATGAAGTGGTCAAATTACCCTATGTTGTCCCACTTGCATAGTCCATTGGGCCAAAGAAGAGGTATGTTGATCTTGCATTTAGATACCTTTCATGGTTAAGTTCGGAGGTCAATATGAGAGAGAGTCTCTAACTAGTAATACGGTCATGACCTACCCCACATAGGCTTGATTCTTATGATACTAGGATACCTTGCAAAAAGACATGTAGTTTGAGAACACTACATTTTTGTTAAATCAATTTCCAACTTGCCTTGAAAGTTCAATTATTTCATATGCATGGTTGTTTTTTCTTTATTACAAGTTATCTTGTCTATTATTTATTATTACTTTCTTTCTCACTTTGGAATAAGCCCAACTAATCATTTGGACTCAATATTAATTTGGATGTAGTAGCTAGTTTACGTAGAATTAACTATTCCTTAGGAACTAACCTAACATGATGAAAGATTGGTATATCAAAGGTGACATTAGTCAAATTAGAAGACCAAGTGTATATGTGAACCCGCATTTTTCACGTGGGTCCCCACTCAATTGGCGAGACTCGCTTTTTAATAAGGAAAAATAATTCTTTTTGGAAAAAAAAAGTCAAAGTCACCACTTATTTTTTTTTATTTTAAAAGGAAAAGTAAAACAAGAAAGAAAACCCTAAATAAGTGACTCCAAAGTTTTGGAAAAGCATGTCTTGAAAACCTGAGTCTTGGTCCTAGGATTAGGTTACCTATTGGGAAGGTACCTCAAAGAGATAGCATCCCTATAAGCCCTAAAGAGGTCTCTACTAGCTAAGTTGAGGGAAATGTGGCTATTAATCGGTTGATTATAGGTACCTAGGAAGGCTAAGGTGATTTTAAGACTAGCATGCGAAATAAGAAATCAAATTACAAGCATAAAGAAGAGTTAGGGTGGTACCTGGATTGCTTCTTAAGTGCTATCACAAGACATTGAAGTTGGTTCAAACACTAAGATGTATAACATGCAACATGCATTTTATCTCATTCAAATAATCAAGTAACAAACAAAACATACAAAGCCACATGTCCGAATTTGCACACTCAAGGTTTGCATGTTTGTATAATTAAAGGGATAAAAGGTGTACAACGTGTTTACACGTGATAAAATAAGGTTAGAACAATTCATGATAATAAATAACTATGATGCAAAACACTAATATATACAACATTTGTATAGCTAAAAAATGAGCAAGATTCCAAGGGAGTATCATCTACACCTAGGACATACATACAAGCTCATTGTTAAATTTAAACCAATACTCAAGACAGTTATAAGTGTTAGAATTTGTGCTAAGACAAAAAAAACATGCAACAAGGGGTAGAACAGTTGCATTCACTTGGAAAATCGTAAACAAATATCCAAAAACATTATTTTTGTCATGGGAAAACCAAACAACATCCTCATCATGCCTATATCACAATAACAAAGCTAAGATCAAGCAAAGATATATCAATTAACTTCATATTAAAAGAAAATTTAAAGACTATACAAAATTTCTAGCATGTTGTTAGATAGAAGCTTTCACAAAACAATTGCTAAAACAAATATCTAGAGTGAGAATTTAATTACAAAAAAATTCAAGAAACTTCTCCTATGTGTCTAAATGATCATTCAACTAGCTGAGAAATTTAATAAAGCTCCATTTAATCCTAGTTTACAAAAACATCCAAGAAGGTCCAGAACAAGGCTTAATTCAATAGCATGCATTTTTTTAAACTAACATAGAAGTGCCACAAAATCATATAAAAAATCAAGCAACATTTTTGGAATGCCTATTTTACAAGATAAATAAATACAAGGTCAGAAGGCATATGGATCAACTTTAAAAACAATCAAACAACCCCTCTGTTCAAAATTAAGGTAGTGTAGTGAGTGTAGAATTGAGGAAAAATATCAAATTGAATTTATTTTCAATATTTTTTTGTATATATCTTTCAATTGGAAAAACTATTTTCAATATTTTTTGTATCTAAAGTCAATTTAAGGAAGTCTAAAATTGAGGAAAAATATCAAATTGAATTTACAAAGTCATAGGATAATTTATTTTTATAAAAACATTTTGGGTAGTTAAAACCGAGTGAAAATAGAACCCCTAAAAGAATCATTTATATCTTTCATTTTAAAAATGCTTTTTAACTCAAACAAAGTTATAAATTTATTTTCAAGATGTCTACAATATCATAAAACCATAAAAAGAATGCAACTTGGATAAATTGAGTTGCATAATTTTTAAGGAAAATGTATTCTTTGTCTAAACCTCTAATGAATGGTTTTCTAAAGCCTTTTATTGGTTTAAAATGCTTTTGAAAATGATTTTAAGGGAAGCAAAAAGGTTAAATCCCAATCAATAGACACAAAATAGAGATTTTTGATTTCTAACTTAAGAGGGTTTTGAAAATAAGAGAAAAACTAATTTGGATCCCCTTTTTGGCTACCTTTCATTTGGGATAAAAGAGTCAAACTTATGATGAAAAAATTCATTTTTGAAAAGGAGGTAGCAATTTTGATTTAATTCAAAATATCAATTTCTAAAAAAACACTTTTTTTTTTTATTATTATTCTACAAAAAACAGTATCTCAAAGATAAATAACCAACATCATGAATTTTAACTAAATCACAAACAATAAGCATGCTTTCAAGAATAAACAAACAAACTTAATTTATCAACGAAGAGATTAAATTTTAGACAAATTGACAATGCTTTCCAAATCAAATAATCAAACTTCATGTATTAACTAGGAAACTAAATATCAAACAAATTAACGATGCTTTCAAAATCAAATAATTTAACTTTATACTTTAACAAGGAAACTAAATCCTAATAATTAATAACATGAAATATAAGCCAACACCAAAAATAATACGTGGTCACCAGAAAACTAAAATCCTCAGAATTTCCTAAATTTTCAAAAATAAAAGACAAGGCTTTGAATAGCATGGAAAATAATCATCTAATGACGTAAAACTAAAAAACAAGAAACAAATTATCAAACTTTGAAGACATGACATGGATTTACTTCTGAGTTAATTTAAACGAATTAAATTGAATTAAAAATAAACTTCAAAGCGAACACTTTATCACATGAAACAACTAATCTTATGAACTAAAATTATAAAAGCTTATGAACTAAATAAAATGAATTGAACTAAATTTACATGAACCTAAAAAGACATGAACTTGCATATATCAAATCAGTTTTTATTAATGCGTTTAAAATAATAAGAGTATTTAAAATGAATAGATGAATTAAATTAAACTAAAACAGGACAAATTTGAACATATGGAATTAACTAAACTAAGGAACTGGAAATTGTGAAGACAACCAAACTAAACAAATAGATTAGTAATAAATCTAAAACAACACTAAAGGTATAAACTTGATCACACGAATCCACTAAACCAAAAAACAAAAATAAAACTATAAAACTATGACTAAGCAAGATGGATTAAAACTAGGTCAAAACAAAATCAAAATATGAAACTTAACACTCAGAATCCATTAGATAAATAAACTAAAATAATAAAAAGACCTAATCTGAAAAAAATGAATTGAAACTCAAATTAAATAACATAAAAAGGAGTTTGATCATATGGAATTAATTAAAGTTAAGAATTAAAATCTACAAGACTATGGCTAAACAATATGGATTAAAAATAAACTAAACAAAAATTTTTTTTTCCCAAATTGACATCATGAATCAAAATTAAATTAAGCAAAATTCAAACATTTCAAATTAGCCCAATGGATCAAAATGAAACCAAACACGATTCCAACTTTCAAACCATAACCATGAATCTCAACAAACAAAGTTTTAATTTTTCAATCTAACATAATGCTAACATTTCAATGGAGCACCCTCCACTCTAATTTCTGTGGCCCGTGCATGCAAGTTGCTCAACTAAAAAAATCAAATCATATGCTCCTATCCATTACCCAGAAGCGCTACCTGTGGAGGCTCTTTTGATGCAAGTGTGGGTTGTACAATGGAATTTGTCGAAGCACATCCTAAAATTTCCGAAAGTGGCTGCTGCCCCCTTTCTCATATGGCTACGTGCTTAGATTTTTAAGTGGCAGATCCACTTTCCAATGGTGGTTCTAACCCCTCCAAGTGGGTTGTGAATGGCAGTCACGTAATCCCAAAAGGGCTAGATTAACTGAGTATGAAGACTGCATAAACCTTCTATCATGGGTGGGTTTTAGCACTGACAATGTGTCTTAAACAGTGAGAGGAAGGTGTGCACCAAGGGGCCATGAATGGCCACACGGGAAATGGATCCCTGGGTACAACTAGGTGGACAGGTGACCACTTGGATCAGAAATGATGACCTCCTTGGCACCACTCTTCAAATGTATGGTAGTTTATTCCCTACTGGTGAAAGCACCAGTGGACTCAACTATAACTTAGCACTGACCTCACTCCTTGGGATCTGTAGCTGGCTCCAAGACAGGAGACATGCTGGCAGAATGAATGATAAACCTATAAAATATTTACATAATCACATAGATTAATCATACATGATTAAAGGATACTAACAATAGGAAATTTCTATAAAGAACATACCTGTTTGAGCCATGATAAAAAGAAACCGTGATTGATTGTTGCAACCAAGTCTTCCTCTCTATGATCTTGATAATAGCTATGGTGGCTCTATGGGAAAATAGATAAACCCTTTTTATCTAGATTAGAGAGTGGACTTACCATAACTCAAATTGGATTCTCATTGGCCCCTCCCATAATGGGCTTCAATGAGACCCATAGCCTACACTTGCCACTCAACTGAGCTTCTACTCAAAAGATGCAAAACCCAATCCAAAATGTGATCACTAGTTAATTGGGTTCATTATAAAATATACTATCCATTAACCCATTTTTGAAAATACAAATTATTCAATTAATATTAGCCCATATAAAAAATTTTCCAACATTCTCCCACTTGGGCTACATTAATTGTTTTTGAGGATTCATTAAATTCATTTTGAAAATAAGACTCTCGGGTTAAGTACAGGAAAGTTTATTTTGTGTGGCCACACCTTTTTTTTTTGAAAGAAATGATAGTCTATAAGTAGCATCTTATTAAACTTATCCAGTCCAACATGGTCTTAATATTGGACTATAATGGTCTATATGTTAATCTCAACAAACATAATGCCCCTTATAGTCACGAATATTTATAACCATATCGACATGGATCGTAAACCCAGTAGTGTAGTAAGAAATCAAGGCCAACATGTGATCATCATCTATATGCATTGTTTCTTATTACTCCTCATTACAATTTACCAGCAAAATGAAATTGTAATTGCAATTTCTCAACAAAATGAAATTGCTTCAATTTCTAAACAATATGAAATTGCTTGACTTTAACAAGTCATATGTCACCAACAATGCACCACAAAATCTCAAAATAATGGTATTTGTGACATCCAACAATATACAACTGTAATTCTTAAGGTTCAATATCTCAAGATACTATGTTGTATGTAATTCAATTACGACATGCTATAATATAATACTTAATTATGATGATCATAATAAAAAGATTTTAATTTTGCAAGTCGCAGAACAATAATGATCAATGTTTACATAAAATAATAATTGAAATAAGGGAAATCACAAAAGCTCCCACTAAACCAAAGAATCAAAAGTCTTAATGACACCCATATTCACAACATGTTCCTTGAACGTTATGGGTTTTAAACATTTGGTTAGAGGATCAGCTAGCATGGACTTAGTTCTTATGTGCTCAATCACAATATCTCCTTTCTTCACTAAGTCCTTGACTGTAAGGTACTTGATTTCCATATGCTTAGAACCCGTACTAATCTTATTGTTCTTAGAATAGAACACAACTACATTATTGTCATAATAAATCACAATGGGTCGAAAGATGGAATCAACAACTTGCAACTCTGAAATCAAATTTCTTAGCCAAACAGCTTG
Source organism: Vitis x doaniana (assembly GCA_030345155.1). Classification (NCBI taxonomy): domain Eukaryota; kingdom Viridiplantae; phylum Streptophyta; class Magnoliopsida; order Vitales; family Vitaceae; genus Vitis; species Vitis x doaniana. The sequence continues at coordinate 9,909,759 of CP128322.1, forward strand.
AGATGACACACCATAACAAGCTACAAACTCAGCATACATGATCGAGGATGCAATTAGGCTCAGTTTGAAAATTTTCCATGAAATGGCTCCACCAGCTAACATAAAAATGTATCCTAAAGTAGATTTGCGATCATCAAAACAACCACCAAAATCAGAATCTGAGTATCCAACTACCTCGAGATTATCCACCCTCCTATACACAAGCATAAAATCCTTCGTTCTTTGTAGATATCTCATGACTTTCTTTGAAGCAACCCAATGATCATGTCCAGGGTTCGATAAATATCTACCAAGAATGTTAACAATGAAGGCGATATCAGGTCTTGTACATACTTGTGCATACATCAAGCTACTAATGGCACTAGCATAAGAAATTGTCTTCATGGCATTCTTTTCCAAATCATTCTTTGGACACTGTTCATTACTGAGTTTATCTCCATTCACAACAGGTACATCACCAGCTTTGCATGTCTACATATTGAATCTTTTAAGCACACGATTGATATAGGCTCTCTGAGATAACCCAAAGAGGTTTCGAGATCTATCACGATAAATCTCAATACCCAACACAAAAGATGCTTCTCCAAGATCCTTCATGTCAAAATTAGCAAACAAAATACGCTTGGTATCATTCAAGAGATTCACATTGCTACTAGCAAGTAGAATGTCATCGATATAGAGAACCATGAAAATGTATTTGCTCCCATTAACCTTCATGTAAACGCACTGATTAAACTTGTTGTCTATAAAACCAAAAGACATCACAATTTTGTCAAAATTCAAGTACCACTGGCGAGAAGCTTACTTGAGACCATAAATTGACCTTTTCAATCTGCATACCATGTTCTCTTTTCCATTTTCCTTAAATCCTTCAGGTTGTGACATGTAGACCTCTTCACTCAAATCACCATTGAGAAAAGCTGTCTTGACATCCATCTGATGAAGCTCTAAGTCAAAATGAGCTACCAACGCCATAACTAGCCTGAAGGAATCTTTGGTAGAGACTGGTGAGAAAGTCTCTGTGAAATCAATGCTCTCTCGCTGTGTATACCCCTTAGCAACCAACCGAGCCTTGCATCTTTCAACATTTCCTTTGTTGTCTCTTTTGGTCTTAAATACTCATTTGCATCCAATGGGTTTATATCCTTTGGGAAGATCAACAAGTTCCCAAACATCATTGTCTGACATAGATTGCATCTCATCTCTCATGGCAATCAACCATTCATTTGCCTTATCACTACTTAGAGCTTCACAATAAGTAGTAGGGTCCACTTCTTCTCTAATGTCATACTCTCCCTTTCCAAGGTAAACATAATAATCGTTAGATAAGGCAAGTCTCCTAGTTCTTTGTGATCTCCTCATTTCCACAGGAGGAATCTCATCTACAATAGGGTTTATTTCGACAGTAGGGAAATTGACAGTAGCAACTCCTTGTTGAATCCCAGAATCAAAAGCTCCAACATCAAGGTTAACGTCAGAGACTGGCAAACGTAAAGAAATAACATCCATGGCTTCCACTCTTTCATCGGATTGAGAGGGTATACTATCAAAACAACATTCAACTCTAAAAACTTTGCCACTTGAGACTCAACAATCCTAGTGCCACGAGTCGAACAATAAAACTTGTATCCTTTTGAGTGACTAGGATACCCAATAAAGTAGCACCTAGTAGTTCTCGAATTCATCTTTTTTAAAGAAGGATTATAGATTTTCACCTCAGCTGGACATCTCCATACTTTAAAATGATTCAAATTGGGTTTTCTGTTTGTCCATAGTTCAAACGATGTTTTAGCCACAGACTTACTAGGAACACGGTTCAGAATGTAGGTTGTTGTTTTAATGGCTTCACCCCATAAGTATACTGGCAAATTTGATCTACCCATCATGCTCCTCTTCATTTCCATAAGAGTGCGGTTGTGCCTTTCTGCTCAGGACTACCAGGCATAGTATACTGAGCAACAATACCATTATCTTGTAAGTACCTTGCAAAAGGTCCTTTTTGTTGTCCAGCATCACCATGCTTCCCATAATACTCACCACCTTGATCAGATCTCACAATTTTGATGACTTTCTCTAGTCGTTTCTCAACTTCAGTTCAGAAGACTTTGAACATTTCAAGAGCATCCGCCTTTTCTTTGATAAAAAATACATAGCCATAATGGGAAAAATCATCAATGAATGTAATGAAGTACTTGTTGCCACACAAGGTAGTGGAATAAGGTCCACTAATGTCTGTATGAACAATCTCCAACAAATTTTGACTACGAGTTGCACCATTTTTCTTATTCTTTGTCAATTTTCCTTTCATACAATCAACACAAATTTCTAAGTCATCCGAATCAAGGCGAGAAAGAATCCCAGAACTAATTAAGCGTTCTACTCGTTCTTTAGAAATGTGCCCCAAACGCTTATGCCATAACAATGAAGATCTTTCCTTAGTCAAAGGTCTTTTAGCAACATTGTTTTCAACATTGTAAGAACAAGTAGATAACAACGACAATCTATAAAGCTCGTCAGATAAAACACAATTGCCAATCACTTTAGAGTCATAAATCACATCAACTCTTTTATTTTCAAAAGTGAAACTATATCCAACTTTATCAAGTACTGAAAGGGAAATTAAATTCCTTCTAAACTAAGGTACACAAAAAACATTGTCCAAAATAAGCTGAAAACCAGAATCTAATTCTAAAACAGAAACCCCAATATGCTCAACATCAATCCTGATGTCATTGCCAACTTTAAGCTTTGACTCTTTTTCACTTGGCTTCCTCAGATTTCTTATCCCCTGTAAAGAAGTTGCAACATGAACAGTAGCACCACTGTCAAGCCACCATGAATCTAAAGAAACATTAAGTAAATTAGATTCAAAACAGACATAGGCAGATAACATACCCTGTTCCTTCTTTTTCTTCTCTAGCCAATTCTTAAACTTAAAGCAATCAACCTTCTTGTGACCCTTTTTGTTACAGTGATAGCACTTAAGGTCTGTGTTCTTGGCATTTCCATTCTTCTGCTTTTCACTCCCACTCTTCTTGAAATTCTTATTTTTCTTATTACTATGGAAGTTGGGCTTTCTAGTCTTTTCAACTCTTTTTTGATTATTTGGTTTTCCAAGAGCAACGAGATGAGCAGATTCATTCTTTTCTCTTTTCAGTTTTTCTTCCTTAGCCACACACTTAGTGATCAGGTCATTCACACCCCAAGACTGATTCAGGGTGTTGTATGCAGTCTTGATTTGGCTAAAAGAAGATGGCAGAGTATTGAGGGCTTGATGAACAATAAACTTATCGGGAATAGGAATGTCTAGTGCTTTCAATCTAGTCTGAAGATGCACCATTTTTAGGATATACTCACGAACCCCTTTCATATCATCATACCTCATATTCATCAATTCATCCATAAAATGCCCAGCTTCAACATTGTCAGATATTTGGTATCTATTTGCCACAACAACGAGAAATTCCTTAGCATTGTTGCTCTCAGGTATTCCTCCAAGGAGATGCTCAACAATGGACCTCTTGATTGAAATGAGACTCAAACGGTTCGATCTTTCCTATTTCGCATAATGAGCTCTCATAGCTTCAATGCTTTCATTAGTAGGCTTAGGAGGTTCATCTTCACGTAGAGCCATGTCCAAGTCCATCATTCCTAAAACAAACTCTATGTCTGATCTCCATTTCTTATAGTTCGACCCACTTAGAATTTCAATTGTAGCATTATTGTTGTTCACAGCAAAGGAAATTGATTGACAAAATTTTGCAACTAGATCAATTACGGGCAATAGGTAAAAAAAAACTTAAATAATCATAAGCAATACAATACAAGAATCAATTGTACTATCATAAAATCCCCTTTGGGCAGAGTTCACAATAAACAACTATTCTCTAAGCATGAAGATCAACAAATAATTCATTAAAATTTATTTCCTTTGGGCAAATAAATTTATCAAATTATTTATCTCATTCAATATCCTCATGTTGTTAAATTAATTTGCACAATAACCCCCTTTGGGCAACGATTGTACAAATTAATCTAAAATTTTCCCCATCAACAAAATAGGAACTCATAAACTTACAAATTTTGATGGTTAAATCACTTTGGTGAAATAACCTCAACAATTCACATGCAATGTTCCAAAATTGGGTAAATTAAAAAAAAATTGCCCAACAACAATAGTGCATATTAGCGATATATATGCATATAATCAATTATAGTTGCAAGAATTTGAACAACAATTTTTTTTATTATTATTATTATTACACTTTAAACTAATTATTTAACTAGTTTATGTGATTTAAACCAAGTAGGAGAGTATGCATGAAAAAGTTTCAATCTAGAGAGAGTGAGTACTACACTCCTATTCCATATATATTAGCATAATTTCTGGTAAATTCTCAATAGAAAATTATACCAAAAAATAATTTTTAGCTAATTAAATCACATAAATAAGTAATAATTATTTAATAAATATTTTTGACCCCCAAAAAATAAAATAATATATCTAGAAAAATAGATTACAAAAAAACGAGTGCACAGGAAAAAACAGGGCTCAAAACGGACACCGAATGAGGTTACACGCGCCTTACACACTTGACTCGCGAGTGGGGAACGTGTGGCTCATGTGGCACGTGTGGCATGTGCTGGGACCATCTTCAACCTCCAGCATTGGGTCCAAAATTCTGCAATACGGGTCAAATGACCCGGTTGCAACCTGGATTACAAACAATTGAAAAAAAAAGTTTTTTTTTTATCGGGATCTTGAGGGGTTTTAAACTTTAGGTTGTTTCTAACAATTCTAGGACATTTAATCATTAAAAAAACAACTTAAAGATCTCCATAATTGATTAACAAAATTCGGTTTTTCATATCTCCATAGCCAAGATTGAAAAACTCTAGTTTAACACCTATTTTGGCCTCATTTTACATGTATTTTTACCTTAACAATATAAGAAATCTCTCTACAACAATTAATTAAACAAAAAAAACTTCTCAATCTTGCTCAATTTTTTTTTTTTTTTAAAAATAAAACGAATTTTCTAAAGTTCATACCCATATTTTCGAATTTTCAATTTTCACCAAATTGAGCCAAAAAACTGAAATTGATGCTACATATCAACTATAATATATGTAAACAACAAAATCTAAGAGTTTAATTTGAGTAAAACACAATAATTTGAACAAAAAAAATTTTTCTTGAATTTTTAAACAAGAAAATTTCAAAAATTTAAAAACTTAATTACTCCCAATTTAAACAACAAAATTGCACATATGCTATATCAATTTGAAGCTTGTGACAAGAGGAACAAAATACCTAAAGTTTCGCAATCAAAATAAACTAAAAGAAAAAACATACACATTCATGGATCACAGATTCGACTTCGAAAATAAAATAAAATAAGAAACTAAAAATTTTATTTTCAATTTCCAAATGTAGATCCTAAATCATGTAAATCAGGCTCTGATACCACATGTAAAATATTTACATAATCACATAGATTAATCATACATGATTAAAGGATACTAACAATAGGAAATTGCTATAAAGAACATACCTGTTTGAGCCATGATAAAAAGAAACCGTGATTGATTGTTGCAACCAAGTCTTCCTCTCTATGATCTTGATAATAGCTATGGTGGCTCTATGGGAAAACAGATAAACCCTTTTTATCTAGATTAGAGAGGGAACTTAGCATAACTCAAATTGGATTCTCATTGGGCCCTCCCATAATGGGCTTCAATGAGACCCATAGCCTACACTTGCCACTCAACTGAGCTTCTACTCAAAAGATGTAAAACCCAATCCAAAATGTGATCACTAGTTAATTGGGCTCATTATAAAATAGACTATCCATTAACCCTTTTTTGCAAATACAAATTATTCAATTAATGTTAGCCCATATAAAAAATTTTCCAACAAAACCTCTTTGGGATACTCGTGAATGGGTGTGTTAGCAAGGAAACAAAGCACAACATGAATAAAGAAGTAAACTAATAAAATTCACTCAATCAAACTAGATTTCATCATCTCTTCAATGAGCTTTAGCATAATAATCGAAGAACCAAGAGAATGGGTTTATAATAGGCATAAGAAGCTGGTCCCGAGACATCACGTAACAGAAATGAACCTAAATTCATGCATTTATCCAAACAAAACCATCAAAGCAATAGAGGATGCCATGCTAGAGATAACCCATATACAAACCATCATAAAATAATCTTTAACATTAATACACCAATCTGGAAGGTTGAAAGGTAGTACAAGAAGTCACAAGGATCGTACCTGGGAGTTCTTCTTGGCTTCTCCAAAGATCCCCGAATATCTTCATTTTCTCTTTCTCCCTTTCTATTCCTTTTCTTTTCCCACCTTCTAGATGTCCTCTCTTGACTCTCTATTTTTTTCCTCTCATGTTGAAAGTCCCCCTTTTCTAAAACCTTTCCCTTATCCAAAAACACCAGCCATATTTTCATTGGCCTTTGGCAATAGGTCCATGCGTGGTGGATTCATTATTTCTCCAAATTCTATGTTTCCTCCACTAGAAAAATCCTTTTTGAATTTAAAAAATGCATATCACCCAAGGAGTCCCACATTTTTTAAAAACTTCTTCATCCCTATTTTATCTCTCCAGTGATCTTCAATAACACCCAAAAGAGTTTCCTTCCTTCTCAAAGTCTTACAAGAATCAACTCTTCTTATCCGTTACATAGATTTCCCTATAAAAACATAAAATTATTAAATGAATAAATTTTTTAGAGAATGATAAAATAATAATAATAAATAAATGAATAAATAGGAAGATAATAAATAAACAAATAAATAACAATAAATAACTAAATAAATAAAAGTGATTGACAATAATAAAAATAAAAATAAAAATAAATAAACAAATAAATAAATATAATAACTGAATAAATAAAAGTGATTGATAATAATAATAATAATAAAAGTAAGTAAATAAGTAAAATGAGCCGTATAAGCCACGCAACCATGTGAGTCATACAAGTCACGCTAAGCATGTCGAATGGGCCAAGTGTGCCTAAATGGGCTTAAGTGACCTAGGTGGGCCTAAGGTGGTGCCTAATGGGCCACGTGTACCTAAATGGGCCTAAGGTGAGTCTAGGTGGGCCTAATTGAGTCTAACCTAAAGTGCACTGATTCGTTCCCAATTGGTGTTTCAGCTGATTCATATCCTCTCAATGGTCCCTGACAGTGGTGCCATTTGATACGTGTCCAGCTGGTGTCCCTTGATTGTGGTCCTCAGAAGGGAGCAATCAACAAAATTTATAACCTATTACACCATGTACTAGGATAGCCTTAGCTAGCATAGCATAGTGGCTCTAGGGTCGTTCACTGAGATGGGTTTTCACTTCACAATTGATATTAATCCAAAGCTGAATTGGTGTCTTTTCATTTCAAGGTTAGCTTTAAAAGAAAACATAAAGATGTTTGAAAAATGATTGGTTTTAAGCTAACCAAAAATAATGGTAACTGATTTTAATTACAAAGAAAAATGTTTCTTGGAGTTTAGATCACTAGGCTCAGGTTCCTTGTACAAAAAGGGAGTTCCGGTCACTTGTTTCTTTTCCTTGCGTTAGAGAATTAACATATAGTTAATTCTCTAACCGGAGTGATATAGATGTTTCCCCTTAATGGGTTCAAACACTAATTCCCTCTCACTGATGCACCTTGCAATGGCTCATGCCTCTCACCTAACATTTGCCATCCAAGGTGATCCTTAACCTTGGATTACCCGTCAAAAGCTCGCAAGAGATAATTAATGGATGTCTCCTTGGAGTCCAAAAGCTTACCAAGTGTTGGCTATTCTAGAAAATCCTACCTTCAAGTCACTTCCCAAAAGCTCGCAAAAGGTAAACTAGTGTATCTCCATGGACGGAGATCACTTACCTTACCAGGTGTTGGCTCAAGTGAATTGAAGGTGTTTTAAGTTAACTAAAAAGATAAAAACCATTAACGGGTCACACTTTCTCTTCATTAAAAACTAAAACAACAAAACTTCCAATTTATGCATGTGGAAACTTACCCGGCTTTCTTCACTCCAAGAGACGAAAAGCCTAGCCTCTCATCCTTTGAGGAAAAATCCTCAGAGTTTGATTAGCTAGAAATAACGAGAAAAACAAAAATATATATAAAAAATAGAGCAAGTGCTCTATAGCTATATTTCTTACTTATACATAAGGTTGTCTCCAAGAACAAGCTCCCAAGAGATTCATCTTAAAGAAAATTACAAACTATATATAAGAGGTTATTTCACCCTTTGTTCTTGCTTAAAGACTAAGGAATCCTATGATAGGTGGGTTACAAGGAGACTTTGGGGATTTAGACAACAAATATCTAAAACAAAATATCTCAAAAAGTCGGTCGGAAATATCGGAAGCTTCGGGAGAACACTGCAGCTGTGCATGTCTGACCGGGTAAGCGCTACCAGAGGATCCGGACATGTCTGACCGGACAGAATTCCGGATGTGAGATATCCGAAGAAGGTGAAACGTCGGCCGGACAGAATTCCTTCCCGGGTGGAATGAGCTATGCCGCGCTCACAAGGGGGACCGTCTGCGTGTGCAAGGTGTAGGGACCCCTCCCCCTGATGACACGGAGCGCGCATCGCTATCCGGAGCAACTCCATCCGGATTCCCCAAGAGGACACATGGCGCTCTCCCCTATCTGGACTCCCTCAGGGAGAAGCACACGACACTCGTGAACATCACACCCCGGACGATATCATATCCTATCCGGATATGTTGTCCGGATCATTGACTAAAGTGAGCAAGCCTTGCTACGTCATTCCGACAGCCTGCCACAGCCCATGTTCCGCCGCCCTCCGATGGTGTGTCTGGACGCCCTGTCCAGACATCTTTTGCCATGGATTCCAAAGAACTCTCCTCAATCTCGGATTGCTTTGGTGATCAAAAAGCTATCAAAACACCAAAACTTAACACAATTTGATTAGAATTGATTGCAAGGGTCCTTAATATGTTAATTGGGTTAAAAGGTGATAACTACTACTCAAAAGTGTTTAAAAGAGTTAATTACAAGCTATCAAATAGCACTTTTTGAGTAGTAATCATGCACCTAAGTGAAGTCTAATCTAAACTCGAATGACACCTCAAGTTACAATGAGGAGTTGGATAACCTCCTCAACCAAAGCCTCCAAAGTGGCTCAAAAGAGATAAGCTACATGAGTAGTAATGGGCCACTAGAGAATTACTATAAAGTACCGAACGAACACCTAATAAGACATATGCTAGGAGGAAAAAATGAAAAGTCTAAAATTTTTTTATTTGATTTTATAAAAAAATAAAAATTCAATTTATATAATATAAACTAAATTTCATTGAAATCTTATTAAAAATAAATTTTCAATTACAAATAAATTAAAAAATCAATAATTTTTAATAAAATATGAATAGTAATACTATAATAAAATAATAAATTATATTTGTTTTTATAAATATTCATCAATTTTTTGAAAAATAAATAATAATAATTTAAAAATAATAATTGTTAATACTATTTTATTTGAAATGAATTTAAAAATAAATAAACTTTTTAAGATATAAATGACTCAAGTTGGTCATTACATGTATAAGTCTAGTAATTAATTCAGAATAGAGTGTTATAAATTTTTTTATTTAGTCTATAATTAATTAATTAATTATTTGAATTCCAAATAATTCAAAGCATTAATTATACCTCATTTAATTTAAAATTTATTTACCTAGTGAGAAAACTAGAAAAACATAGTTGTGTGTATAGAAGAACAATAAAGTCACAACTCATATATATCAGTTTTCATTTATTAGTTTTTAGTGATTATATAAATATATATATATATATATATATATATATATATATATATATATATATATTTAAGCTTTAAATTATTTTTAAAAATTATTAAACTTATTAATAAATTCAATATAAAGTCTCGCTTGATTTAAAATTTATTTCTATAGAGAGAAAAAAATAAGAAAAATATGGTTCTATGTAGAAGAAAAATAATAGTCATTGTAGACCCTCTATTTTGTCTTCTTAACACACACCTTAAGTGTTCTTTCAATAGTCTATAACAATTCCCTAATGGCCCATAGCTACTCACACAAGCTTACTTTTTTTAGCCACCTTAGAGACTTTGGTCAAGGGATTCATCTAGTCCTCCATTGTCACCTTTGGCAGCCCCAATTTAGACTTAGGTTTTTCCTTTCTTTTAAGATAGCTTATTTAGGTACAATTTTTAGGTCACTTAGATGCATCCTAAATCACTTAGGTTCACTTAAACACTTCTTAGGCACAGCTAGGCACCTTCTCACTTGCACACACTCACCCGAGGTCACCTAGGCACCTTCTAGATTACACACACTCACCTTAGGTAACTTAGGACCACTTAGGCTCACCCTAGGTCACTTAGGCACATTACACTTCACCTAAGGCGCATTTTGGCTCACCATAGGTCACCTAGGCATATTACACTTCACCCTAGGTCACTTAAGCATTGTCCTTATCACTGTAGGTCACTTAGACATTGTCTTGATCACCTTAGGTCACTTAGACACCTTCTAGGTTCACTTAGGCCCATTTAGGTTACTTAGATCCATTTGGACACCCCTAGGCCCTTTAAGTTTCATTAGGCCCACTTAGGTCACTTAGGCCCACTTAGGCCCACTTGGCCCATTAGTCATTCTTAGCATGACTGGTATGACTTGCATGGTTGCATCGCTTACATGGTTTGCGTGGCTCATTTATTTATTTATTTATTTATTATCTTGCTATTTCTTTATTTATTTTTTATTTTTATTTTATCATTCTCTAAGATTTTTATTCATTTATTTGATTTAATAATTTGATTTTTTTATATACAGGGAAATTTACCAATGGATATGGAAGAGTTGATTCTTGTAAGACTCTGAGAAGGAAAGAAACTCTTTTGGGCGTTATTGAAGATCACCTTTGGAGAGTTAAATATGGTGATTAAGAAGTTTTTGAAAAAGGTGGGGTTCCTTGGGTGATAAGCATGGATTAGTTTTGTGTTTTCTTTTGGGAAGACTCTCTTAGTCCACATGCATAAGGATATCTTCGGAAGGTGTATTCGGGTTGCCACTTGTTTGAGAGAGTCTATGCCATTTTGGAGATTGACTTTGAGAGATATTTTTGGGGAGATGACTCTTCTGGGAATGGGGATTTTGATTCATGCCATAAGGGAGATATGATGGATCTTCTATGGATGGTGGGTGAGAAGGAGAGCACACGTGAAATTTTCTTCAAAAAGAAGGATAGTCGGCTACATAGGTGGCGATGATAGGATTTTTGGGGAGTTTTTTCTTTTTGTTCATCAAGGAGGATTCACAATCAGGTATTCAATGGAGGCAACAACACATGATTCTCCAAGAAGATCCAATCATAGCTGCACCATGTGAGATGGACATGCACACTACAACACGCATGGTGAGAAAGTTCTCTAGGAGGCCTTTTCTTTTATTAACTGACAACGCATGGACTACGGGAGGAGGGCTTAAGTGGGCCACACAACAAGGCTGCCATGCACGCATAAGGCAGTCATGCAACCATATGAGAAGAGACAACAACAACTTTTGGAATTTTTTTTATGTGCCTCCACAAATTCCATTATACAGTCTACACGCACTTTTGAAATGACCACCAAGCAGCCGCGAGGTTAGGGAAGAAATCTTGGCGCATAGCCTATTATTCCATACATGCAGGCCACTTTTTGATCTTCACAGTTGCATCATTTGGGAAACACGTACACAGAAGTTTGTATTCGTCAAAAGGAGTCTCCAAAGCCACGCACCATTGCATATATAAGGAGTAGTCGCACCACAGTTTGAGGAAGCACCCACCAACCTGCATCTCGTTGGGGATATATGAAACTACGAAAACAGTTCACATGGCCATGGAGAACACACACCACATGAAATTTTTTTGAAAAAAAGGTAAGATAAGGAATTTTTTGTTTTTTGTTTTAGATTGAAATTACTTTAGTTTTTTTTTTTGTTTAATTTATTTTCTATTCATTTTTAGTTTTTAACTTTGAGGAGTTTGAATTTTAGTTTTGATTTAACATTGGTTCATCATGATTAGAAAAGCTTGAAATTTTGTTTAATTTTGTATGATTCTTTATATTAGCTTGAATTTTAATGAAAGTTTTAGTTCAAAAAATTATAGTTTTGTTTAATCTTGATCGTGAGTCATTATGTTAGTTTAAAAAGCTATAGTTACATTATTTTAATTTTAATTCATTGTATTTAGTTTAGCAAATTAGAATATTTAATTTAGTTTTTTGGATTCTCTAAATTCATTTGGAAGAGTTAGTTTTGATTTTCGGTTAGATTGTCAAAGTTAGAGTTTTATAAATTAGTTTTGTCAATTGATTAGATTTTTTTATTTTTATTTTTATTTTTTATGATGTTGATTCCTAGTATTAAAATCTTATTGCATTTTTGGTATGTTAGAATATTGGGTTATTGCTTGTTTTAAAAGGTTCTTATTTCTAGTGATGTTAATTTTCAGTTTTAAAATTTTACTGAAACTTTGGTTTTGGAATATTAGGTTATTGTTTGTTTCAAAAAGTTCTTAATTTTGATGGTATTAATTCTTAATGTTGCATTTATATTGATTTGGCAAGTTAGATAATAAAGTTGGTTTTAAATGTTCCTTTTTTATGGAGTTATTTTTTAGTGTTAAAATTATATTGTTCCGGTAGGTTAAATGATTAGGTTCTTATTTAGAAAGTTCTTATGTTTGATGGCATAAATTCGTAGTTCTAAAATTAATTTGATTTGACTTATTTAAGGTTCTTTTTTTAATGATGATAATTGAGTTTGAACTTTCTTTTAGAAAATGTTTTTTTTATTTTTTATTTTTTTTATTTATTTTTATTAAATTGACATTTTGAGTTGAGTCAAATTTTTTGTTTTTCAAAAATAAAATTTTCCAGCATAAGTTTGGCTCCTTGATCCCAAATAAAAGGTAGCCAAAAAGGGGATCCAAAATAGTTTTTCTCTTATTTTCAAAACCCTTTTAAATTAGAAATAAAAAATCTCTATTTTGTGTCTATTGATTGGGATTTAACGAATCATAGGGTCCCTTTTTGCTTCCCTTAAGATCATTTTCAAAAGCATTTAAATCACCAATAAAAGGCTTTAGAAAAACATTCATTCTAGCTTTAGGCAAAGAACACATTTTCTATTAAAATTATGCAACTCATTTAATCTAAGTTGTATTTCTCCTTTGTTAGTTTTTTAAAAATTTTGTTGTTTTTTTTTTTTTCATATAGGTTTGGACTTGTGCTCCCAAACTAATGGGGATTGTGCTCCCAAACTAATGGGGATACACAGGTAAAACTTATGGAAATTGAATGGGGACTTGATGAAACCTCTATATAAGAAAAAAATTTCAAAACTCTTCCTTGCTACTAGTTTTCATTCAACTAATGACCATTTAGATTTAAAATTTGTTTTAGCAACTTTAGAATATTTTTAAAAAATTTCCAAAACTTCTATGATTTTCCTTACTTGTTGAACTTGATTCTAGAATGTTATTTGAGTCATAAATCTTTTCTTAAAGTTGAGTTATGATCATCTCTTTCAATATTCTCTATTTAGGCATACTTTTGCACACTCGAGAGAACTTTGGAAAATTAAATTGCTTTCTAATCTTTTTAATTTAAATGAATATTTTTTCCAGATTCTTAACTTCTTGAAATTGAATTTTGACACAAAATATTAAAAGACTATGCTTTTTTGAGGAAGATATGATTTTTCAAATTCGTACCTACTGTACATGATGGATTCTAGACATTTGATTAGCTTAACTGTTTTAAAAATACTTTTGAGTCTTACCTGACCTTGGATTCATTTTTCATTTTTTTTTGGTGATATAGACACTTTGAACAATGTGTGTAATTTTTGGTACGATTTTATGTGATCCCTTATTATTTTTAAAAAAATTCGATTTATGCATGTCATTGTTTTTTACCTAATCTGGACCTTCTAGAACTATTTGGTGTCTTTGCTACAATCTGTCATTTGAATGAGTATTTGGTTTTTTTTTATGTTGTTCTAGATGTGTAGGAGTTGTTTCCTAAAAATTTTTGTAATTAATTTCCGCTCTAAGATATTTTTTTAGAAATTATTTTTTGATGCTTCCTTTTCTAACTGCATGCTGATGAACTTGTACTTTGCTTGAATTTGTTATTTATTTTTTGAGTCATTTGACTTATCTTGGCTCGACTTTGGCTCAAGTACTGTATACTCCAAGATATTTGTTTAGAAATTATTTTGTGATGCTTACTTTTCTAACGGCATGTTGATGATCTTGTACTTTACTTGAATTTGTTATTTATTTTTGGAATCATTTCACTCATCTTGGCTCAATTTTGGCTTAGGTATTGTATATTAGACATAATGAGGATGTTGTATAATTTATACTTGTCCTAACCACTCTAGCATTTTTGGAAGAACCTTATAAATTATGCATGCTATCTAGGTGCGTCTCTCCCCTTCTTATCTTTTTAAGTTCTGTAAATAGATATGTTTTGTGTGTGAAGTACCTTCATGCTTGATTGTGCTTCAGATTGCTTTGACTAGTGCCTAGTTCTTTGAATAGAGTAAAAGGCATGTTGTATGTTATATATCTTGTTGCTTAAACTAACTTTGATGTCTCACGATAGCGCTTAAGTTGTGGTTCAAGTATGCAAACTACCATTTCTTTATGATGTTGTTTTGAATTCTTATTTGGCATGCTAGTGATGATAGAGTTTTGAAATCACCTTTGCCTACCTAGGTATCCTCAATTGATTGACTAATTGTCATCCTTTCCTCAAGCTAGCTAGTAGAGACCTCCTTAGGGCTTAGAGAGGTGCTACCTCTTTGAGGTACCTTCTCAATAAGTAATCTGATTTCCGACCAAGACTCGGTTATTTGAAGACATGCTTTTCCAAAACTATGGAGTCACTTCTTTAGGGTTTTCTTTCTTGTTTTATTTTCCCTTTTAAAATAAAATAAAATAAGTGGTGACTCCAGTTTTTAACAAAAATAGGTTTTCACTAATAAAAGCGAGCCTCTCCAATGAGTGGGGACACATGTGAAAAATGCGGGTCCATAGTCATTTTAAACCAAATTTTATTTATAAATTTCTAATATTTGTTATATCACTATTTGAATTTTAAATTATTTTCCAAAATTACTAGATTTATTAGTAAATTCAATGTTGTTTTACTTAATTTGGAGTATATTTACTCAGTAAAAAAATTTACAAAATTATAATTATATATAAAGAAAAAATTAGTAAAATCATCCAAAATGAATTTGGGTTTGTGAATTTTAAGTGTTAATTTAATTAATTTTGAGTTTTCTAACTTTCTAATACTAATTCAATTAGTTTTTGGGTTACGAATTGTTTTTAAAAATCAATATTTTTTGCATTAAGAGTTGATTAATTTGGAATCTATTTGCTTAATAAAAAAATTTAGAGAAATTAAAAGGAAATTCATAAAAACGAATATGATTAAAAAATATCATATTTTATTATTTATTTATTTATTGTTTTGATATTGGGTGATTGAGAGAATGAAAAAAAACTAAGACATCATGTTTTACCCTTTCTAATTTTGTTGTTTTTTTTTTCTTATTTCTTTGTATTTTTTTTAAAATTAATAAAAATAACTTCTACTTGTTTTCTAAAAATTGTTTTATGTTTCACTTTATTTTGAAAAATTATTACTAGAAAACAATAACCAAAGCTTGTTATAAATTTTTAAAAACAATTTGTTGTTTTTAAAAATAGAGCATTGTTTCTAAATTATATCACCAAACAAGATTTTATCACTTAGCAAAAAAGAAAAAAAATCTCAAAAGTGTTTTTTTTAATGAAAAGAAAATATTATTTTTAACTTTTGAGAATTTTTTTTGAAATGAGAATAAAAATTATTTTAAATCATATGTATTTATATTATTGTCAATTTATTTTTATTTTTGTATTGTCATTTCCATTATTGCTAACATTAAAATTGAAATAAATAATTATTTTAACTTTATATTTTTAAATGCATTTAAACACAAAGAATTAAAATCACCAAATTCATTCCTATTTAAAAAGATATAAGAATGAAAACAAAATATCCATTTCTATTCTCCATTTTCATGTACCAAACATAACTTTAATCTGTAGAAATCGGTTTTGTCAATAGAGGTCAAAAAAGGAAATCACAAAAAAAAAAAAAAAAAAATCATTTTACACTCATATTAAAAATAATTGTTAAATATTTGATTAGTTAAAATAAAAAATTCTAATAAAATATGTTTACATATGAATGTGCATCCTTGATAAAAATATTTAAATATACAATAAATATTTTCAATTTTAAAAAATAATTTCATAATTAAAATTAATAAATTTTCTTTAAATGTAGATGTTACAAAAATAAATTTTATTCATTTTTACACATTTTGAGTCAACTAACTCTTCAATACAAGCTTCTCATATTCACTTATCAAGCAATTTTGTTTCTCATAAAGTTTAGAGCGTGTTTGATAATAATTTTAGGACGAGTTTCTAGTTTTTCTACCACATGAAAGACAAAAAAATTCAGTGTTAAAGAAATGTTAAGTGATTCCTATTATCACTATCAAACTTTCAAACATGCTCTTAGGGAACACATCATCTCATTGGTATCAAGATGACACTTTTAATGGTGATTCAGAATGCTATAACATCAGTCCCGAAGGGCCTAAAGAGCAAAAGAAGAAACGAATAAGCCGAGGAATGAAAAGTCAACCAAATCAAGTCTCGTAAGCCCATTATCAGTGTGAACTCCGGCTTCCTCTGTGTTTCCTTTATCTCATTTGACAGCAAGCCACCAACAAAGTCGTGTATTAAAATACTAGATTAGCGTAGAAAATTGGTTCTCATCGTTGATCCCTCTTTCTTCCTCTCTTTCTTTACTAGCCCAAGTGAGATTGTGATTTGCATTTTCGTTTAGCTGGTGAGTCTCTCTGTATTCTATCCTCATCTGCTTCCTTCAATCTTTCATTTCCTTATTTTCATTTCTCACCTTCAATCCATTGGCTACCACTCTCTTCTTTGTTTGTAGTAGTAGTTGTTGTTGTTGTTTTCTTTTGTTTTTTTTAGTCTCTGCTTTTGGTTGCATTTATTATCCCCACAAAAAAAAAAAAAATGAAAAGAAAAAAACCAAATTGGAAATGGCAGAAATAGTTATTGCGATTGCAGCAAAAGTTGTTGAATATCTGGTTGCTCCAATTGGACGTCCATTTGGGTATCTGTTCAACTACCGTAGCAACATTGATAATCTCGTCCACCAAGTTGAGAATCTGGGGGATGCCAGGGCTGGGCTGCAGCGTTCTACAGATGAAGCTATCAGGAACGGGGATGAAATCGAAGCTGATGTTGACAAGTGGCTTATAGGCGCAAATGGGTTCATGGAAGAGGCTGGGAAGTTTCTTGAAGATGGGAAGAAGGCAAATAAGAGCTGTTTCATGGGGTTGTGTCCTAATTTGAAGTTGTAGTATAAGCTAAGCAGGGCAACAAAGAAGAAGGTAAGGGAGGTTGTTGAAATTCAATGAGCTAGGTTTGAAATTTGAAGAAGAGAGTGAATGGGGAAGAGCAGCTCGATTAAATGAGAGGATCAAGAAAGAGAAGATCCTAATCATTTTGGATTATATTTGGGCACAACTTTATTTGGAGGAAGTGGGAATTCCTTTTGGATATGACCATAAGGGGGTGTAAAATTGTGTTGACTTCTAGAAATAAACTTGTATTGTCCAATGAGATGGGTACCCAGAAGGATATGCCTGTTTTACATTTACCAGAAAAAGAAGCATTAGTTTTATTTAAGAAGATAGTGGGTGATTCCATTAACAAGCCGGATTTGCAAGCTATAGTAATCAATGTGGCAAAGGAATGTGTAGGTTTGCCAATTGCACTTGTAACAGTTGTAAAGGCTCTTAAAAAAAAAAAAAGAGTGTGTCTATATGGAAGGATGCTTTACAATAGTTAAAAAGTTCTATGCCAACAAACATAAGAGGAAAGGATGCGATGGTGTACTCAAGTCTGGAGTTGAGCTATAAACATTTACATGGTGATGAAGTTAAGTCATTGTTCTTGCTTTGTGGTTTAATGGATAATGATAATTTTCATAGATGACTTGTTGAAATATGTTACGGGTCTACGATTGTTTCAAGGAACCGATACATTGGAAGAAACAAGAAACATAATTGAGACATTGGTTAACAACCTCAAGCCTCAAATTTGTTACTAGAAACCGGTGACAATGCATTTGTGAGAATGCATGATGTTGTTCGTGATGTTGCCTTAGCAATTACAGGATGAGAGGTTGAATGATCCAATGATAAAAAAACTAATGCTAGCCTTACTGAGCTTAAATATTTGTCTCACTTGGTCACTTTAGATATAGAAGTACTGCCGAAAGACATACTCTTTGAGAACTTGATAAGATTTAAAATACTTGTAGGTGATGTCTGGAGTTGGTGTAAAAATTGTGAAACCACAGAAGCACTAAAGCTCAATAAGCTCAACACAAGCCTCCCTTTAATGGATGGTATTAGTTAATTGTTGAAAAGAGTAAAAGATCTATACTTACGTGAACTTAGTGGTGCTAATCATGTTCTTTCCGAATTAGATAGAGAAGGTTTTCCAGCATTAAAGCATTTTCATGTTGAAAGCAGTCCAGAAATTCAATATATCATGCATTTGGTGGAACAAGTTCCAAGAAATCCTGTCTTCCCTGCCTTAGAGTCATTGTATCTCAGGAAGCTGATTAACTTGCAAGAATTGTGCCATGGACAACTTCCACCAGGGTCCTTTGGTTACTTAGAGTTGTAAAAAATGATGATTGTGATGGAATTAAATGTCTCTTTTCAATATCTTTGGCTCGAAGCCTTCCGCAACTCCAAGAAATAGAAATAAAAAGATGCAAGGTTATGGATGAGATGGTTGAACAATATGGAAAAAAAATTAAAAGATGGCAATGATGTAGCCGATACAATTTTGTTCCCTCAATTACGATCCTTGACATTACAACATCTACCAAAGCTGCTAAACGTTTGTTCAGAAGTGAAGGCACTGCCTTCCATTTATGTAAGCATGAAAGAATTGAGGTCAACTCAAGTAAAGTCTGAAGGAATTTGTTTGGAGGGTGAACCTAGTACTCACATACTGCTTTCCAGCAAAAAGGTACTTTATGCTTAATAGTCCTTTCTATGGCATCTTATTTTCCCTTGTCAATTTAGGTAATGTTATTCTTCAAGCAGAAAATTTCAGGATGTGTTAGTCAAGCAATTGAGTCAACAAGTCCCCCTGCCACTTCAACTCCTAAGTGCTAAAATCTATAACCCTTATTCTTACAGCACTTTACCAACAAAGATATTCACCTTTGATAGGAATGATTGTCTATTGTTCTAAATTTCAATCTTTTAATAGAAGGTAAGGAAAATAATGCTTACCTAATAGGTATTTTATAAAATACAGAAGATAATACTATTATTTTAGTCTTTGAAGCTCTTCATCAAAGAGTTGTACCTTCATGAAACAAACTTCAATAATATTGTATATTTCTCCTTTATATCATCATTCACCATTAGTATCATATGCTTCATGCATTATACATGAAGGGTAGCAGGACAATATGGTGCATATGTTATGGATACATACCTCTAGTTTGCTTAGTTTTTAGCTCAAATAGCAATTTGCTTACCATAACAAGTGGCATTCGAAATGATTATAGGGAAAGATGCAGAAAATAATCTCAACTTAATTTTTATTTCCATCATCCACTTACAAAGTACTTATAAAAGTTGCTTAGTTCTAGCTCAATTCAATCTTTCATTGATGTTTAATGAGAAAACTATTGCAATCCTCATAGAGCCTGTATGGTTTTTGTTGGTGATTTATCCACATACCACTAGTTATGGAGAGGCTTAGTGTAAAATTCTCTTGCCAATTTATTCTAGTTTATCAATACAATGTGAATGGGTTGACCCAACCCATTCAGGGCTTACTATAATACGAAGGCAATGTATGTTGGACATCCTGACCCAACTCCAACCTAACATATAACTATGTTAGACCTAACATATAATGCTATTCTTTCATACCATGATCCATGGAAGTTAATTCTATTTTATAAAATTTAGCTATCAATATTTTTTTTAATTAAAAAATGCAAATGCCTAAAATTATGAGAAATCAAACCTTATATTCAACATTTTAGCAAATTATATAAATGCATGACAGGACACTAATTCCATTGAGATGTCAATTATCATTAATACATGTTAAATTATGATTATTGACCATAAATATTTATTGCAGTTCTGTTTATTGTCCTTGTACGTTTGATATATGCAATTACTGCAATATATTATTGTACTAATCTTGTCTAAACTTTCCATGTTGAAGGAGATTGGCATGACCAAATTCCACCCAAGTCCTTCTGCAACCTCCACTCACTACATGTGGAGAATTGTGCATCACTATTGAAAGTCTTGCCATCCTATTTGCTATGCAGCTTACAGAATTTGGAAGTAGTAATTTTAAAAGATTGTGATCTACTAGAAGAAGTATTTGATCTTGAAGGTCTAGATATTAATAATGAACATGTTCGGCTGCTCTCTAAGTTGACAAAATTAAGCTTAATTGGTCTTCCTAAGTTGAGGCATATATGCAACAAGGACCCTAGAGACAATTTGTGCTTACAAAACCTGAAATGGCTGAATGTGGACAACTATGGCAGCTTGAGAAACCTTTTCCCTCCTTCTATGGCCTCAGATTCCGTGCCACTTGGAGGTGTAGAAGTGATGGCTACAGGCAGTTGTTAGGATTGAGCCATATGGGCCCACCATGGTTGGCGGCTAGAGGTACCAGGATTGACATTTAGGTGGACCTTAAGGGTTTGGTCCTAGGTTCAATTGCTGGGGACGCCTCATTTATTGGAACAAATAAACAATTGGCGGATTGAGGGGCCACTGTTTTGAGCCTCTGACCTTCCTTTCGGAAGTGCGAAGTGCTAACCATGGTGGGCCTATAAGGCTCAATCCCAACAGCAGTATCATATTTCCTTAATTAACCCACTTTTCATTGGAATCTTTGCCCAACCTAACAAGAGTCTATCCAGGATGTCGTTCTCTACAACAGTTTGACCATGGAAACCTTGATATGCCCTTTGGAGTGCTTTTCAATGAAAATGTCAATTTGGCTCTTAAAATCCTTTTCTTTACCATCTCATAATGTTTCTTTTTAACACTCTATTTAGGGTAAAATGGTTTGAATTTTGCATGAATTTTGCACATGGGACATTTTAGATATTATATAATTTTCTAATTTTAAGTCTTAAAATGATCACCCTTTTCCCCTCCTCCAAATTCCATCATTTTTAGTTGGAATTTCATTAGAAATTCTATTGGTTTCAAACAACATAATTTATTTATTTTAAGAAAATCTTCTCCAAAATCTCCTCATTCTAAGTGAATAGTCATTGTGGCACATATCTATTCCAGTTCTGGGGAATCTTTGGTGGGCATTGATTTAAAGAAATATTTAAGTTGTTGCCTAATACTGAATAATGGTAAGGTAGGGCTCTAGTTTTTCAGGTTTTAAAGAGGGAATGTTGGAATTAGGTTTGTAGATGATTAACTATTGTTTAAGGTGCCTTGTGACCTGCCGATATTAAAAGAAGCTTCCTGGAATTGCTTGACAGAAATGGAAATATACCATTTTTTAGTTTGAGATTGCAACAACCAGATGGAGGTTGTGGATGCTCTTTATATAACTTCTACTAGCACAACTGCAACTTGGACTGGGTTTCCACTTTTGTTTTTACTAGATCATGCTATGTCCGAATGTAAAGAATCCAATTACAAATAGCACATATCTGATGTGGAATTTGGTAGGTAATTCCAAATTATTCCACATCTCTATAGTTTATCCAAGCAATGAAGATGGTATTAAGGGTGTTCTAAAACACCACTCAGTTGTTACTGATAAACCCTACTATTCTATGCACAAAGAGCTAAGTGAGAGATACTTATATTCATTTTGTAGAATCCAAAATAGGAATCTAGCCACAAAATTTCAGCTGCAAATGTAAATTCATTTGGTTAGCCAACAAACAAAATGAGGTGAATTTTGCAAGGAGAAATTTCCATTCTAGAAGCCTCTTTTGTCTAACTATTTGTTCGGTATAGACCATATTCTTGTTTCTTGTCAGTGGCTTGGATTTGAATTGAAATGCATAGAGATATATTATATATGGGACATGTTCTTAAAAAAGAAAAAAAATGATATTTTCTTTCATAGGAGGACGAGCTCCTCAAATCCACCAATTGCTAGTTTAGAGAGAAAATTTTATGTGTAAGTTATTTCACAGCTTCTGCAATATATATATATATATATATATATATATATATATATATATATATATATATATATATATATATATATATATATATATATATATATATATTTGATAAGTAAATGCATAGAAAAATGATATATATAAAGAGAGAAAAGGGCGCTTGAAGGCCAACCCAAAGCATATAGGGGGTAGCTTCTGCAATATGTATAAGAAAAGAGAAAAACTATATAAGGAAGAATATAAAATCCTTAAAATCTATTCCTAACTTGTAGAAATAATAATAATAATAATAATAATAATAATCAAATCCTTAAAATCAAGGAGCTAAATATGATAGTTACAAATCTACTTCTTGCTTATAGAAATTAAAATAATCAATTCCTAAAATAAAGGGTAAACTAGGATCAAATATGAAAGCTAAAATAGAAAGTGTAAGGATGGAAATCTTTGAATATACAATTAACACTTGTCAACACCGCCCCTTAAGTTTGAGCATAAATGTCTCAAATGCCCAATTTGTTAAATATTAATCTAAAAGTCTTGTTTGACACCTTTGTTAAAATATCTACAAGCTCATTCTCTATCTTCAAAAAAGGAGTGTTAATCCTTTAGTTAACTTTTCCTTGATAAAGTATTTATCTACTTTAACATGTTTTGTAAGATCATGTTCAACTAGATAGTGGGTAATGCTAATGGCAGCTTTGTTATCATGGTAAAGCTTTATTGGATCCCTAGAACCAAACCCCAATTCCTTTACAAAGGCCTTCAACCATAATATCTCACATATATCATGAGCCATGGTTCTAAATTTGGATTTAGTGCTTGATCTAGCCATAATAGATTGTTTCTTGCTATGCCATGTGATTGAATTCTCTCCCACAAATGTGTAATACCTTGAAGTTGATCTTCTATCTATGACATATTCGACCCAATCAACATTCATATATCCTTTTACTTCTAAATGGTCATGTTTATAAAAAATAAAACCTGTCCCAAGAGCAGATTTTAAATACTGGAGAATCCTTTGTAGAACCAACATATTTGTTTCACTAGGAGCATGCATGGATTGATTTACCACACTCACTGCAAAGGCTATATCAAGATGAGTATGAGACATGTATATTAGCTTCCCAACTAATCTCTGATATATCTTTTTGTCTATTAGTGTGTCATTTGGACCTTCACCTAATCTATGATTTTGTTTAATAGGAGTATCAACGGGGATTACAAGCCAATATTCTGGTTTCATCAAGTAAGTCCATAATATCTTTTTTGAGAAACAAGAATCCCTTCTTTTGACCTTGCTACTTCAATACCTAGAAAATATCAGAGTACCAAGGTCTTTGATCTCAATTCTATTGCCAAATATGTTCTTAGTTTACTCAGCTTCTCACTATCATTACTTGTCACCAAAATATCATCCATATACATGACCAAGGCGGCCCCTTTGAGTGAATATTTGAGTGAAAATATATGATTAGACAAGTTTTGATGTTATCCATACTTCTACATGACCTAAGTAAATCTACCAAACCAAGCTCTAGGTGATTGCTTGAGTTCATACTTCTTTAATCTACATATCTTAGCCCTTTTTATTACATTAGCAAAGCCAGGGGGAAAGTCCATGCATAGTTCTTCTAGATCTTAATAAAAAAATGCCTTTTTCACATCAAATTGTTGAAGGGGCATGTCTAGGTTTACAACCAAGGATAAGAGGACCTAGATGGTATTCGTCTTTGCCACTGGTGCAAAAGTTTCATGATAATCTACCACATATTTTTATATATAACCTTTTATCACCAATCTTGCTTTGAACCTCTTCACAAAACTATTTGCCTTGTGTTTCACTATGAATACCCACTTACAACCAATTGTCTTCTTTCCTTTTGCTAGCTTAACTAGTTTCTATGTATCAATTTTTTTGTAATGCTTCCATGTCTTCAATCATGACAACTTTTCACTTTGGGTTGTCAAGAGCTTCTTGTAACTTATTAGGAATAGACATAGAGGACAACTGTTTTGAAAATATTTTACATGAAAGAGATAAACAGTGTGAAGGCATACGATGAGACATGGGGTAATTTACGGTACAATTTGAAAAACTATAACAAAAAGGTGGTTTCTTTTCTCTTTAAAAGGATAACGAGTTTGGTTCTTAAGAATTAATTAAGTTGACTCTTCAATAGAAGTACTAAAAGAGCATAGAATTCAAGAGAAGGATTTACCTTAGGATTTACCTATTGTTGAAGCATCTGATTGGTCATTGGGTTGATTAAGAGATGGTTGAGTTGCCTGAGTTTTCTATCTTGTTAAATATATCAATCTATATGGCTTAAGAAATCCTCTTGAAATTAGTGTAGAAGTTTCAGATGATGATACACTAGTAAAAGGTAGTGGTAACGCAGCCCAAGACTGCTCTTCCCCTTTAAGAGAAGCATCTAAATCTTCCCCTAAATAGTAAGCTTGATGTTTAACAAAAGTAACATCCTTAGAAACAAACATTCCTTTTTAAAGGTGAGTGGTAACATTTACTTCCCTTTTTTTGTAGTAGAGTACCCCCCAAAAATTTTTCACTTAAGTGTCCTAGGATCAAGCTTACTCCTATTTTGTTTTGTGGATATGAACGTAACAAACACAACCAAAAACTCTGGAGGGGGGGGGGGGGGGGGGGGGGGATATAAAGGCAATTTGGAATAGGATGTGTTTTAAACAATAATTGAAGAGGGGTTTGAAACTGAAGGGCTTTGAAGGCATCCTATTAATGAGATATGTTGTGGTAAGAACTACATTATCTTAGAAGGATTTAGGAACATTCATAGCAAAGAGTAAGGATCTAACGACCTCTATGAGAAGATGATTCTTACACTCGACTATACCATTTTGTTGGGATATATTAACACATGAAGTTTGATGAATAATCACATGAGACTAAAAATAGACACTTTCACCCTTATTAAGGTCCTCTCATCCGTTATCAAATCATAGAACTTGCATTTTATTGTTAATTTAGGTACAACCATTTGATCAAGGACTTAAAGGTGAAAACAAATATCACCTTTTTATTTCAACAAATAGATCCATGAAATACGAATGCAATCATCAATAAAAAATAAACAAACCACTTAAAACTTGAATGATTAGTAATAGGGGATGACCCCCATACATCACTATGAATATTTGAGAAAGACAACAAAATTTTATTAAGACTTGAAGTGAAGGAAGTTTGATGATGTTTGACTAACATACAACTATTACAATGAAAATTATAAACATGACCTTTGGAAAATAAATATGGGAACAACTTATGCAAATAGCTAAATAAGAGATGTCTATATCTTCTATATGATAGCCAGATGTGTTCTTTTGATGTTGGCCTGCCCATTACTTGATTTGCTTGTCTATGCTAATCTTGCCAATTTATGTTTTAGTAGGACAGACCACCTTTTGTATTGCCTAAGTTACAAGAAGCATCTTTCAAGGATAACCTCTAAGCATTATCATTTATTTGATCTTCTTTTATGGTTGGGCTATGGAATATGACTGCGTATTAGATGATGCACGATGTGCTCTAGAATTTGAGTTAAAGCCCTTCTTATGAAACATTTTTTAATATCCTTTTATCTTGAAATATGTCTCTCAAGCATGCCTTATCTTATTACAATGTGTACAAATTAAAAACTTCTTGTTTCCAACCTTACTAAAGTTAGAGACAACTAGTACAGTTGGAGCTTGAACAATACTAGATGTTGAACTCACCTATGAGACACTTGCAAGCATTGTGGCTTGATGAAGCTCCTCACACCGAACATAGGCAGATGCACCATGAAGATTAGGAAGAGGATATTGCCTTAAAATTTGTGCTATGATTTGTCCAAAACTTGAGTCAAGACCAACTATAATTTTTTTTTATATAGATAAAAAAGATGTATATAAAGAAAAGATGACACACTAAAAGTAGTGCCCTTAGAGTATACAGGGAGTATACAAAAGAAGCCAAAAGACTCAAACCAAAGGAAAAGGGATAGAAACAAAAAACATCACATGCCCTTACTTAGAGCCTAACCAATCAATGAAGCTTACAAGCGAAGAAGGGTTCAAAACTGTAAACACCCTAACCCAAGACCAAATATTACATACAAAAGAATTTTTCAATCTTTGGAGCGAAAGCTTCTCATTACCAAACGCTAACATATTCTTTTCTTTCTAGACTGTCTAAAATATACATAAGGGGGTCATTGCCAAGCCTTTTACGAGCTTTCCCCACAAAAGCCCCATGCCACCTAAGAAGAGTTGCCTTCACTGAACAAGAAAGAATTCAAGCCACACTAAAGAGGGAGAAAAGAAGATTCCATAGAACTCGAGTCTTTCCACAATGACAAAGAAGGTGATCCACTGTCTCTACTTCAGAGAGGCATAAAAAACACCTATTTGCCAAAGAATGCCTCCTCTTTTGAAGTTGGTCCAAAGTTAAGACTTTTTTCCAAGAAGCCTCCCAAGCAAAGAAAGCCACCTTAGGAGGCACACTCACCCTCCAAATACTACCATTAGAGAACAAACGAGAATCACTAGACTCCAAGACAGAATAAAGAGACTTGATAAAAAAGGTGCCACACCTCGAAGCTGTCCAAATCACTCTATCTTCCACTTCTCTTTGCACCTTAAAATCTTGGATCTTTTGCAAAAAATGTTCCACCAACTCTACCTCCCAATCATTAAGTGCCCTTGAGAAAAGAGGGGTCTAACCACCCCCATCACCATCAGGGTTCCAAACATACGACCCTCAAGCTTCCTTAGACGAAGAAATGGAAAATAAGGAAGGGAATGACTCATAAAGTGGCTCATCTCTACACCACTTGTCCATCCAGAATCTCACTCTCTGCCCATTACCCACTTGGTAGGCCAACCTACCACTCAAATAAATCCACTCCTTCCTAATTGCATTCCACAATCTCTCACCATACCTCTCATTTACTGCACGGGAGTGCTACCTCCCATCCTCTTCACCATACTTGTGACTGAAAATAATTGACCCTCATTCTTGATTTTCTTCTTTAGTATTGTTGTATCTACAACACACTCCAAATCACATGGCTAAAGAAAATCAAGGTCTTGCCAATTAGCATAAGGAGTAGAAACATCACTGGTCAATGTCACCCCCTGTTGTCTAGTCTCGTGTGTCTTGTGACTAAGTTTGTAAATATGGGAAGCATCACTACCATCAGAATAAGCTTGAGCCATAGCATCCTAACTATCATTAGTTGTAGGAATTCAAAGAAAATTGTCCAATATATAAAGTTATCGAATTAAGAAGCCATGATGTCAACATTGCATTCTCTTCAGCCAAGTACAGACGAATGAATCAAAAAATGGGTTGTTTCTTCTCTCCATTCAAGTATCCCAACTTCCATTTTTCTGCAACTTCACAAACTAGGACCATTTAGAGTAATTCATACCATCAAGTTTGTTAGAAGTCATTTGTATGTACATATTATCATGTTGAACTGTCACAATAAAAGTAACAAGTGGTGGTGCTCCAGAACCAGAAACTTTTGTCACCAATTCAAACATGATTCTTTGTGAGGGTGGTTGCAAAATCAAACAGCAAGGATAGGAGGCAAGGGCAATAGGCGAGTAGTAAAAGCATCAAACTAATAGAGATGTCTTTGATACTATGCTGATTTAGAGAGAAAATTTTGTATACATTTACTTCATAGCTTGTGCAATAAATATAAGAAAAAAGAAAAACTATATACAAGGCTAAATCTAAAACAAATCCCTACAGTCTATTCTTAACTTGCAGCAATAATAATAATGAAATCCCTAAAATCAAGAAACTAAATATGAAAACTACAAATCTATTCTTTGATAGAAGCTCAATATTTACTTATTTTATGCCCAAACTAAGATATTTAAATTTAATATTGAGCTCTAGTTACATTACTGTGGACCTCGCATTTCTGCTCATACACTTCCACTCAATGGCAAACTCATTTTTAGTTTGAAAATGATTTATTTTTTAGAAAATGACTTGGAGTCGCCACTTATTTTTGTTTTATTTTTAAAGGGTAAACAAAATAAGAAATAAAAACCCTAAGTGTGACTCCTTATTTGGAAAAGATGGTCTAAGAAAACCCAAATCTGGGCTCGGGGGTCAGGTTACTTATTAGGAAGGTACGACAAAAGACCGTAGCACCCCTCTAAGCCCTAAGAATTAGGTATCTACTAATTAAGTTAAAGCAAGTGTGGCAATTGATTGATTAATTGTGGGTACCGAACAGTGATCAAAGGTGTGAAAGCAAGACACGCATGATAACAAATAAATAGACAAACACAATTGAGTACGAGGCGTACATGAGTGGCAAGCTGAGCGCTATCATAAGAGACAAGGTTAGTGCACAAATACATAAAAATTGCATGCATGTCACAGAGTGAGGCAAGTCAATCAAGCATGACAATCAATCAATCAATGAGAAAATCATTTATGTCGAGCCCCACCAAAGCCCGATTTATTTTTGCACAAATTAATCCATGAATTCCATTATTTGAAATTATGAAATTTATTCACGCTTATTTTAAAACATTTAAAAATCAAAGAAGATGTGAAAAACATTTGCCGAAGAGAAAATGGCAACCAATTTTATTGAAAAATAGGATTTTTGGTAAGCCTAAAAATTCTAAGGATGAAAATTTGGAGAATTAAAATTATTTGAAAAATTAGAATTTGAAAACTGGAGTTTGGGAAATTATTTTTAAAATCAAAGAAGAAGAAATGGAAAAATGACATGTGTCCCAAATGTGGCCATGCAAATTGGAAACATGTAGGGGTGAGTGATTCATGCCTAATTGGTGTTTCAGCTGATGTATGTCCAGTTGGTGCTCCTTGATGGCAGGTGTGATCAACAAAATTTTTCACCTATAACACCATGAACTAGGGTAGCAAATACAAAGCTACTATAGCATAGTGGCTCTAGGATCGTTCCACTGGGAAGGGTACTCAAGGTTGAAAATGATACCAATTCAAAGTGAATTGGTGCTGTTTCATTTCAAGATTAGCTTAAGAAATAAAACACAAACTTTGGTTTGAAAAAGGTTTGGACTTAGATTAACAACACAACAAGCGATGAAAATAACTTAAGAAGAAAAGCATTCCTTGGAGATTCAGGTATACAGGGGAGGTTTCTCATGCAAAAGCATAGCTCCGTTCAGTTGGTTTAATTCCTCATATTAGAGAATTAACATAAAGTCAATTCTCTAACAGGTGCTGCATAAATGCATCCCTCAATTGGATTTCAGCTTTAATTCTCTCACTGATGCAACTTGCAATGGTTTGAGCCTCTCACTTAGCCTTTACCATTCAAGGTGATCTTTAACCTTGGATTACCCGTCAAAAGCTCGCAAGAGGTAACTAATGGATGTCTCCTAAGAGTCCAAAAGCTTACCAAGTGTTGGCTATTCTAGAAAATCCTACCTTCAAGTCACCTACCAAATGCTCGCAAGGGGTAAACTAGTGCATCTCCATGGTTAGAGATCACTTGCCTTACCAAGTGTTGGCCCAGGTGACTCCAAGGCGTTTTAAGTTAACTAAAAACATAGAAATCATTCACGGGTCACACTTACTCTTCATTCATAGCTGAAACCAAAAAGCTTCTGATTGAAGCACTTGGAACCTTTCCCGGCAACCTTAACTCCAAGGAACTAAAAGGTTTAGCTACTCATTCTCTAGGGAAAACTCCTCAGAGAGTGCATAACTTAATAAAAAATATTCAAAGACAAAGTGAGAAGGTAAGGCAGTAAAAAGCTAAAGCTCTTTGTATTTCTTTCTTTTGAACTTACAAAAGGTTCAACAACCAGAACTCCCTCAGAACAGGCTCCTCGGGCTCTAAATAAACCAAAATTACAATTACAGCTATCCCCTGATATTTTGCCAAATTCCTAACTTAAAAGCTAAGGAAATCTATCATTGGTGACTTACAAGGAGAATTTAGGCATTTAGGCAACAAAAATCTAATGAAAAATATCTCCAAGTGTCGGTTACAAATATCGGGAAGCACTAAGGACCACTTCGCAGGTGAAAGATGAGGTCTGCGAAATTTCGCAGGTGCACCACAAGAGCTGCGAAATTTCTTCATAGCAACCAGCTGATTCAACACCTTTGCAAAGTGGACTTCCATCTTGAGGTGTTTGGCTTCTATCGCGGCGTGAAGCTTCAGGGGAACTCCATAGCACTATGCAAAAAGGCTGCGAAATCACTTCGCAACAAAATGGTGATTTCGCAGCACTTTTCTGAAGCCTTCCTTCAGCTTGGAGCAGTTATCTTCCAAAGGCTATAACTTCCTCATTTCAGCTCCAAATTGCACACGGTTTGAAGCATTGGATTGTTGACTTCCTAAGCTTTCAAATGACATATTGTATACATAAATTGGATATCAGGAAGTGCTCCAAAATTAGCTGTAGTGACTGTCATCAAGAATGCTCCATGGCTGAATCCTCTTTGCTTTCCCTTGCATTCCAGACTTTGCTTATGGCAAAAGAGCTTCAAAGCTTTGATTCTTCATTCCTCTTAGCTTCCCATTGCTTGCCAAGGATTCCATATAACTCTCCTCAATCTCCTAATGCTTTGGTGATCAAAATACTAACAAAAACACCAAAACTTACACAATTTGATTAGAATTGATTGAAAGGGGCCTTAACATGCTAATTGGGCTAAAAGACACTAACTACTACTCAAAAGTGTTTAAAAGGATTAATTAGAAGCTAGCAAATAGCACTTTTTGAGTAGTAATCACTCCCCCCAACCGACAGATTGCTAGTCCCTTAGCAATAAAGGAGAGAAAAACAAAACAAAAATACCTTAATTTACAACATCATGCTAATCACTTCCAAAAAATATTTAAGTGGCATGACTGGCTAATTCTCACATGGAACATTAAAGAACTAAAACTTCAAATTTCAACAAGAGATATCAAAAACTTTGCTAAATACCATTGATCAAGGGAATGCATTATGCAAATTGAAGTTTTAGAATCATTTTCACTTCCAAAGAACCAAACTTTAATCTTCCACAAAAATCTAAGTGTAAGATAATAGACTCCGAATATAGCATGCTAAACTAGTCTCTCCCCCCAACCTATCTCTTTTCAACACTTAGCAAACTGACCAAATTCAATAAACAGAGAACACACTTTTTTTTTTTTTTTTTTTTTTTTTTTTTTTTTTTTAGGGTAGAAAAGGAATCAGGCTTAAGGGGCATTCTTTTCTGTTTTGTCCATGTAACGGGGGTCCATCGATGACTCCCAACCAATTAAGGTTTAGGGCATCAAGCTTTAAGGATCTTTCAACCACTAACTCCTCGGATTTCGCCCCGGACTTTTTCATATACCCTTTTTGCCTACCATATGCTAACTCCACCTATTCACCCTTGTAACGAGCATTGAGGCCGGTGACTCCCAACCACTGAAGGCTTAGGGCACCAGGTTTAAAAGGTTTTCACCATATACCCTTTCAGACCTTGCTCGGGTTTCAAGGCAAGCAAACACTTTATTTTATCTCTTTTTTTTTCAAAGGCTCATTGGCCTTTCATATGGTGTCTCAATATCATTAAAATGAGGTCAAAGGTACCAAGTCCCAAAATTTTTTCTAAGTCAAGGGGGAAATAGTTTCTCATTTTATAAAAGGAATCTATTGTGCACAGTATGTGGATAGCTTAAAGTGGAAAGAGTAAATTTGATTTCAATAGAAGTTTCAACAATTGAACCACTTTAGCAAGCATAATCCAAACTCTAAGTTAGATGCAAAGCAAAAGTTCAGTTTCTCCTATTTTAATTCGAAAATTTTTCCTCAAAATCCATGGAGATTATAGTAACAAGCAAAAAACTACAACTGCTTTATTAGACAAGGCTAAAATATCAAAACAACTTAGCATACTTCCTTCAACTTAGCAAACTTCCTTCCTCATTTCACCCCCCCAACCGAGCTGAGCATTGTCCTCAATGTGATATGGGTGATCAAAAATAAAGGGAGGAAGTGGTACCTCCTGATCGATTTCAATTTCGAATATTGAATGGAGAAACCACATGTTTCAAAAAGAATAAACGATGTGAGCAAAGGGAGTAAGAGTAAATTGATGCTAAGTGTTAACAAAAAAAATTAAACTTTGTATTACTTTACTCATTTGTGAACAGCTGAAAAAGGAAGTAATACAACAATCCAAAGAATCTCCACAAATATTATCAAAATGTAGGAGATTTCATAAAAGACTAACCAAACCAAAATACAAAAAAAAGTAATATATCAAAGATATAAAAATGTTCAGAGGAGGGAAGTGCTAGAGCTGATAGCCTATGAAGATGGCTCTGCCTCTGGAGTAGCTGACTGATGAGGGGCATGAGGCTCTATGGTGGTAGGAGTGGCCTCCTCATCAGCTGATGGGAGGCCAAGATGCTGCTGAAGCTGCCTCAGAATGAAAGTATGCTGAGCCTGAGTAGCCATCATCTGCTGCTGGTGAGATCTCAAAGCTGCCATCTCTTGAGCAAGTCTGCTCTGAGAGGCTGTCAATGTCTCCAATGCCTGGCATAGATCCCTATACTCAGATATAGGGATGGCCATCCTAGGCTCGGCTGATGTGGAAGGCTGTGCTGAAGCAGGGGCTGCTGGAGGAACTGGAGATGCACTGGTCATGGAGGGAGAGGCTGCAGGCATACCCTTAGGTATGAGGCGTGGGGATGCTCTCCTGGCAGGTAGAGCCTGAACTGGCTGTGGAAGTTCTTGTTGCTCCATCTTGTAAGCTGTCATGTTGCTCCATTTTTCAAAAGTAAAAATATCTCTACAGATCTTCTTTTGCTCCTGCTGAGGCTCTGCTGGATATCCCAAGTGCTCAAGGATTTGGCATAACAGTCGTGGGAAGAGAAGAGGGATGGAATCAGCCCTTTGCAATTTTTTTCTATGCACCTTCTCTTCAAAATAGAGAAGGGCTGCCAGGATCAAGTGGTGAGGGCCAAAATAATAGCCCTCTGACATTCTATACAGGGTCTCCAACATAATTCCCCTTCTCTGAGTCCAATGTTGAAGGGGATAGATACTATGCCTCAATAGGGCATCAATAAGGAACATCTTTGGGGGAAGTTCCCCCCTCAGCAGATACGGGTTTCTGGATGCTCCTCCAGACAAAATGTGCACCATCTCCAACTGAGATGGATTGGCCCAAGCTCTAAAGTCATCGAAATGACTGGGCTCATATGGAATATTCAAAGCTTCAGCTATTTGCCGAGCCCCCAAGATACCATGCCTACCATCAATAACGAAATGAATTGAGGTAGGATCCCTGACCTGTCGAGTAGTCATGGATTGATAGAAATCCATTGCTATTCTAGGGTAGAAGAAGTCTCGCGGGGTCAGAAGCTGCTCCATTCGGTATTTTCGCAGCAATTGGAATGTTTCTTCAAGCTCCGGGCGCAATTGGAAAGCAGCTATGTCAAAGCATAGCTCCGAATGGAATGGCCGGTCTCGGCAATCCAAATTGCCTTCAACTGGAGGTTGAGCGAGAATTGGCCGCCTGATTATCGCTTCCGAAGCTGGTTCGGATGGAATTTGGGGCTCAGCAGGCGGCGGCTGGATTGCTGGAAGCTTCGCAGGCGGTGCCGGAGATGGCACCGGAGATGGAATTGGAGATAGGGCAGGAGACGCAATAGGGGATGAAACAGGGGATGAAACAGGGGATTGCCCTGTTAAATCGATAGGCTCCGAGCTTTCTACCCTAGCTCGCTTTTGGAGGGGCCGGCCCCCTGACCTGGTAAGGTAGCGCCTCGCCGGAGGGGTTTGCAATGTTGGCTTGGCCTGGCGCTTCTTTGGCGAGGGCTTTGCCGGCGGCGGGACGGCTTCTGGCCGCGGCGACTCAGAGGTTGAAGCTTGCACTGGTGCCTCGCGCGGCGTTCGCTTTCGGGTGGAAAGGGATGAAGACTTCGCGCCCCTGGTTCGTGCCATTGCGAACTGATGAGGGCTAGGACGGCGGCGATAAACAGAGGGGGCAATCGGAGTTGCTAGCGGCGTCGGACTATGGAGAGGAGACGAACGGTCTGCTGCTGCGATTTTTCCCCTTTTCTGAAATGGATTCGCAGCCCAAATGACCGGTATTTATAACGGTTATAAGAATATGAACGGTCATTTGGGGCTTCGCAGAAGAAAAACGGCTTCGCAGCAAAATTGGGCGTTTCGGATTCAAAAATCGCTTTCGCAGCTCACTTCGCAGCTGCGAAATTGGAGTCACTGTGCTGCGGAATGGCGCTCGTGTGCCAAAGACCGGTTTTGCAATTGTGGAACATCCTTCGCAAGAGTGAAATCGCTGAGAAATCGTTGCGGAATAGCGTTTTTTAAGCCTTTGTGGTTCGCAGAGCATTTCGCAGCTGTGAAATGGGGGTTCCTGTGCTGCGAAGTGGCACTCGTGTGCCAAACACCGGTTTCGCAGCTGCGGAATCGTTCGCAGAGGGTTAAAAAGTGTTGCGAAGTGGTTTTGCAACAAAAAACCATTTTCGCAGAGAAATCCTCTTTGGCTGCGAAATCTCGCAGAGCTCTTCTTCTCCCCTGTTTTTGCTCTGTTTCAGCTCTGTTTCGGCTCCAATTTCTTCCCGATTTTTTTCTTTACATTTCTTCCCATCTGAAATCATTCAAAAAGATGAAATTACACAAAAACATACAATTTAAGATCAAAAACTAAGATCAAAAGTAAAAATATTACTTTAAAATTACAGAATTTACAAAAATTTTGGACTTTGGTAAAACCAAGTCCAGCAAACCCTTCTTTGCTTAAGCTTTTTGAGGCTCAAGGAGGTTGATCTCCTCCTTGTCTGATTTGAACGGCTCCATATATGGCTTAAGACGATATCCATTAACTTTAAAGGTTTCCTTGCCATCGGAATTCAATAATTCCACTACTCCATGATTAAGTACTTGATGGATAATGAATGGACCAATCCACCTGGACTTGAGCTTTCCAGGAAAAATATGAAGTCTTGTGTCATAGAGTAAAACTCTTTGGCCTTTTTGAAATTCCTTGGTAGAAATCAGTTGGTCATGCCACTTCTTTATCCTTTGTTTTGCAACTTTGGAGTTGATATAAGCATCATTTCTCAATTCCTCCATCTCATTAAGGTCTAAGCACCTTTTTGCCTCGGCTTTAATCAATTCCATATTCAGCTTTTTGATTGCCCACCAAGCTTTGTATTCAACTTCCACAGGGAGATGACAAGCTTTACCATAGACAAGACGATAGGGGGACATGCCAAGAATAGTCTTATAAGCTGTTCTATAGGCCCACAATGAGTCATGAAGCTTAACAGACCAATCCTTCCTGCTTGTATTCACCACTTTCATCAGTATGTTCTTTATCTCCCTGTTTGCTAGCTCAACTTGGCCAGAAGTCTGTGGATGATAAGGTGTAGCTACCTTATGCTTCACTCCATACTTGGCTAACAAACTTTCAAAAGGCTTATTGCAAAAATGAGAACCTCCATCACTGATTATAGCTTTAGGCACCCCAAATCTTGCAAAAATGTTCTCTTTCAAAAACTTGAGAACCACTTTATGATCATTTTGTTTACAGGGGACTGCCTCAACCCACTTAGAAACATAATCTACCCCCACCAAGATGTAAGAATTACCAAAAGACATTGGAAAAGGTCCCATAAAGTCAATACCCCATACATCAAATAGCTCAACTATTAGTATAGGGTTCATGGGCATTTGATTTCTTTTTGTTAGCTTGCCAAGCCTTTGGCATCTATCACAATTTCTACTCATGATGTGGGCATCTTTGAACAAAGATGGCCAAGTAAAGCCTGATTGCAACACCTTCATAGCTGTTTTCTGAGAGGCAAAGTGACCTCCACATGCATTCTCATGACAATGGATTAGAATTCCTTGTTGCTCTTCCTCAGGCACACACTTCCTTATAATCTGATCTGCACAATATTTAAAAAGGAAAGGCTCTTCCCAATAATAAGCATGGATTTTTGCAAAGAAGTGCTTCCTGTCCTGTGCATTCCACTCACTTGGAATTTCACCAGTGACTAAATAATTAGCCATATGAGCATACCAAGGAGTTTTGACTAGGAACATAAGTGATTCCTCAGGAAATTCATCATTAATAGGCAAGGAATGAGAATTATGTGCTATAGCTAACCTTGAGAGGTGGTCAACTACCACATTCTCCACTCCTTTCTTATCTCTAATTTGAAGATTGAATTCTTGTAACAAAAGAATCCATCTTATCAACCTTGCTTTTGCATCTTGCTTTGTCAATAAATACTTCAAAGCTGAATGGTCAGTAAAAACAATGATGAAAGACCCTACCAAATAAGCACGAAATTTGTCCAAGGCAAATACCACAGCTAACAATTCTTTTTCTGTAGTTATGTAATTCCTTTGGGCTTCATTCAATGTTTTGCTTGCATAGTAGATCACATATGGCTTCCCATCTTCTCTTTGACCAAGCACAGCTCCTATAGCAAAGTCAC
Source organism: Vitis x doaniana (assembly GCA_030345155.1). Taxonomy (NCBI): domain Eukaryota; kingdom Viridiplantae; phylum Streptophyta; class Magnoliopsida; order Vitales; family Vitaceae; genus Vitis; species Vitis x doaniana. The sequence goes on from CP128322.1 coordinate 9,946,690, forward strand.
TGGCATCACACATTAGTTCAAAAGGTAATTGCCAGTTAGGGGCCCTCACTATTGGAGTTGTTGTCAAAAATTTCTTCAGTTGATCAAAGCTATCTTGACATCTTTCATCCCATATAAACTTAGCATCCTTAGCTAACAGCTCACAAAGAGGTTTGGAAAGCTTTGAAAAGTCTTTTATAAACCTCCTATAAAAACCTGCATGGCCAAGGAACTGCCTTACTCCTTTTACAGTTGTTGGGGATGGCAATTTGGAAATAAGCTCCACCTTTGCTTTATCAACTTCAATGCCCTTAGCAGATATGATATGACCAAGGACAATTCCTTGTTGTACCATAAAATGGCATTTTTCCCAATTAAGCACCAAGTCTTTTTCAATGCATCTGTGAAGAACTGCTTCCAAATTGACTAAACATTCCTCAAATGTACCTCCATATACGGTGATGTCATCCATGAAAACCTCCATAATTCGCTCCACCATATCACTGAAGATACTCAACATACATCTTTGGATAGTGGCAGGTGCATTACATAAACCAAAAGGCATTCTCCTATAAGCATAGGTTCCAAATGGACATGTAAAAGTAGTCTTTTCCTGATCTTCCACAGCAATTTCAATCTGAAAATACCCTGAATACCCATCCAAAAAACAATAGAAAGGGTGGCCAGAGACTCTCTCCAAAACTTGATCAATAAATGGCAATGGAAAATGATCTTTTCTGGTTACTGCATTCAACTTTCTATAATCAATACACACCCTCCACCCTGAAGTGAGACGTGTAGTGATTTCTTCCCCCTCTTCATTCTGAACTACAGTGATCCCTGACTTCTTGGGTACCACTTGAGTAGGACTCACCCAAGAGCTGTCTGAAATAGGGTAGATAATACCTGCTTGAAGTAGCTTCAGCACCTCAGCTCGCACAACCTCTTGTAAATGAGGATTCAATCTTCTTTGAAATTGACGAATTGGCTTAGCTTCCTCCTCCATATATATATGATGTGTGCAAACTAAAGGACTAATGCCTTTCAAATCAGATATTTGCCATCCTATTGCTTTCTTACACTTCTTGAGAACTTCCAATAAACACTTCTCTTGATGATTGGTCAGAGATGAAGATATTACAACAGGGCATTGGTTGTTTTCTTCAAGGTATGTGTATTTCAGCTCCACAGGTAGAGGCTTCAAAGTGAGTTTTGGGATTTCTTTTTCAATATCTGCTCCCTCTTCTTTATTGAACAAGGGTAGAATTTCTTCTATCCTCCTCCAACTTTGTAAAGTAGCAAGCTCCTTAGGAAGTTCAGACAAACCTTCCTCACAATCCTCAAAACTTTCATTCAGCTTGTCTTGCACATTCTGATTACAGTGTTCCTCAACCAGAGTATCAATAATACACACTTCTTCTGGACCCTCTTCTTCTTCCGGAATGATTTGCTTTTTAGACATATAAAAGATATTGAGATCAAGTGTCATATTGCCAAAAGTGAGTTGCATGAGCCCATTCCTACAGTTGATGATTGCATTTGAGGTAGCTAGGAATGGCCTTCCCAGGATAATAGGAACTAAATTAGCTTCCTTAACAGTAGGATCCGTATCAAGAACAATAAAATCCACTGGATAGTAGAAATTATCAACTTGAACCAAGACATCCTCAATTACTCCCCTGGGAATTTTTACTGACCTATCTGCTAGAGATAGAGTAATTGCTGTTGGCTTCAACTCACCAAGCCCCAATTGCTTGTAGACAGTATATGGAAGTAAATTAACACTAGCTCCCAAGTCTAATAAAGCTTTCTCTACTACCTTTCCTCCAATCATTACTGAAATGGTAGGACTTCCCGGATCTTTGTACTTCAAAGGAGACTTACACTGTAAGATTGCACTTACTTGCTCAGTCAAGAAGGCTTTCTTATTTACAGTCAACCCTCTTTTGATAGTGCACAAGTCCTTTAGGAATTTTGCATATGTTGGGACTTGCTTAATCATATCCAACAGTGGGATATTGACTTTAACTTGTCTCAATACTTCAAGAATTTCAGCTGCATTTCTAATCCCCTTCTTCCCATGCAATGCTTGAGGAAAAGGTGGAGAAGTTGATTTCTTCAGCCTTTCTTCCTTCAGAAGTTCCTTCTCTGGATTTGCATTCATTGTTGACTCAGAGTCCTCTCTCTTATCACTGATCTCTCCTTCTTTGTCTTTCATTTCCTCCTCCAACTTTGTCCCTTCTTCTTCAACAGGTGGCTTAGGTGGTGGCTGCTCAATTTTCTTACCACTCCTCAGAGTGATCAAGGCTTTGACATCTTTCATCTGTGATGATTCCCCCTCATGGCTTTCCACTTCTTGGACACCCTTGGGATTTTGGTGGGGTTGAGAAGGAAATCTTCCCTTTTCTTGTACTGTATTCAAATTTGTGAGCCTTGATATTGAGTACTGGAGATTATCAAATCTTTGAGTCATATCATTTTGCATTCCATCCATCCTTTTGTTCAGAATATTCTCTACTCTGTCAATTCTTTGATTAAGCTGATTATTGATGGCTTTTTGTTCTCCAACAAAGTCTCCCACTACCTTGCTAAGATTCCCAATGGCTTGTTCAAGACTTGAAGATTGCTGAGATGGTTGATCCGGCTGTTGGTACTGAGGTGCTCTAGTCTTCCATGAAAAATTTGGATGATTCCTCCAACTTGAGTTGTAAGTATTTCCATAGGGTGCATTGTTATTGGGCTTAAACTGTCCAACAACATTTGCTTGATCTCCAAACATTTCCCTTTCAGCTGAAACTATAGGGCATTCTTCCACTAAGTGTTCATAGGATTGACACTTAGGACAAAGCTTCACTTGCACTGGTGATTCAGCAACAGCTTGCACTTCATGCATTTTTTTTAGTTCTAGCTCCTCCAATCTTCTTGTCACAGCTGCAAACTTTGCTTTAGTATCATCCTCTTCTTTCAAAGTATACATCCCAGCTTTAGCATTGAAAACATTCAGTTGAGACTTCATCTTTCCCACTTCTCCTTTGGTTGGCTCATCCCATCCCCTTGAAACTTCAGCTACATAATTCAAGAAATCCATAGCTTCCTCCGGATTTTTGCTCATGAAATCTCCTCCACACATTGTCTCCAGGAGTTGCTTCATTGAGGATGACATCCCATCATAAAAATAACTCACCAATAGCCAAGTATCAAAGCCATGGTGAGGACATGCATTTATAGCTTCCATATATCTTTCCCAACACTCATAGAATTTCTCATTCTCCTTAGCTGAGAAATTTGAAATTTGCCTTTTCAAGCCATTTGTTCTATGAGTGGGAAAGAATTTCTTAAGGAATTCAGCTTGTAAGTCAGTCCAAGTACGGATACTCCTTGGCCTTAAAGAATTAAGCCAAATTTTGGCTTTATCCTTTAAAGTAAAAGGAAATAACTTAAGCCTCATCAAATCAATTGAAGCTCCTCCCTCTTGGAATGTATTACAAACTTCCTCAAATTCCTTAATATGTGCATAGGGATTCTCACTTTCCATTCCATGGAAAGTTGGTAGAAGTGGAACAATATATGGTCTGATAACTAGCTGCTCTGTAGGGGGTATTATACATGATGGTGCACTCATACGAGGTGGATGCATACGGTCCCTCATTGATCTAAATTCATTGAGATTGTCTTGACGAACTTGGTGACTATGCTGATCTTCAGGAGTAGTTTCCATGATATTCAAACTCAATTCCAATTCCTTAGTATGAGGTGAATCAATTCTAACAAGCCTTCCTGCACTGCCACGTATCCACTTTGGCATACACAACTAGTATCTATCTGACTAAAATGAAAACAGAGGACAACAAAAAGAAAACAAAGCTACAAAAACAAAATAAAACTAAGCTGAATTTAAAAGCTAAATTTAAATTATGAGTTAGTAAAACGAAAATAATGAGAATTAATAAAGCTAAAGAAACTTTACCACACTTGTGATGAAAATCACAAGTACACTGAAATAGTATCACTGATTCTTGACACCTTCCCCAGCAACGGCGCCATTTGATTCATGCCTAATTGGTGTTTCAGCTGATGTATGTCCAGCTGGTGCTCCTTGATGGCAGGTGTGATCAACAAAATTTTTCACCTGTAACACCATGAACTAGGGTAGCAAATACAAAGCTACTATAGCATAGTGGCTCTAGGATCGTTCCACTGGGAAGGGTACTCAAGGTTGAAAATGATACCAATTCAAAGTGAATTGGTGCTGTTTCATTTCAAGATTAGCTTAAGAAATAAAACACAAACTTTGGTTTGAAAAAGGTTTGGACTTAGATTAACAACATAACAAGCGATGAAAATAACTTAAGAAGAAAAGCATTCCTTGGAGATTCAGGTATACAGGGGAGGTTCCTCATGCAAAAGCATAGCTCCGTTCAGTTGGTTTAATTCCTCATATTAGAGAATTAACATAAAGTCAATTCTCTAACAGGTGCTGCATAAATGCATCCCTCAATTGGATTTCAGCTTTAATTCTCTCACTGATGCAACTTGCAATGGTTTGAGCCTCTCACTTAGCCTTTACCATTCAAGGTGATCTTTAACCTTGGATTACCTGTCAAAAGCTCGCAAGAGGTAACTAATGGATGTCTCCTAAGAGTCCAAAAGCTTACCAAGTGTTGGCTATTCTAGAAAATCCTACCTTCAAGTCACCTACCAAAGGCTCGCAAGGGGTAAACTAGTGCATCTCCATGGTTAGAGATCACTTGCCTTACCAAGTGTTGGCCCAGGTGACTCCAAGGCGTTTTAAGTTAACTAAAAACATAGAAATCATTCACGGGTCACACTTACTCTTCATTCATAGCTGAAACCAAAAAGCTTCTGATTGAAGCACTTGGAACCTTTCCCGGCAACCTTAACTCCAAGGAACTAAAAGGTTTAGCTACTCATTCTCTAGGGAAAACTCCTCAGAGAGTGCATAACTTAATAAAAAATATTGAAAGACAAAGTGAGAAGGTAAGGCAGTAAAAAGCTAAAGCTCTTTGTATTTCTTTCTTTTGAACTTACAAAAGGTTCAACAACCAGAACTCCCTCAGAACAGGCTCCTCGGGCTCTAAATAAACCAAAATTACAATTACAGCTATCCCCTGATATTTTGCCAAATTCCTAACTTAAAAGCTAAGGAAATCTATCATTGGTGACTTACAAGGAGAATTTAGGCATTTAGGCAACAAAAATCTAATTAAAAATATCTCCAAGTGTCGGTTACAAATATCGGGAAGCACTAAGGACCACTTCGCAGGTGAAAGATGAGGTCTGCGAAATTTCGCAGGTGCACCACAAGAGCTGCGAAATTTCTTCATAGCAACCAGCTGATTCAACACCTTTGCAAAGTGGACTTCCATCTTGAGGTGTTTGGCTTCTATCGCGGCGTGAAGCTTCAGGGGAACTCCATAGCACTATGCAAAAAGGCTGCGAAATCACTTCGCAACAAAATGGCGATTTCACAGCACTTTTCTAAAGCCTTCCTTCAGCTTGGAGCAGTTATCTTCCAAAGGCTATAACTTCCTCATTTCAGCTCCAAATTGCACACGGTTTGAAGCATTGGATTGTTGACTTCCTAAGCTTTCAAATGACATATTGTATGCATAAATTGGATATCAGAAAGTGCTCCAAAATTAGCTGCAGTGACTGTCATCAAGAATGCTCCATGGCTGAATCCTCTTTGCTTTCCCTTGCATTCCAGACTTTGCTTATGGCAAAAGAGCTTCAAAGCTTTGATTCTTCATTCCTCTTAGCTTCCCATTGCTTGCCAAGGATTCCATATAACTCTCCTCAATCTCCTAATGCTTTGGTGATCAAAATACTAACAAAAACACCAAAACTTACACAATTTGATTAGAATTGATTGAAAGGGGCCTTAACATGCTAATTGGGCTAAAAGACACTAACTACTACTCAAAAGTGTTTAAAAGGATTAATTAGAAGCTAGCAAATAGCACTTTTTGAGTAGTAATCAGTGAGCCCAGGTGTAAAGTGATGCTGGCAAGGACGAGGGTTTACTCTTTTGAGTCTGGTCTTTCATCATGTTTCCTCTGCTTTATCAAGTTCCCTAGCATGGTTGAGATGATCAACCACACACCCATAATATTCAACCTTGGGGCTGACTCCATACTTCTTATCCATAGTATTGAAACAATTGAGCCCCTTCTCGACTAACCCTGCATGAGTACATGTTGTTACCCTAGAAACAACATCATTTGGCTTTACTCTATAGTCAAGCATTTCATAAAAGTATCTAAAAGTTTCATCTGCATGTTCGTACATGGCCAATCCACATATGATTACACTCCATGAGATCACATCTCTCTCATGCATCTTATTGAATGCCCTTTTAAACTCCGTTATACATCCACACTTTGCATACATATCTGCCAGTGCATTCCCAAGGACAAGCCCAAGGCCATTCCTCTTCGACTGATAAATCCATCAATTCCCTTCCCCGGATTAAGTGCACCAAGATACGCGCAAGCCGACAACACACCAATAAGGGCAACATTATTAGGCACCACACCACCAAATTGTTGCATCCTCTGGAACACCTAAATAACATCACTGTACTTCTTATTCTGTGCATACCCTACATTCATATTCTTCACCACCCGTAAGTAATCAATCATCATCCACGAATCCATTTAACAGCATCATTGAACCACTTGTGGCTCATCTCTCATTTTCCTCTGGCCAGATGCTTGCTCAGACACATCCCAATCAACAACACGACATTTCATTTGTTCACGATAAAGATCTGAAGTCATAGTTGTGATTTGCGCAACAAAGGAGCTGCCATGGTTGGTGTCTGTGCAAGTTTTGGTGTCTCGGTTGTCTGTTCCAGAGCAGATACAACAGTTTCTCTAAGTCCATCCCTAATAACTGATACTAGGCCATCTGAAGGAAACCTTGATAAAGTTATGGCCACTCTTAGCCCATACATTGGTTGCCAATCAAACTTTCTTGGTAATGAGGCAGCTGCTCCTCTTTGCTGTAGGAGAATTTCTTCTTGCAAATGTAAGAGAAGTTCAAGAGTGTACACTACTCCACCATGCTTTCCAGCTTCTCATGAAGGTTCTAGGGTGCTTGCCAAGGCATAAAGGACATGAAGAGCCCCTTTTCCAACCTCAAGACCTGCTCTAAGTATTTTTAGGTTGATGGGCAGAGCTCTAGTATGCTGCTAGAACTTCTCCAGAATAGTTCCACCTTTGGAACAACCAGATTCAAGATCTTGGCACTTATTCGGGTCGCTCAATTTAGTTCATTTGAAATTGCAACTATCCACATGTTTTGCTTTCACCTGGACTCTTCCTCTGTTCATCTTCAAGCTCCTAATGTCGGGATCACATGTTGCGCCTTAGACACACCTGCAAACTCATCAGCTTCTAGTGGATTTTCCAGTTCTAGCGTCTTCCTAAATAGCTCCAAGGCTTTCTTTAGCTGCTCATTTTGAACATTCCCGAAGTCATCACCACTTAAGACCAGTTACTCAGATTGTTCCCAAGCTTGGACTTGAGATGGAGAGTCATTCTAAAGAGATCATGCCATGGAGGTTAGATCCATATTTCTTGAAGGTCATTGCGGGTAGCATAAAGCCAAACAGACATGGCTGTCATGAGGAAATGGGTTATAAGCTGGGAAAAGGGGCGTGAAGAGGGATTAGTGGGTATGGAAATGTGGAATGAGCCGATGATGGTGAACATGGTGATGGGTATGCTGGGTATGAGGTGTGAGAAGATGGGCGTGGTGATGGGTGTGTTGGGGTATGAAAGATAGGAAGGTAGTATACATGATATGGGAGATGAGATGAAAGTAGTGTGCATGGAAGACGGGAAGATAGAAATGAGGCTAGGTGCATTTTTTCATCAATAGGACCTATGCCGAAATCACCTCATTTTCATTCACTTTGACCCATTTAGAAGACCATTTTGCCCATAGAAATGTCGTCATGAGAGTGCTCCATCACATCCTTCTTTTCATCACCAATGCTACCCACATGAGAATCAGCAGCTAATGTTTTAAAGAAGTCACATCTGAAGGACCGAGCATGAAGATTGGGTCTGTAATGGTTTGATGAGGGAGAAATGCAAATGGGTTTTGGGGGGAATTGGAAGCAAATCACCATTTGAGCTTCTATACCTTAGATTTTGCTCTATTGCATGAAATGAATACTCGGACATCTTTCTAACCCATCCAGATTCAATAATTAGACTTCCTTGAATAGAGTACCTTGAAGCTGATTGCAATCCCTCAAAGAAATACTGATGGCTCCAGAACATGATTTCAGTGTAGTGATTTCCCCTTCCCCTCCAGCCTCACACAACCCAACAATGGACTCACAAGTTTAAAATAACGTGTATGGAAGAAGAAAAAGCAGGGGTAAAAACAAAGGAAATCTCAAGGAAGAAACAAATAGGAAAAACCATATGGCAAACATATTGAGCCTCATTTCAGGTATTAATCCATGGGCTATGAACAGGGGAAAGACAGAGAACATTAACATGATTCAAATGAACCCATATACATGATAGCCTCAAGTGAAATCAAAGAAAATGAGATAATAACAGAGCAATCACATCCAAGCAGTGAATGAAAGCATAAAACAACAAGAAAAATGCATGAAGGACAATGTAATGAGAAATACGAACATAAAATCCACAATGCTCGCACCTGGGAGAGCACCCCTTTAGCAAAAATAAGTCAAAAAACTCATGAGTTCATCTCCTTCTCTACTATGCTCTTTTCCTTCTTTCAGCTGGTTTTCATTTTTTTCAAGCTCTATCCAGAAAACCTTCCTTCTCATCCTCTACTCCTCTGTGAAAACTCACTCTAAACCTCCACCTCTCTCTTTCTCTGGTTCTCTGTAAAAACCCTTCCTCCCAGCTATCCTCCAAGCTCTTCTCCTCCATAACAACCCTCTGTTCCCCCAAGGCTCTCTACTCCCCTTCTCCAAGCTATCCTCCAATCAATAGAACACACTTCTCTCAAGCTAATCTCTCTCAGTTGCCTTCTCTCTCTGGTTCTCACCTATTTCACCTCCATAACAGCCTTCTGTTGCCCCAAGGCTCTCTACTCCCCTTCTCCAAGCTACCCTTTTCCCTCAAGCAACCTTGCTCCTCAGGCAACAGAACACGCTCCCCTTTAACGGTCTCCGAAACTTCCCATGGCCATGTGTCACTCTCTAGTTGCTTAGAGAAAAAGCCACTACTCTCCAACCCACTATCTTATACTGGCTGCCAAAAGACCTCAAATGTGGTAGACATGTGCTCCAAAAATAACCAAAAAACTTAGACCCAAACAAGGGTCTACAATTACTTCTTCAAATTTCCTACTAAAACCCTAATTTTGGTACTAATATATTTCTGTAGTGTGTCTCTTAATTTTTGGCAGCATTATAACTAAAACTTGTCAGCTACCCTGCACTTTATAATGTATCTAATTGTCTCTACCACATATTCCAAATGTTTCTCCTACATTTTCCAGCTGCTATCAATGCTCAAAATAACCATTATAGCAACTACTAGCTTTCTCTGCAACTGTCAGCTATATCTCTTGCTGCTCATGCTTTTTTTTGCTCTATTTAAGGGAGGTGAAGGCTGACCATTACATATGGAGAAATATAGAATATAATCATCCTCTTCAAGAGGAAGTAGATTGGTGTTATTGTAAACCCTCATTTCCATTTATAAAATCTTCAATTTCAGTTTCAGCTTTGATTTTCAACTCTAATTTATTTTGTGTTGCCACTTGAGTGGCTAAATTTCCAAGCCAAGGTGAGGAAAAGCTTGGGTTACTCCATTCTTATTGTTTCCGACATATATACTTACGGAACCTGTAGGAGATACTCCTTAATTTGCCCCGTTCATCTCGTCTTCGGAATTAGCTCACTTAGGGAAGGTCTTATAGTGCACATTTCTTGCTACTTCTGTAACCCTTAGGTTGCTTGGAATGCCTCAAATTTAAGGAGTTGATGTTGGAGTAAGAATTGGTACATTTGAACCTTATTGTAGTGTAGATCAGTTTGGAGTGGTGAAAGGAAGTAGAATTTGTTTGTGCATCTTTGGGTTGGAATTAGATGATGGAATACATCGAATGTTATGGTGCCACACTTGTGGTAATGAGCTATGCATCACAATGATATTCCAAAGATAGCTTGTATGGAGGATACTTTAAGCTAACCCAAAACCTTTGTTGTTTTCTTAATTAAATGTCTTGTTTTTTTTTACTCTACCATTTCAAAGATTAATAACAAAAATACAAAAACTGTCTTTCATTCTCTTCTTGCACTTGTTTCAGTCCTTTTTTTTTTTTTTTTTTTTGGGTTTGACATCCAAATACTCATTGAGTACTATAAATTCAAAGTTCATGCTCTTAGGGACTCGACACTAAGGAGAATACAAAACCCAGCCGCAGCCACTCTTTGCTTATAGAAATTAAAATAATCAATCCTAAAATAAATGGTCAACTAGGATATGAAAGCTAATATAGAATAAGGCTAGAAATTTCTAAATATATGGTTAATACTGATTACTACTCAAAACGTGCTATTTCATAGCTTGTAATTAACTCTTTTAAACACTTTTGAGTAGTAGTTATTGCCTTTTAACCCAATTAACATGTTAAGGACCCTTGCAATCAATTCTAATCAAATTGTGTTAAGTTTTGGTGTTTTGATAGCTTTTTGATCACCAAAGCAATCCGAGATTGAGGAGAGTTATTTGGAATCCATGGCAAAGCAATGGAAAGCTCAGAAACATGAAGAACCGAAGCTTTGAAGTCCTTTGCCATAAGCAAATCCGGAATGCAAAAAGGAGAGAAGCAAAGAGGAAAACAGAAAAAAGAAAATAGAGGACAGCAGCTGCAGTCTTCTTTCGCACTTTTGGAGCACTTTCCGAAGTCCATTTTCTACATTCTATATACCATTTCAAAGCTCAGGAAGTCAAGAATCCAATGCTTCAAATGGTACATAATTTGGAGTCGAAATGAGGAAGTTACAGCTGTTGGAAGCCGATCACTCCAAGCTGAAGGGTGATTTTGCAAAGGAAGATTTTGCAAAGTGCTGCAAAATCACCCTTTTGTTGCGAGATATTTCGCAGCCTTTTTGCACAGTGCTATGGAATTCCTCCTGAAGTTTCATGACAAGTTGGAAGCCGATCACCGCAAGCTGAAAGACCATTTCGCAGCGGTGCGAAATCAGCCGTTTGCTGCGAAGTAATTTCGCAGCCCCTTTTTGTACGTCTGCGAAATCTCGCAGACCTCATTTTCACCTGCGAAATGGTCCTTAGTGCTTCCCGATAGTTGTGCACCGACTCTTTTAGATCTTTTCTTCAGATATTTTTGTATAAATTTCCATTTTCTCCTTATATTCAGCCACTCATGTAATTCCTTAGCTAGGAAGTATCCAAGGAAGGGTAAATTACCTTCCTATATATATCTCTCGAGAGCTTGTTCTCGGGACGGTTCGACGACGCATCCTTTGTACAAATTGGCAAGGAAGTAAAATACAGAGCACTTGCTCTGCTTTTCATATATATTTTTGTTTTCTCGTTAGTTTACTTTCTAGCCAATCAAACTCTGAGGATTTTTCCTCAAAGGATGAGAGGCTAGGCTCTTCGTATCTTGGAGTGAGGAAGCCGGGTAAGTTTCCACATGCATAAATTGGAAGTTTTGTTGTTTTAGTTTTTAATGAAGAGAAAGTGTGACCCGTTAATGGTTTTTATCTTTTTAGTTAACTTAAAATGCCTTTAAATCACCTGGGCCAACACTTGGTAAGGCAAGTGATCTCCGTCCATGGAGATTCACTAGTTTACCTCTTGCGAGCCTCTAGGAGGTGACTTGAAGGTAGGATTTTCTAGAATTGCCAACACTTGGTAAGCTTTTGGACTCCAAGGAGACATCCATTAGTTATCTCTTGCGAGCTTTTGAAGGGTAATCCAAGGTTAAAGATCACCTTGAATGGCAAGTGCTAGGTGAGAGGCACGAGCCATTGCAAGATGCATCAGTGAGAGGGATTTAGTGTTTGAACCCATTAAAGGGAAGCATCTGTACAATACCGGTTGGAGAAGGAACTATATGTTAATTCTCTAATGCGAGGAAAAGAAACAAGTGACCGGAACTCCCTTTTTGTACAAGGAATCTGAGCCCAGTGATCTAAACTCCAAGAAACACTTTTCTAATTAAAATTAGTTACTATTATTTTTGGTTAGCTTAAAACCAATCTTCATTCAAACATCTTTATGTTTTCTTTTAAAGCTAACCTTGAAATGAAAAGGCACCAATTCAGCTTTGAATTAATATCATTTGTGAAGTGAAAACCCATCCCAGTGAACGATCCTAGAGCCACTATGCTATAGTAGCTTTGTCTTTGCTACCCTAGTATATGGTGTAATAGGTTATAAATTTTGTTGATTAATCCCTTAATCAAGGAGCACCAGCTGGACACGAATCAGCTGAGACACCAATTAGGCATGAATCAAACACTTGTCAACACCAATCACCTAGCATGTGGAATTCGAAGGGAAAGATCTTTGTGCTAGCAACTTCATAAACCATAAAGCATTAATGTGTTTTTGTCTTTCAACATTCTAGCTATTCACAAGCATGGTTATTTGTCCCATATCAACCTTGTGTGGTTTATATCATCTTTATGCCATTCATTTGGAATATATAGATATCTTAACGGAATGGTGAAATGAATTCTACAGGTAGCATTTCCTAGCTCGGAATTATTACATATCTCAGGCCTGGATAATGTGAAAAAGATATGGCATAACCAACTTCTCGAAGATTCCTTTTCCCAACTAAAAGAGATTAGAGTAGCATCCTGTGGAAAATTGCTGAATATTTTTCCATCCAATATGCTAAACAGGTTATAGAGTCTACAGCTTTTGAGAGTAGTGGACTGTAGTTCATTAGAAGTGGTTTATGACATGGAGTGGATAAATGTTAAGGAAGTTGTATCAGCCACTTAGTTAAGTAAACTGGTTTTATATTCTCTACCAAACCTTAAGCATATATGGATTAAGGATCCCTACAAAATTCTCACCTTTGAAAACTTAAAATTATTAGAAGTTGGTTATTGTCAGAGTTTAAAATACCTTTTTCCAGCCTCTTTAGTTAGAGACCTTATGCAACTTCAGGACCTGCGGGTATCATCTTGTGGGGTAGAGGAACTTGTTGCAAAAGAAAATGGAGTGGAGACAACTCCTAGGTTTGTATTCCCTATAATGACCTCTCTAAGACTGACAAAGCCGCAACAATTCAAGAGTTTCTATCTTGGGACACATACTTTAGAATGGCCTTTGTTGAAAAAGTTGGAGGCGTGTGACTGTGATAGAGTGAAGATATTTGCTTACAAATTTCCAACATTCCAAGAAATACATATGGAGAGCAATGTTGACATCACAATTTAACAGCCACTTGCCTTATTCAAGACGGTATGAATTCCAACATTTTTGGGTTTAATTAGCCTCAAGTTCCATACTTGCCATGTTTCACTAAATTTTCCATTGGGTTTATGTCACGTCAATAATTAGTATACACAACATCAGTTACATCAATTTGATTGTTTCATCTCTTTGAGAAAATTTATATCAAATCTTTGAATTGTCTCAAATGACTGCAAAATTGTAAGGTTAGACTCAGTCATCTGATCAGATCATTCTTATTTTTTTATTTTTACTTTTTACATTTTAGGTACCTAAAATAGTAAACTTGAATCCTTTACTACAGAAATGGTGTAACTTTAATTGTAAATCTTGAGCATTCTAGGGCTTGAGGCAACCTATTTCTTATTTTGAACTCCAATCATTGCAAACACACCTTCATGATGTTAGAACTCATGAGAGTTTGCCTCTGAAGTTTGAAAAAGTCTTAGTTAGACTTAGTATTTGTTATTGTTTCATATCAGATTCTTGCTCCATAATTTTCTGTTTTTAGATGGTAGAAGTAGTTCCAAATAAAATTTGACAGTAGTTGAGATTTTTTTGCAATTTCCGTTTGGTTGTAAGCCTATAAATAGGCATTCTCATTTGTGAAATAGATGTGTGCCTTCCTTTAATTCTTAACTCTCAAATTATTTATTTTTCTCTGCAAGTTCTAGTTTTTTTTTTTTTTTTTTTTTTTTTTACAGATTTTGATAGTGGTATCAGAGCTTTGTTCCTATGGGTTGTGAGGCAAAGTTTCTTTGAGTGTTTTAAGTGCTAAACACAGTGAGGTTGAGTGATTTATTTTTTCAGGCAGTTGTGGTGCAAACATGTCTACTTCCAGCAGTACTTCCTCTGTAATTCCAATGTTTAATGGTGAACACTATCACATTTGGGCTGTCAAGATGAGGTTTTACTTAAGGTCTCAAGGTTTGTGGAATGTTGTGATGTCTGAAGCTGATCCACCACCATTGGGAGCAAATCCTACCGTTGCTCAGATGAAAGCATATGAGGAGGAAAAACTCAAGAAAGACAAAGCCATCACGTGCCTACATTCAGGACTTACAGACCACATCTTCACCAAAATCATGGACTTGGAAACACCTAAACAGGTATGGGACAAGCTCCAAGGTTAATTTGAGGGCAGTGACAGAGTCAAAACTGTTAGGCTCCTCACATTGAAGAGAGAGTTTGAGTTGATGAAGATGAAAGAAAACGAATTTGTGAAAGATTATTCTAGTAGGTTAATAGATGTTGTAAACCAAATGAGGTTTCTTGGTGAGGCATTTACAGATCAAAAGGTGGTAGAAAAGATCATGGTTTCAGTGCCTCAAAAGTTTGAAGCCAAGATCTCTGCAATTGAAGAGTCTTGTGACTTGCAAAGTCTCACAATTGCAGAGTTAATCAGCAAGCTTCATGTACAGGAGCAAAGAGTCTTAATGAGAGGTGATGAAGCTAATGAAGTGCTTTTCAAGCAAATCATAAGGGAAAGAGTTCTGGAAACCTGCAAGGAAAGAAGTTTTTCAAGAACAACAAAGGAAAAGCTAAAGGATCTTCAAGAAAATGAAAATTTTCACCTTGCTCTCATTACAGCAAAACCAACCATGCTGAGAAAGATTGTTGGTACAAAGGTAAACCTCCTTTTAATTGTAATTTCTGCAATAATCTTGGCCACAGTGAGAAGTATTGTAGAGTTAAGAAAAAACAATCTCAACAACAAACATAACAACATGCAGATGTGATTGAATAAGACAAAAATGATAATGAACATTTATTTATGGCATCACAAGCACTCAGTTCTCATGAACTAAATACTTGGCTTATTGACAGTGGCTGGACTAGTCACATGACCAAACATCTGTCAATTTTTACCTCCATTGACAGATCAGTTCAACCAAATGTCAAGTTGGGAAATTGTGAAGTTGTGCAGGCCAAAGGAAAATGGACAATTGCTATCAACACCAAGAGAGGTACAAAAATTGTCACTAATGTTCTTTACATTCCAAAACTAGATCAAAATCTTCTTAGTGTTACACAAATGCTAAGAAATGGATATGTAGTCTCTTTTAAAGAAAATTTTTGTTTTATCACCGATGTACATGGAACAGAGATAGCAAAAATTAAAATGAATGGAAATAGCTTTTATTTGAAGCTTGATTTAGTTGAAGGTCATGTCTTTAGTGCCAAGATTGATGAGAGTGTTGTTTGGCACAAAAGATATGGTCATTTCAACTTGAAGTCACTGAAGTTCATGCAAAAAGCTGGTATGGTTGAAGACATGCTTGAAATCACAGTTAATGCTCAAACTTGTGAAAGTTGTGAGCTAGGGAAGCAGCATCACAAATCGTTCCCTCAAAATATGTCCAAGAGAGCTACTCACAAGTTGGAATTAGTTCATTCAGATATTTGTGGACTAATGAGCATAGTCTCATTGAGCAACAATGTATATTTTGCACTATTTATTGATGATTTCAGTAGAATGACTTAGGTTTATTTTCTAAAAATCAAATCACAAGTGCTCTTTGTGTTCAAAAGCTTCAAGAAAATGGTTGAAACTCAAAGTGGCTAGAAGGTTAAGGTGCTCATAACTGATAACGAAGGTGAATATACCTCAAAAGAGTTCAATGTTTTTTGTCAAGAAGCTGGAATTGTACACCAACTTATAGCTCCATACTCACCACAGCAGAATGGAGTCTCTAAGAGGAAGAACAGAACAGTAATGGAGATGGCAAGGTGCATGCTATTCTAGAAAAAACTACCAAAGCTTCTATGGGCTGAAGCAGTTAGCACCTCAGTATATTTGCTTAACAAACTACCGACTAAGTCTATTCAGAGCAAAACACCAATAGAGGCATGGTCTGGTGTAAAACCATCTGTCAAGCACCTGAAAGTGCTTGGCTCATTGTGTTACCTTCATGTGCCATCTATCAAGAGAGGCAAGCTTGATGAAAAAGCTGAGAAAGGTGTTTTTGTTGGGTATGCAGTAGAATCAAAAGGTTATAGAATTTATAGCTTGAGTAGAACGAAAATTGTGATAAGTAGAGATGTGCACTTTGATGAAAATTCCTACTGGAATTGGGACTTGAAGAAAGTCCATAAATGTGATCAAACCACTCCATTTATTCTTGAACCAGCAATAGAAAGTACAAGTATTGAAGATCCACTTGATGTTGAAGCAACTTTAGACACACTAGTGATTAAGGTAAGGCCATTATCTGACTTGTATGAGAGGTGCAATCTTGTACATGCTGAGCCTACATATTACACAGAAGCTACAAGATTTCCAGAATGGATTGAGGCCATGAAAGTTGAAATTGATGTTATTGAAAGAAATGGAACTTGGAAGTTGATAGAATTACCTGAAGCTAAGAAGACAATTGGTGTAAAATGGGTTTTCAGAACCAAATTCAATTCAGATGGTTCAATCTTCAAACACAAGGCTAGATTGGTTGTGAAGGGTTTTGCTTAAGTTGCTGGAGTGGACTATGGTGATACATTTGCACCATTAGCCAGACATGACACTATTAGGCTGCTACTTGCACTTGCTGGTCAAATGGGATGGAAAGTGTACCATTTAGATGTCAAGTCTACTTTTCTAAATGGTATACTTCTTAAAGAAATTTATGTTCAACAACCAGAAGGCTTTGAGGTTACTAGACATGAACATAAAGTGTACAAGCTGCACAAGGCTCTCTATGGTTTGAAGCAAGCACCAAGGGCCTGATATAGTAGAATTGACTCTCACCTGATCCAACTTGGATTTAGGAGGAGTGAAAATGAAGCTACTGTGTATTTGAAATAAAATGAGGATGGTTTGTAATTGGTAGTGTCACTTTATGTTGATGACATGCTAGTGACTAGAAGCAATGTATGATTGCTAGTTGAGTTCAAAATGGAAATGCAAGATGTATTTGAGATGTCTGACTTGGCATCATGAACTACTTCCTTGGAATGGAAATATACCAATGCAGCTCGGGTATCTTCAATTCACAGAGAAAATATGTTGTTGATATTTTCAAGAAATTCAAGCTAGAATCATGCAAAGAAGTAGCAACTCCGCTTGCACAAAATGAGAAAATTTCAAAGAATGATGGTGAGAAACTTGAGGAACCCTCTGCATATAGAAGCTTGGTAGGCAGCCTACTATACTTGACAGCAACCAGACCTGACTTAATGTTTCCAACTGGTTTGCTTTCAAGATTCATGAGTTCACCTAGCAATGTTCACATGGGAGTTGCAAAAAGGGTATTAAAGTATGTTAGAGGTACAACAAATCTTGGCATATGGTATTTAAAGACAGGAAGAGTTAAGCTAGATGACTATGCTGATAGTGATTAGGCAGGAAGTGTTAATGACATGAAGAGCACTTTAGGTTATGCATTTACAATCAGTTCAGGTGTCATTTGCTAGAATTCAAGAAAGCAAGAAGTAATGGCACAATCAACTGCAGAAGTTGAGTATATCTCCTTAGTAGCTGTTGTAAATCAAGGAATATGGTTAAGGAAATTGCTTGCTGATCTAGGCCAAGAACAAAGCTCACCAACAGAGCTTTATTGTGACAACAAGTCAGGCATTGCCATTACTCAAAATCCTGTCCAACATGGCAAGACCAAGCACATAAATGTAAAATTTCACTCTATAAGGGAAGCTGAAAAGAATTTACTTGTCAAGTTGCATTATTGCTCAACTGATGTGCAACTTGCTGACATAATGACTAAGGCACTTCCTAAATCAAGCTGGAGTTCTTAAGGTTGAAGCTTGGCATGTCCAAGGCAAATCTCAAGGAAGAGTGTTAGAACTCATGAGAGTTTGCCTCTGAAGTTTGAAAAAGTCTTACTTAGACTTAGTCTTTGTTATTGTTTCATATCAGATTCTTGCTCCATAATTTTCTGTTTTCAGTTAGTAGAAGTAGTGCCAAATAAAATCTGACAGTGGCTGAGATTTTTTTGCAATTTTCGTTTGGTTGTTAGCCTATAAATAGGCATTCTCATTTGTGAACTAGATGTGTACCTTCCTTCAATTCTTAACTCTCAAATTATTTATTTTTCTCTGCAAGTTCTAGTTCTTTTTTTTTTTTTACAGATTTTGACACATGAGGCCCTGTTTGTTTAACAGTTCTAAAAAATAGTAACACCATTTTTAGATGGAAAACAAGTTTGGCAAGAAGAAGATTGGAAAACTGTTTTTTAGAATCTCCTCCCAAAACATGGTGTTTTCAGAGAACACCTATAAGTTGTTTTTTCCCTTGTTTTTTATACTATTCTATGAACGAAAAAACATGGAGAAAAAAAAAACACACTAGAACCTCTAATTCTTCAGCCTACTTCTTGTGAAGGTCTTCACAGATCTCAATTACAGAAAAAAAAAAATGCATGATCAAATTTGTTTTGTTGACAAGAAAATGTGGGAAAGTTCTAAAATTTAGCGATTTGGGTCTTGGTTTTTGCTTTTCTTCTTTTCTCTTCTAATCCCACCCGGGAAATGGTTTCTGAGTTGAGCATCAGGAGGTGGGTCTCCATCAAAATACATCATCAAATCTGTTTGGTTTCCTAGAAAATGCAGGAAAAAATATATATTTTTACTTCTGAAACTTTTTTTTTTTTTTTTTTTTGTTCTCTCTGTTTTTTCAAAGCACTTTCACTCCAAAAAAGATTGAATTTGAATCTCTTCACCTCCAAACCCGAACTCTCCTTTCCTAATCCTTTTTTTGTTCTCATCCTTCAACTCCCATTTTCTCGAAATCCCATTCTTTGTTTCTAAATTCTTTGTTTTCCTTGTTACCAAATTAACAAGGACAATTGAACCTAAAATATAAGGTATAATCAAGCTTCATGATACCGTATTACTGTGGTAAGCATAAGGATTTCCTTAGTGGATTATCCAGTCAATTAAGCAATCATAATTGAACTTATTTTGCCAATATGATTCCAACTTTCATGGACCTATAAAATGTGACTTTATTGCAAAGTGATTTAACATTTCACCTCCAATAGTCCTAGTGGAACACCTCAATCTTTTAGACATTGCTACCCGTTGTGCCCATCGTCACTTTAATATATAAACAACATCACATGTTGTGTTAGCTTTGCCATGCCTTTTGTTTGAATTAGAGAAATAAAAATGCACTTCTTTATATGTACAAACAATTATTTATATGATAGTTGTAATTTGACAGACTAAATTATTTTGTTTGAGGGATTTATCAGGTTGCATTTCCTAATTTGGAGGAATTGACATTGGATAGTAACAGCATCACAGAAATACAGCAAGAGCAATTTCCAGTGGAGTCCATTTGCAAACTTCGAGTTTTGAATGTACTTAGATATGGAGATAATTTGGTTGCAATTCCATCCTTTATGCTTCATACATTACATAATCTGGAAAAGCTCAATGTGAGAAGATGTGGTTCAGTCAAAGAGGTTGTACAGCTTGAAGAACTTGTTGATGAGGAAAGTCATGCCATGGCACTTGCTAAGTTAAGAAAAGTACAGCTGCACGACCTACCTGAGCTGACGCATTTGTGCAAGGAAAACTTCAAACGAGGCCCTCGTTTTCAAAATCTTGAAACTCTTAAAGTATGGAATAGTGACCGTTTGATAAGTATGGTACCAAGCTCAGTGACATTCTAAAGCCTAGCAACTTTAGATGTATGGCCTTGTGGCAGTCTGGTTAATTTGCTACCACCATCAACAGCTCAAAGTCTGGTGCAACTCAAAAACCTCAAAGTAGGTGGATCAGATATGATGAAAGAAGTAGTTTCCGGAGGAGGTGAAGCAACAGATGAGATTGCTTTTTGCAAATTAGAACACATTGCACTTGTTTGTTTAGCAAACCTCACAAGCTTCTGTTCAGGAGGCTATACTTTCACATTCCCATCCTTGGACCATCTGGTAGTGGAAGAATGCCCGAAGATGAAAGTTTTCTCTCAAGGCTTCTCAACCACACCAAGGTTAGAGAGAGTAGATGTGGCAGATAATGAATGGCATTGGGAAGGTGACCTCAATGCCACCATTCAAAAGTTGTTTATACAACTGCATGGTATGTACCAATTCACCAAATTTGCTTTCCATGAATGTTTATAATGATCCTTTCCCTCATGTGTTTGCTAGTTAGGCACCAGGGGACTCTATCCATTGCTATGCTTTTCCTAGCAGAAATATTTTTAGTAGCTTAAAATGATTGTCATTGTAATATAAATGAATGCACTACTACAAAAATTATATCCTTGATGACTTAGGCTCCAATCTTGATCTTTAGGAAAGGGGATGAATTGTACAGAGGACCCAATCTTGGCACTCTTTAATAAGCATAACCTTTGGTTTGGTCTAATATTGATGCTCTTAATAAGTGCCTAAGCATAAAAGGCCCATATATGCTCTCAAACACCACAGCTTGATACTTCTTATTTTCATGGCCCCTTCTTTTCAAACCCTCTCAACTTCTCTCCTGCCATCATCCTTAGCTGGTCCAGCTACATCCTTCACCACTAAATCACATTTCTTTTAGTCCACAGATGTTAACCAATTCGAACTTCGGTTCTATGGCTATGACTGGTTTCATCAAATCATAAACCAGCTCCTCTTTTCAAGGCCATCTTCAGTGGAAATTTCTGTTTTCAGTAATTCTGATTGCTCCTTCCCTGAAACAGCTCTCTTCCTTCAAAACCGAGAGATATGGAGTTTGGGCTAGTGTTTTCTATTCTCTTTTGGAAATAGGTAGGTTTAGAGTTTTGATTTTTGAGATAGGCCATACAGAACTTGGATGCAATGTGATAGTCTGGGTTAAGGTTTTGGTTTCTTAGTAACTATGTGGCTATGTGCATGTGGTTGTTGCTCCCTGAGGTTGTTTGGTAGTGATCCTAAAAAAGATTAGAAGATGGTAGAGTCTCACTTCCTCATGTTCAACATGTGTTTTGTGTAGGCTATTAGCAGTATCAAAGTGAATTTGGGAGGGTTATTTGGTGTGTGATGTGAGTTATAAGTGAGAGAAAACTCGAAACACAAGCTAAAACATATAAGCAATGTGATTTATTAAGTTTGTCTTGAGAAGTTAATCCCATTATTTCAGTTTTCCTTTTGAAAAATTACTCTAAAATCCAAATATGGTTAGAAGTTTTTCTCTCCTTTAATAGTCAATATGGGATGTAATATTATTTTATTAATATAGAAAAACCTTGCATCAGATTTTTCAGATTTGAGAATGGAACAAGCAACATGGTGATATGGCAATTAGACTTACAACTAAAAAGGCATCTAAAGTAATTGAAAAGACCCAATCACACTGTTAATTGTAGAGAAATGGAACTCTACATAATTATAAAACATAATAACTAAGATCAATCTCACATTTGGCTAGAAAAAATGGAGGCCTGTCAAGAAAAAAAGAAGAAGGAAATAAAGCAAAATAAAGGGAACCTTACAAGACTCTTCTAAATATGCAGGGTACTATGTATTCCATTCCCATTAATAGATCAAGCAAAAGCCTAATGGCATTTCATCCTTTTATTTCATCTTATCTTTTAATTTATTTTTTATTAGCCCCGCTTCCTTGCTCGAGTTATGAAGCTTATAAGGATAAAGGTGGGATATATGAGTGGAGGGGGATAGGATTCATATTGGACCTTGTTGTATTACATATTGGCTTTATCCTTGGCCATTACAATCCATCCATCTATAGATGAGTCACTTCAAGCAGAATTTAGAAAATTCTTGTGAATTGGTTTACGTTTTTGGTGAATGGAATGTTTTGGAAAAATGTACTCTACAAATGGTTGAGTTCCATATGCTAATTTCTAAACATGCATTTCTAGGTCTCATTTGGTTGATGGATGCAAAATATCAACTTTGAAGTTCTATTTAATTTTGATCTTATGTTACATATTTTTATTATGCAACATGGGGATGGATTTTGTTCTAGGATGTAAAGGAAATGTAAATTCATTGTGCAGGTTGAGGGAGAAGTTTCTTGGTTGGAATAGCTGAAAACAAGGAAAATGAAAGGGTTTGTTATGAAGAATAGTTCACAGCTAGAAGAGATTTGTAGGAAGGCAAACGTGGTCCTAGAAGCAGATAGAGCAATGGAATATGTAGTTGATGCTATGGAGTCTGCCATTAGACTTTTATAATATAGAAGTTTAATATTGCTGATATGTTTATGATTTATTGATTGCTTTTGTAACATCCCTTTTGTTGCAGGAGGTGTCCATGGTTTTTTGTCCTTGAATAAATTGAGCATCAAGTTGCCTAGGTTAAAGAGGAAGGTTTTATCTGGAAAGAAATACTTGAGACAGTTGAGAAACGGTTAACAACATGTGAGAAGTAGAGCAGCATGTGAGAAAGAGAGTTGGTTGGAGAAACAATGTTGGGTGTTTTCTCATATTTGTATTGATTCTTTGTTTTATTATATCCCTCCTTATTTTTTGATGGTTGTTTAGGATGATAATTGATGCATTGGTGGAAGCGTTACTCATCTTACTCCCAGCCATGCTGAGAAAGCTTGTTCTTCGGTTAATAAACTTCCAGGTACTATGGTATCATACTTTATACCGAGTACTATTTTAGTAATATTGGCAAACTTGGAATCATACTTGTGGTTTCTATGTTTGTTGAATTTCAATTACATTGAAATAATATCTATTCTGCTAACCAATTTACCAAATCAATTGCAACTGTTCTCATTGATGAAAGTTTCAATACTTCAAATTGTTCCTTATATAATCTGCTATACGTAATTGGATAAAAATTAAAAGACAAAAATTTGAAAGATAAGTAAGAAAAAGGTCACCTTTCTTCAGAATCCACTATATATACTACTGCCCCAAAGAATTGATTACAATATTGGCTATGATTAAGTTATCAAATCAACCACAATTCACTATTACCTAAAGTAGCTTAATTAGAATCTCCTGTTGGTCAGTATAGACAACTTAATTACAACAACCTATATAGGAAAATACGTTCCTCTTTTAGTGTTGATGTCATCAATAAAGTGATTTGCTTCCTACACTTCTCAAATTGATGCTGAGGAGAATAGAGCATTAATTTGATAGCAATAAGATTTTGTGGAGGCTGAGGAACTGTTTTAATGAAGATATCAACAATCAACACCGAGGATTGTTTGGTCTTTTGATTGTTGAAAAAGGCCAAACAAATGTAGACGAAACAAATAATTGTCCCAGAAACATGATTAGAAGTTGTGAAAATTGAAGAATGGATCAAAACCATATTCAAAAGTTGTTGAAAAACAGGTAGGAATGGTCTGTAGAAGTTACTAAAAAATGGGATCAAAATCATGATTAGAAGTTGTCAAAAGAACAAAATGAAGGCAAACTCAGAAGTTAATCATAAAAAGGCTCAAAATCATGCTCTAATATCATATTAAGCTTCTGATTTGGGCTAAAAGTTTAAGCTTTTAGGTGACGAGTGAAACATATATGTTTAGGTTTTCATGTAGGCTCCATAAATAAGGAATAAATATGGATGAGGTTCCAACTTCTGACTAATAACCTTTCATAGATTAAAGCTTTTTAACATCATGTGATGGTAAATAGTAGCTTAATAGAATATCCTATTGTTGGTAACTACATGCAGCTTATATGCATGAAAATATTTTCCTGTTTTAGTCTTGATGTCATGAATAATAAGGTTAATTTCTATGCTATAGTGAGTCAATATATGGTAAAGTACCAAGGTCATGTTAAAATTTTCCAAAATTTTCTTGTCAGCTTTTTTTTGGTCTGCCCACAGTGGTGATCATGATATGGTATCCGATATAATGGGTATCCAAGATGGATAGCATAATATTTCTGATGATTGGAAACTCCATTAGTCAAGTTTCCAGGTGTGTGTCTACACTTTCAAAGAGCTTTAAATTGCTTGTAATCAGAAACTCCACTAATATATCTCAAAGTTGTTTCCTATTCCTTTTTTTTTTCTTTCTCCATGCAGATTCATAGTTTATCTCTACCTTTTAGCCTTACATTTTCTCATGTGTAAGATGCCTTTTGAGATATTTATCTTGTTCTGATCCAATGAAATGTAACTAAATATATTTAGTCCAATTTTATTTTTCTATTCAAATTAGGGATATGCATGTCAGGGTCAGTAACAAAACTAACCATTAGTTGGTAGTCCATGTAACAGTGGAGGTCATTTTATAGTGATTGAGAGTGAGGCTAGCTGATGAGGCATAAACAAATTCTGAACTTTTATTTTAACGGAAGGTGATTCTCTCAAGTTGGTCACATGTAAGTGCCTATGCTAATTTTTATGCTTCTTTAATCTGCAAATCCAGGACCGTTTTTAGTGATAATATTTTTTTTGCTTTTGAAGATAACTTTTGTTCTTTACTTTCACCCATCACTTGGGGTCCATCTCTGAACCTCAACCTCGGGTTTGGTTTGTATGCCTTTACCATCCAATTTTGTTAGAGAATTCACTACATTGGAATTAAACAGATTCATGGGTATTAGCTTTACCCTCAAGCTGTGCATGGGTGGCAATTCTACCATGGGAGGTGCTAAAGGAGTTGATGAATCAACAGTTTCGGCTATCTTTCTCATTATGTTCATTGCTGACTTTGCATTCTGTTATTGCTTCTTTCAGGAAGTTACTCATGCACTGAAGATTTTTGTAAAATCTTCTACCCTTGTTTGTGAGGTAGTAGTGGGTTGACCTCTACCCGCATCACTCTCTCATCACCAAAAGCTATGAAGGCTATGGCAATGACCCAATAAGTGGTGCTACAAGTAGAGTAGATGAAATCTACAGTGGCTGGTAGCTCTTAGGGAAACCATGATCGGAGTGTGGTGTTTCAGAGGTGGATTGATGGATGAGGTGGTGGTAAGGTAATGCTCACTAATGGTGCAAACGTAATAAGAGGTAGATCCTGGGGAGTGTGTAGTCAATTTATAGATGTGGATGGTAAAAATTCATGGCGACCTCTCTGTTTAACCTCTTCGATTTAGCCCCCCTCTCTCTAATCCAAACACCTAATTGATACTACACATGCCTCACAAGAAACCTTGAAGAAGTTTTTCCCACATATGATATAAGCTTATGATGGATGTTTTGAATGACCATGAAATTAGGTGTTTTGAGAAATATAGAATAAAAAAATAAAAATAAAAAGCAGTAGAAAAACTTACTAGGAGGTATGGTTGAGAAGAAGGTTAGATGTGCCTTTAATTATAGTTGCAACTTGAGCTAATTAGAAGGCTAACCCACACAAAACCCAACCCGAGATTTGATTCTACTATTAATAGAGGCTTTAGCAACATTTCTTACTACAAAAGGTCATGGACATGACAATGGCTTGGTTTAAGTCAATAGTACTCAGGTGAATTTATATTTAGATGGTTTGGGATCATAATAGATATAAAACCAAGTGATCCATAATTGAGGAAGTTCCCTAATAAAATAAAAAATGATAATTGACATTGGCTATATTTTATTAGGATTGGTAACAGAATGTGTTTCAGATAGGCATCCACAAGGGCACACATAAATTTGGTGATCCAAAACAGGGTTTGTTCAGCTACACTTGAATTTCAATCACTCTAAGCTACTGAACAAATTCCCTGGTAGGAGTTTAGTGCAATAAGAAAAAAGTCACGATAAATGAAGATTGATGAGTCAGAACGAACCATATGCCTTTATAAACAACTGTTGGATGGTGGTGTCAAGGTCATCCTTCCAGTGCCCCTCATCATCTGCCACTCTACTCTCTCTAGCTTTGGTGTAGCCAGGAGGCCCTGAGAGAAAATTTTCGTCTTGGGGATTTGGCAAGTGACGGAGCACCATTTCTTCTAATTTGCAGAAAGTAATTTCATCTGTTTCTTCCCCTCCTTCATTGGCAACTACTTCTTCCATCATATCTCATCCCTCCATTTTGTGATTTTTAAGTTGCATCAGACTCTTAGCTATTGAGGGCAGGTAACAAATTTATTACAAGACCATATGTCTAGAGTTGCGAGATTCTGCAAGGACACTGAGGCTGGTACCAAATATAGCAAGTTGTTACAGTTCCATATTTGAAGAGTCAAGATTTTGAAAATCAGGACCTAGCTTAGAGTTTTTCTGCCACAAATATTTCAGCTCAAGTAGATGATGTAACTTTACTTCTCTTAACCTTGCAAGTGCTCTGAAATGATTTTCCTCATCAACTAGTCCCTCAAGTTGGACCACCTCTTTCACAGAACCACAGCTTCTTGCTGGAGTGTAATGTTCGAAGCATAGCAGATGGAATGAGAAACAAAATCTCTCTATATACACACATATTCAGAACTCTTAGGTGGTGTTTGTTTTTTTGGCTTTTTGCTGAAAACCATTTAGTTTTAGAATTTAGGTTGTTTGTTTTTTTACTTTTTCATGACTTATTATAAACTTTTTACTAAATAGAAAAAGCCAAAATATATGGCTTTTTCTAAATAGAAAAAATAACACAATAGTTTTTTTTATTTTTTAATACTTAATAGAAATAAAATACTACAAAAACAAACAACCTAATATTTAATACTATTAAGTATTAAGGTTCTATTTAGAATTAAGTAAAAAAACAAACACCACCTTAGTCTGCAAAACGAATCCACTGGAAATTGCCCTTGCCATAGTTCAGTGATAAAAATAGCCATTTGGTATCAATTCCTCCAAGTTAGGTCATTCAACGTGGGAAATGGCTCAAACAAAATAAGTTTTGTTTTTGTTGGGAAGATAAAAGGGAGAGATCTAGAGTATTCACCTGCTTGTTAAAAGATTCCTCCACAATAATAACCACCACTCAACAATAATAACTACATAACAAAAATCAAGAATGATAATCAAGAACATTCAACCAAAAAAATGGGGCACCAAATATACTATAGAAAAACCCTTCAAATAGAGGTAAAAGACCATAGAGAAAATTTCTTTCATTTCAATAAAATGGGGATACAATAATTAAATCCTCACTAGTTTCTCCACTTTTAAAACTTATATAAATATCTTAATGCTTGAGGTGAGAATCCATCATCCGAAAAAACAATTAATAGAAAGAAATCAAGGAGAAAACATACCATAGAAATTCTCAAAAAGGTTGATCAAGGAACCTATAACTTCATCCTTGAGACCTAAAACAATGCCCAAAAAACAACCATGATCTTCCTTCTCTCCTTAATACCAAAGCTCTAATGCTATTTACATATATATATATATATTTGGGCTTAGAGAATACCCAAATATAAAATTACCTAATATATGGGATCGTGGGCTGGACAAACATAATCCAACAATTTTTTCAATAAATTCCCCTGACCAAATTCTCCTAATAGACTTCTTTCAAGAAATATATAAGAAATTCATCAGCTAAAACGATCTCCATTTTCATCAAGTTCCTATTTACAGGCTTGGCAATATGAAATAATAGTGGTAGGAGTAATCCAATGTGATCCCCTAAAGAAATTAATAATGATTGCCACAGTAATAAAGCTAATGTGACTGACACTTTTTAATAATAGAGCACAAGTCTAAGGGTTTGGATTACCTCAAGTCCCACAATCCTCAGTAATTAAAATCATGTTCTATTCGACAATAAATTATCAAACCTTTATGATTAGATGAGTCCCTCTTGTGCCCAAGAGGGGAAAACAAGGTCAATTTGATCAGAGTAGTAGTGTAAATCTTACACTACATTCAGGATTATTTTCTACTATTCAAAGAGTTAGACATAAATTTTCCCAAGTCAATCATATTTATGTTTGTATATGCATAGTGCTGACATATCATGAATTATTGATCTAAAATTTAGAGAAACTTGAAGAGATGAAGACAGGGCCATGATAAGGGGCTGTTGTATGTTGGAGTTTCCCTCCAGATGTATTCCTTGGAATGTTGGAATTCTGTATCCACATAAGTTGACTTTAAAATATTTATCCACTCTAAGTTGTTTCAACAATGGCCATTCCAAAGTATGTATTCTTGGGTACTAGATGGCGAAGTGTCAGATTCTTCAGTTCAGGAAATACAAAACTAGGCATTGTCTCTATCCCATTTTTCCTTTGCAACAATTTCCTCAACCCCACAACTTGACAACCGCAGCAACTGAAGTTGTACAAGAACTAGACATGGTGTAATTGCAATGCTGAAGTAGCTCCCAATTCCACAATATCAAGATCACAATCGCCTAAAAGAAAACAAATACATACTATGAGTGAGAGTTCAAAATATGATCAAGCAGATTACATAAAATTTGTATTCGCAAATATCATCATTTTCAATTTCTTCCAAAACATCCCTTTAAGTTGATTGATTTATTAGCCAATAAAATAATAAATTCAACATGATAACAGCGAAATTGAAATCATGGTATTAAGCAATCAGAATGACACAACATCCTGGTATCCTGCTACATCTTAGATTCAGGGTATTTACACATCCCAACATCAAAATATCAAAAAGCATCTAGCATTGGAAAGCTCAATAACATTAACATTCTATAATAAGAGACTATTCTCACTGGGTTTTTTCACGTGATATACAATTTGAAGAACCTCTTATGTTTCTGAATAGAGCTTTCATATTTATTTCAAAATATAGGAATGAAACATTCTGCAATAGCATTTCCTTGATCATAGGATAAATATTTCAGAAAAGAGTCACAAGCTGTCATTTTGATGGCAGCTAATAGGTATAACAATAACATGTTAAGTACGAATTGCAGTTGACTTTGATCTTAATGAATCAAACAAGATTGGCAGTGTCTCTCTGACAGCAACACTGTTTAACATTCACAGAAAGCGAAGAAAAACTTAATACTCGCCCTCTGCACCTAAGAAATGGACAGTGAAGATGAAAGGCCCTACCATTATTGAAATACAAATGAATTAGAGAAAGTCAATGCAGTGTCCAAATCCTGGAAATTCAGGCCACATTGAGCATGAGAGTAGAAAATGTGAGAATCAGTGAAGTGATGCATAATTAGTAGCTACATTCATTAGGAAAAAATTATAAATCAAGGGAAGTCCCAATAATTTGCAGTTGTGGGTTATTTGATGTTGACTGAGAGCACGGTTTTGACAATTGAACACTTAAAAATGAACCATGGTTCTGACTTGCTTTCAATTCCTTTAGTGAAAGAAATGTGCTTGGAATATGCCTCTGACTAGACTGATCTTTGTAACATTAGCCAGAGAGGCCCATGTTATTTTGGTGATTCAAGACAGGAGTTGTTCAGCTACACTTGAATTGCAATTATTCTAAGCTACTAAACAAATTTTATGCTAGAAAAAGCATCCATATATAAATGGAACATAAAAAATTTCTACTGCACTACGAGCAAGATCACCATAAAAGTTTAGGGACACGATGCAGATTGATGAATCAGCATGTACCATGTGTTAAACAACAGGTGGATAGTGGTGTTAAGGTCATCCTTCCAATGCCGGCCCTTTATTATTTCCAACTTCTACTCTGTCTAGCCTTGGTGTAACCAAGAGGCCCTCAGAGAAAATTTTCATCTTAGGGCATTCTTCCACCACCACACGTTCCAAGACTGGGAATGATAATGTATAAACCCCTGAACAGAAGCTTGTGAGCTTTGGCAAACCACAAAGCTCCATCTCTTCCAATTTTCAGAAAGTAATTTCATCTCCCGCGTCCTCTCCTTCATTGGCAACTACTTCCTTCATCATATCTGATCTACCTATTTTGAATATTTTGAGTTGCACCAGACTTTTAGCTATCAAGGGTGGTAGCAAATTTATCAGACTGCAACAGTAGGATATGTCTAGACTTGCTAGATTATGGAAAGACGCTGAGGATGGCACCAAATTCATCAAGTTGTCACAATCCCATATTTTAAGAATCTCAAGATTTTGAAAATGAGGGCCTACATTAGAATTTTCCTTCCACAAATATTTCAGCTCAAGCAGATCATTCAACTCTAATTCCCTTAACCTTGCAAGTGCTCTGAAATGATTTTCCTCATCAACAAGTCCCTCAAGTTGGACTACCTCTTTCACAGAACCACAGCTTCTCACAGTGAGTTTTTCCAGCTTATGTAATCTTTGAAGCATAGAGGAATGACAACCAAAATATCCCTATACTATAGTCTTTATAAGTCCATCTTCATTTCATAACTTTTCCCCCTTATGAATTAAAACATTTGTAGAGATATTCTTAATATTTTATAAGGAAATTTAATATTACAATAATATATAAATTTAGGAAGTATTTTATATAATATTCTTTACAAAAAGAAAAAGAAAAAGGAATCTACACTAATTAGAAATCTAAGACACTTTCTAACAATCTTCACCTTGGATTAAATTCCATTAAGTCAATTTTTCATCTTTCCACTATACACTTTTTATATTACATTTTGACAAGAGAACAATTGAATCCACCTTCAACTAAAATTCTTTTTGCTATCATCTTGTGTGCTTTATTCTCTTTGGTACTTCTAGAAATCTTCATCTTGAGCTTTGATACTAATTTGTTGTGCTAACAGAAGCTTTGATGCAAATATATTAGTCTAAGAACACAAAGATAAAACAATTCACACAAAGGTACCCGAGGTTTTAACATGGTCTGACCAACCATGTCTACATCCACAAATGAGAAAGAATCATTCCATTATTACATAGAGAATATTATAAAAGATAGAAAATCATATACCACTTTTAGGTTCTTGAAACATTCCATGTTGCCCAACTCTTTGTATCTACACTTGAAACCATGAGCCCCTCACTTCATCGGATGTCTCTCATTTTTCCTCACATTTTTATCGACCTATAGTGTTTATAAGTCCATCCCCATTTTATAACATTTTTTCCTCATGACCTATAATATTTATAAAAATATTCCTTATAACTTTTCTTACTCTATAAAGAAATCAAATAGTATAATAATATATCAACTTTGGAAATATTATATACAATATTCTTTACAAAAAGGAATTTATATTAATTAGGAATTTTGGACACTTTCTAGAAATTCTTATAGACTAAACCCATTAATTAGCAAAACTGCATAAGATGATCAACAAGGTCATTGGTCCTGTCATAAATCAAGAACTTTGAGAAAACAAATTCCAAAGGCACTTCTACTTCCATAATATGCAAAGTGAATAGACTATGGGTCAATCCATGCATTATTCTACTTATAAGTTAAAGGGATTTTTTCCCTACATGGAGTCAACATGATCCTTCAACTTATCCAATTATATTTCTAATGTTGCCTTGTCTTTAAAAGACTATAACTCCCATTCTTGAAATATTTGTCATCTTCTAAAGAGGTGAGTCTACCTAGAAGGACCCTCCATAGTGGGTGGCATTGACAGGGTAATCAAGGATTAAGAATGCCTCATACTTAATTGAACATTCAACTCCTCATTATCCTTCATGAAAGCTTTGTTTTGTTGCTTTAATTGTTTAACTACTTATCAAAATACACTCTTTGTTGTTTCATGTAGTCCAAGATTTGATGAAAGTACTCTCTTAGAGCATGCTCATCCCCTGGAGGCCTTTCCCTCTACTCTAATCTTTCTAACATTATTGCATCTTTCCCACAAAAGGTGTCAAAGTGTGGGAGTCGAATAAAAGCAATGTGTCTTTTCTTTTTCCTTTCTCTTCTACATATGGTCAAGCCTTAAAGGACCCATATCTCCACTTTCTCACCACTTTCCTATTTCTAGGGAGTAAGAGAATGGGAAGTTTCATGACAAGCAATAGTCTCAATGTAGTACCTAGATCAAATCTATATTTCACCATATTCATGTTCCATCCTTGTCTATTGCCAAGTAGCTTTAGAGTTAAGATACCATAAGATATACCACAATATCACTTTGGAAGAAACCTCATAAATTTGAGGGGAGTGTTAAATTGGGTTTTTTTATATAAACATTTTCAGTTCAAAATATCATTCATTTGTCCTCTAATGTATAAAATTCATATGTTCTTGACAAATAGTTTTCATTTGACAAGCTTTCTTTGCAAATTGTTACTATTCCATTAATATTATCAAATATACATACTATTATTCTTTTATCTCATCTCTTCAACTCACAAGTAAAAAGTTTAAATATAATTGAATTGTTAAAACTCCAAATAATTTAATTTTAATATGTAAGTATCACTATCGAATTTGATGATATCATAAGCAGTATCGAATCATAAGTTTGAATATAGATTTCACAAATTGTCTATTTCATAGTGGATGATTCTAGCTTGCAAAGTTTAAGCAGAAACACATCAAACAAAACTTGAACTTTGTGCAAGGTATGAATTCGAATTTCTATCATTCTCAGGGTTCATACTTATTTAGGGTTTATTTGGGATTGATTTTGACAAAAGTATTTTTAAACCTATAACACTTTTGTTGCTAGTACTTATAACTCTCAATCTCAAATTTGATGGTCCTCATATGATGAGTCCTGTAGAACCTTAAATTTATGTTTTTATACCTCAAGCCCAATTGCTTCAAGCCCAACCAACTATAAGCAATAATAAATCCATACATAGAGATTTATACTATGATTCAAGTGGAGATTCATTATGCGACTCAAATAGTGACCATCCATAATTATGAAGAAATTTCAATAATTATGAATAATGTGGAAAACATCATACAATCTAAAAAATCTATATAAACCTAAAATATAACCAAATAGATTGAGATAGAGTGATACATATTGCATTAACATGGAATCAATCCAGCCAAAGAGTAGCATTCCCAAGAACAAAGCATGATGTAATCATAACGCTGAACCAGCTCCCAATTCCACAATCTCAGCCTCAACATTACCTAAAAAACGTAAAAAAAAAATCATTATGAGCATTTAATAAGGTTAAATAAAGAGATTACAATTACTAGTGATTACAAATGGTATAAATAAATATTTATACCATTTGTAGTTTTAGAATAGAGGTTTTTGGATCTACTTTATTTATTTTCAAAATACAGAAACAAAACATTCTGCAATATCATTTCCTTTGATGATAGGATAGATATTTCAGAAAATAGTTCAAAACATTTCATTTTAATGGTTGCTAATTGGTATAATAATAAATGTCTAAGTATGAATTGCGCTTGAGAAATCTAAAAAAGTCTCACATCAGTACATACCATGTGCATTTATAAACGAATTATGGATGGTGATATTCAGATCATCCTGACAAGGCCACTCATCATCTCCCACTTCTATTCTTTCTAGCCTTGGTGTAGTTACGAGGCTTGAAGAGAACATTTTCATCTTGGGGCATTCTTTCACCAGCATCTGCTCCAAGGATGGGAATGAGAATATATAACCACCTGAACTGAAGCTTGTGAGGTTTGGCAAATATAGAAGCTCCATGTGTTGTAATTTGTAGAAAGTAATCTCATCTGTTGCTTCCCCTGCTTCGTTGGCAACTACTTCTTCCATCATATCTGATCCACCTATTTTGAGTGTTTTGAGTTTTACCAGACTTTTAGCTACCAAGGGTGATATCAAACTTCTCAGACTACCACAAGACTGCACATCTAGAGTGGC
The DNA here is from genome assembly GCA_030345155.1 of Vitis x doaniana. Taxonomy (NCBI): domain Eukaryota; kingdom Viridiplantae; phylum Streptophyta; class Magnoliopsida; order Vitales; family Vitaceae; genus Vitis; species Vitis x doaniana. The sequence continues at coordinate 9,980,628 of CP128322.1, forward strand.
TAGATTCTGGAAAGATACCGAGGATGGTACCAAATTTATCAAACTGCCACAATTCCACACTACAAGACTCTCTAGACTCTGCAAGTCAAGGCCTGGTTTGGAGTTTTCCTTCCACAAATGTGTCAGCCCAAGAAGATCATCCAACTCTATTTCTCTTAACCATCCAAGGCTCTTGGCTTGATTTTCCTCGTCAAGTCCTTCAAGTTGGAATACCTCTTTGACTGAACTACATCTTTTCACTTTAAGTACTTCCAGATTATGTAATCTTTGAAGCATAAAGAAAGGAATCACAACCAAAATATGTCTATAGCCATATACACGAAGAACTCTTAGTCTGGGAAAGGAATCCACTGGATATTGCTCTGGCCATATTTCTGTATCTTTGTTGGGAGCCAATATTAATTCCTCCAAATTAGGGAATGCAACCTGGGAAATGGTTGGAATAAAACAAATTTGTTATCTCAGTTATAACTAGTATATAAATAAGATACACACATCTACAAAGAAGTGTTGTTTTATTTCTCTATTCCAAGTAAAGAACATGGCAAAATTAATATAATTTTTTATGCTGTTTAAAGAAGATGCACTGGACATCCACGTCCAGATTTCTAATTTTATGCTGTCATTTAGCATCTGAGAAGTATGATGATGGCAGGTGTAAGTCACTTGAATAAAAATGGATTGGAAAGGTGGTTCACAATTGTTTACTATAAGTTGGTTGGTTATAAATTAAATAATTTTTGGAAACCAATAAAATTTACAATAAATTGCAATATTGGTTTGAACCATATATAGGGAGGAAAAAAGGAAATCAAGGATGCTCTCTAAAGGAAGTTGTGGATCAAGTAGGGGCCAATAATCAGTTTTGGGTTCTGCATCCACCTTTTCATGGGTCAAGTTATTTAATGTAAAATTTAAGGAAACATGATAACGTAAAATTAGGAAACTTACATGTGAGAGCAAGAAAAGGGGCATATCAAGATTTCCCTCACCATGTCTTTGTTGGAATGTTGGAGTTTCGAATGCAAATACATTGAGTTTATGACAATCATACACCCTCAGTTTTTCCAACAATGGCCACTGTGAAGTATGTGCCCTCGGGTAGAAACTCCTGAGTTGAGGTAGATTGAGGAGAGTGAGAGAGGTTATTTTAGGGAATACAAACGTATTCCCTAATGAACTACGATCCACATTCACATTCACATTTGTCCCTTCCACATCAAAAACCGCTTCTAATGAACTACAATCCACTGCTCTCAGTAACCTTAGATTTTGTAACCTTTTCAGCATACAAGAGGGAAAAATATTCAACAATTGTCCACATGATGATACCGACACAATTTCTAGGTTGGAGAAGGAATCTTGAGGAATTTGGTTGTGCCATATTTTTTTCACATTATCCAATCCCCAGATGAATAAGAACTTCAAGCTAGGAAATGCAACCTGTAGAGTTCATCCCACAATTTTGTTATTTATATATTTTGACTAATTGAAAAAGGAAAATTATCTTAAAGAAGGGTGGAGGAAAATGTACATGCTTAAACAAGTTGAATTTCATTGTCTAAAACTATAAGAATTTGTAAGGAAAAAATCAATCAAAAAATAGCAGAGTTCCCGTGAAATTCATTTTAATACAACTCTCATACATTTGAAATGTTCCAAAAGAGTCCTTTGTTTGGGTTTTTTTCCCATTTTTTTATTTAATTGTTAAAGCAAATTACTTTAAGCCTTAAATATTTTGATTGATTCTTATCTAATTGTCTTAAAAAAAAATAAAACCACCACAATGTCGTGTAATTTGGATGAGAATGAATTCATTATAAATTACAAAAACTTATCATAAAAAAATACTACTTAAATACTTTTTATTTGTCTATAAAAAATTCCTTTATCTAGATAATAAATTAATAAAAAATAAATCCATAAAATTCTATTCATTTATCACACAACAAAATAAAAATAAACTACCACTAATTCTAATATATATTTCTTAATTAAAAAAACCCAAAACATAATTTACATTCATCTAAATATTCGTTAGAGTAAATAATTCAATAAATTTTGTAAATCAAAAAATATAATTTGATATTCTTTCCCAAATTAAAAATATAAAAGTTAGTGAATTAATTTCAATAATCAAACATATACTTCAATTATAAAACCATTATGCAAAGATATGTACACTGTATAGAAGTGTTAACTTAGAAAATTTTCTAGCATTTTTTTACTAATAAAGTATAATTAGAAATCATTTTTATTATTCCAATACAAATTTTCATAATAATTATATAATTAATTATTATAAAACTTTTATAATATTAATAATTCAAATATTTTAGGATATTTGAATATTATTTTTTCAAATTAGAGTAAGAAGAAACATCATAATTAATTTCATAAGTATTTTAATATATACAAACTACATTCAACGTCCACCATTCAAACCTGAATAAAAACAATAAATTAAACATTTAATTATATTAAACTCTATTATTAACCGTTAAGTTAAATTTAGGTGAAAAATGAAAATAAAAAAAGAGTAACAAGAACCAGCTCAATCTAAATTTTCTTTATTTTCCTCCAATAATTTGATTGATAACAATGTTAAAAGGAAAATTAAAATCATAAGAATTAAAAAGAGAAGGATTCTGAGAGATAAACTGACCCTTTCATCAAAGAGCACCGGGAAGGGGGTATCAAGGTCTGCATGGTGAAGCCTTTGGAGGGAATGATATCCAGGGGAGACGAAGCTTGTGAGGTTGGGCAAAGATTTCAGAAAAATATGGAATAATTTAGGGAATATGATATTGCCTACAGGAGCAGAAGCCATGGAAGAAGGGAAATGATTTCTGGAGCTGCCACAGTTGCATTTATGCCTCAACTTTGGTAGACCAATCAACCTCAGTTCTTTTAATTTAGGGAGGAGCTCAACATGCCCATCATCAACATTTAGCTCTTCAAGATCAAATACGTGTTCCAGCTGACCACAGTTTTCCACTATTAGTTCTTCCAAATTCTGTAACAAACTGAGTGGGAATAGCTTCAATAGTGACATGCAATTCTTCAACTTGAGAGACCGGAGGTTGCCGCCCAAGGAAAGCAGAAGTTGGCCATCCCTAATCTCCTGTAACATGAGAACCTCTGAGAGCGTTGAATACAACATAGATGTATTACAGATATTAACATAGAGTGAAAATAAAAGCATGATTGGTGACGTTTTATCTTTGCTGGTAAAGTCTCATCAGATGGGTTTTGGGATCAATTTAAATGAGGGGATTCTTACTGACTCAAATCAATTAATGATATTTGAATTGAAGTGATTAAAAAAGCATTGACTAGATAGAAAGGATTATCAAGGTTTGACATACCGGTTGGTTGATAGGTGGTGTACTAGGACCAACAATTGTGCTTGCAAGCTTCGGAAGCACCGCATTCTCCTCAAAGCAGAAATTACTGAGCTTGGGTAAGTCCTCTAACGTCAAGTATCTCAATTCAGGGAACAGAGGCACATTAACAACATCTTCTCTTATTTCTTTCCTTTCTTGGGAAACCATCTCAACCATACTCTTGCATCTAGTTACTTTTATTTCTTCAAGTCTGGAAAGGCCTCTAGCCACAGACAACGAGAAGAGAAATTTCAAGCCATCGCAATCTTCCACTTCCACTTTTCTCAAGCAACCAAAGGACCCTGCTGGAAATTGGCCATGGCATACTTCTTGCAAGTTAATCAGCTGATTGAGAGACAAGGTCTCCATAACAGGAAAGGCACCATGTGATGAAGTCAGATCCATCGAGTTCACAATATATTGAATCTCTGGACTGCTTTCAACATTAAGATGCTTTAATTTAAGAAAACCCTCCCTATTTAATTTGGAAAGAACATTAGTACCACCACACAATTCACGCAAGTGTAGATCTTCAGTTCTCTTCAACAACTTGCTGATACCATCCACCAGATGAAGGCTTGTGTCGAACTTGTTGAGCTTCAATGTACTATTGGCTTCAAAAATTTCTTCCCAGCTCCAGACATCACCTACAAATATTCTATATCTCACCAAGTTTTCAAAGACTATGTCTTTTGGCAGCAAGTTGGCATCTGGTATTTGTATGTCCAAAGAGGTTAAGTGAGACAAATGTTTCAACTCAGCAAGGCAAGCATTACTCTTTCCTTCCCCCTCCCATTGAGTAAAGCTATTTTCCATACACAAATCCTCTAATCGGGACAAGCTTGATATGACACCCGACGGAATTACTTTTATTGTGGAAGAACCCGTCAAATCTAACAGCCTTAGATGAGTCAACTGTGCTATTTCTCTGGGCAACTGTTTGATATCAGTACACGAAAGGCTAAGAATTTCTAATTTCTTTAGCTCTGCAATTATAACAATGTCTCCCAACTTGCATCCATCCAAACACAATGTTCGAAGATTTGCAAGGCACTGAAGTGATAAGGGCAGCGATGGAAGTTGCATCATAGAAAAATCTAATACTTTGAGTTGTTTCATCCCTTCAAAAAATGTGTTTGGGATTTTCACTGCCGATTGGGTCTTTAGAAAACATTCAAAAAATTCAAGTTTTGGACATACCAGCCCTTCTGGAAGTTCATGAATATCACAGTCATCCAGACTTACCCAGGTGACCTTCTGGAGTTCATCTATCCTTGGCCATTCTTCCACTCTTACAGTAGTCTTCTGGTGTGTAAACACATGACGTTGCTCCGATGCTATTTTTCTGGCAGTACTCCAAACAAGATCATGCATTCTAACAAATGCATTATGGCCAGTTTCTAGTAAAAAATTTGAGGATTTGAGTTTGTCAACCAATGTATCTATTCTATTTTTCGCCTCTTCCAGTGTATTAGTTCCTTGAAATAATCGCAGACCCATACCATATTTCAACAAGTCCCTAATATAGATATAATTAGAAAATAGGCCACAAAGCAAGAACAATGACTTCACTTCATCTCCCTCCAAGTGTTCGTAGCTCAACTTCAGACTTGAGTATACCTTTGTCTCCATTCCTGTTATGTTTGTCGAGGTTTGTGATTTCAGTTGTTGCACGGCATCCTTCCAAATAGACACATTCTTGTTTCTCAATGCCTTTGCCACAGTTACTATTGCAATTGGCAAACCCGCGCATTCTTTTGCTACATCAACAGCTATAGGTTGCAACTCTGGATTTTCAATGGAATCGCCAGCTGTGTTCTTAAATAAAATCCATGTTTCATCTTCTTGCAAATGTCGAACTCGAAAATCTTTTTGAGTACTCATCTCATTTGACAAGACCTGTTTATTTCTAGAAGTTAGCACTAATTTGCATCCCTTGTGATCATCTGGCGAAGGAATTCCTACTTTCTCCAACTCAAGTTCGGCCCAAAGATCATCCAAGATGATGAGGATGGTCTTCTCCGCCTCCATCCTCTGAAGTAGTCGAGCTGCTCTTCCCTGTTCACTCTCCTCCTCAAATTTCATACCTAGCCCGTCTGCAAGTTCCCTTTGAATTCTTTCTAAGTCTGGAGTCTGCAACACAGATACCTTGACCACCTTGTCGAATAACTTCTCTTGATTAGCTTGTTCAGCCAAGTGTTTCACCAGCGTGGACTTCCCCACACCACCCATCCCCCATACCCCGATCCTGTTGATATTGGCATCCCTTAAGGCCTCCATGACTTCATTCAAAGTCAACATTCTTGATTCTAAAGCTTCGGAAGGTGCAGTCCTTATCCCTTGCAGAGGGGCACGATATGATACCTTCTCAAATTGGCCATTTTCAAGGATTTGAACAGAAACCCCTGCCTTCTTCCTTGCTTCCCTGCTTAGCTGGTGCCGGGACTTCAAATTAGGACACAACCCATTGAAACAACTCTCCTGTGCCTCTTTCTCATCTTCAAGGAATTTGCAAGCGTCTTGTATGAACCCATCAGCACGTGTCAACCACTTGCAAACATAATCCTCGATTTTATGTCCATTCCCAATAGCTTCATTCACAGAGTGTTGGTGCCTATCCCTGGCATCCCTCAGCTTCTCAACCTCTTGAGAGAGGTCCTCAATGTTGGTACGGTAGTTAAACAGATAACCCAGCTGACGCACAACTGGAACAACCAGGTACTCTGAAACTTTTGCTGCAACCGAAAAAACAATATCTACCATTTTCTACTTGCTACTCCTTTCTTCTCTTTTGGAACACAGATCAGAAGGATGACAGAAAATAAAAATAAAAAACGGCAGCTGTAAACTAACAACAGGCTGCTGGCTACGGGAATCAGTGTCGCAAAAACAGAAATCAAGGAAATTGAAAGGTTTAGCAAGCAAAGGAGCAGAGCGACATAGACATATGGGCAAAATGAGAATGAAATGAGTAGAGGAGATCAGAATGAGTATGAGGGTGGGGAGAGTTGCAAACGATCTGACAAAGGGCTATGGAGGGGAATAGAGAGAAAAAGCATATGGCTGTTATTGGATTCAACTTGAAGAACAGAAGCAGAGATGTTAAGGCTGATGATGTGAGAAAGGAAACAAGGAAACATAAGATTTCAGCAATCAAATGTGAAGAAAGCTCTCACCCAGCAAAATGAAAATGAAAATCCCTAGCGAGAATGAGGATGAAAATGTAGAGTCACGAGACAAAGCTCGTACAAGGCCCTTCAAGCATTCAAAGCTAAACTGAAACCCAAACCAGGTCATGAATTGTGTTTTGAATTACTGATTAGAGTAAAAATAAAAATCAAAATCAAAATTCATTTTTATAAAAACAAAAACTCATCCTTGTTAACTTATTCGTATTAATTGAATGTATATCAAATATTTGAGTGTGTTATCATATTTGCAGTTTCTAATAATAAATTGATATCTTTGAATATTTGGGTTAACCAAAGTTTAATTGGTTTAAGGGTTGATTGGTATCATGAAAAAGTTGAAAAATAATAGGAAACCAAATGGTAAAAATTATAACATATAAAATTAAATATATATATATATATATATATATATATATATATATATATATGTTCCCATTGTAAAAGAAAATTCTACATAAGAAAGATTATATAAATATTTACAAATTTTTAATTTTTTCATCGTCTATTTAAAAAGAAGTAAGAAAAAACATGAATGTAACTTCTTTTTTCTTCCACTTTTTTTTCTTCTGTTTTTCTCTTTTGCAATCATTATATATATATATATTCTTTTTCTCATAATTTATTTAAATATTTCAAGATCCAAAAATAAATAAATAGTCAAAATTGTTTTATTTGGTTTATCATCTAAGTATGAAAAATATATATATATATATATATATAATAAAAATTAATTAAAAAATTAAACATTTTCAATTTTTTATTTTTTATAAATAAAATAAGAATAAATAAATAAATTTGTAAATAAATATAATAAAACCTTGATAAATAAATGCTCTATAAATTAATAATCTCATTTAAATAATAAAATCTTTGATCCAACCGGATTGGTTTATTAAATAAATAAACCGCCAAATAGATAGGTTAATGAAATTTTAAAAAAATCTTAAATGACCAAAAATCAAGAAGACAACCTCTTATACTTGTCAAATTTTATTAAATTTTTTTGAATTTTATTAATTTTTAGGTTATTTTTTGTTGATGAAAAATATAAAGGGAAAAATAAAGAGTAAAAATAAAATGAAAGAAAAAATAAATAAAAAATAAAAAATAATTAATAAATTATTTTTATATATTATTTCACATCCATCTAATTGAAATTTAACTTTTTATATAAAAATTAAATAATTTCACAACTAGGGTGCAAGTCCAGCGGGTTCAAGCGAGTTATCAGTTGACCCAAACTCAACCCACCAAACTCATTTGTCTACAGCCGGTCCAATCCGAGATTCAACTCAAGCCAAATTGATATCCATTTTTCTAATATCGGGTTCAAACCGGGTTAAACTTGGTAAATGAATATGCGATCCGATTGAGAACATTTGGCAGCTTAGTAAACATCGCATATTAAATTATTTAAAATAGTATATAAAAATAATTTATTTTTTATTTCTTTCATTTTTTTTTTCATTTCAAATTCTTTGGGATGCAAACATTATCTAAATATTTTACCAATCAATTAATTAGATGTCATTTAGCTACAAATTTTATTTTATGTTTTTAAAAATAAAAATTACTATATCTTATAACAAGTTACTATTATTTTCTATTTTCAAATGTAAAAAACAAAAAGTGTATGCAAAAAAGCACTTCATAAAGACAATATTTTAACAATATTTTAAAAAACGGATGTCAAATATAGGATTTATTTTATAATTGTTTACTAGCACAACTTTTTATTATTCAAAATAAAAAATACATTTGATAGCTAAAAACTATTTTCTATTTTCTTTTCTTAAGAATAAAAAATAAGATGTTTTCAAATAACATCTCTTAGTTGCTTTCATTTATATTTTGACAGTTGTTTTAAAAAATAATTATACAACTATGTAAATTGATTAAAAATAAAGTTCTATTTCAAAAATATTAAAAACAAGATAAAAACATTTATAGTTCCAAACAAACTTTTATTTTATAAATCATTAGAAAATAATTTTCAAAAATTATTTTTTAAAACTATTTTTAAAAAACAGTTATCAAACATGACCATAATTTTTAAGAATGATTTTTAGAAATAGTTCTAAATTATTTTCAAAAATAAAATTATATTTCAAAACTCAAATATGAAAAATGAAATTTTCCCAACTTGTTTATGAAGGTACTATGTAGTAATGTATAATACAAAGGTTTTCAAAAATATTTTTAATATTATGAATTGTTGCCACAAGCATTCTACAAAACAATTAAAAATATCTAAAATCTATTCTAAAAAACAACTTATTTTTAAAAGAAATTTTCAAAAAATTATTTTTTATCAAAAGTTTATCAAATATGTGTTTTTGAATTTAAAAATTGTTTTCAGGAATAGTTTTCAAACGACACCTTAATATTTAAATATAAATAAAAAATTGTTATGATAATATTTTTTATCATGTATTATAAAATAAAATAAAATGATTTTTGAAATAATTATCACTTAAATGATTGTTCAAAATTATTTTTAAGTGATTCTTTAGATTTTAAAGCAATGTTTAATAATTTATCAAATATGTACTTTTTTGGCAGGAATGTGCTTTCAAGCATTAAAGTCGCTTTTAATTGATTTCAATATCAGTCCTAAGCGATAAAATGATTTTGGGCCCCCCGAATTTAAGTTTGAATTATTGGTGGATCTTTCATGTTGGCGGTAACAAAAATGAAGTGTATGGTTGGGCGGTGAATATTTAGAAGCAAAAATAAACTAAACCAAGCGTGTGTGTTCCGAGTAGAACGGGTGTCCTTGTACATGTGGCCGACCTTACAACGAAAATGTGGGGTTGATGTGATTAATATCTATTAATTAATTAGATTTAATAAAATATTTAGATAGGTCTTATCAATTGCTTAATGCGAAGTAATCAAATTATTATTATGTTAAAATTAAAAAAAAAAAAGAAAAAAGAATAAAAGTGAAAAATTAGTATTTGTTTGCATCCATTTTTTAAAGATTTATATTGAAAATGTAAAGATTTTAAAATTTTGATTAAAAAAAATTAAGAAATTATTTTTTTATTATTTCAAATTTTAAAAATTGAAAGTGACTTTTAAGAATATAAGATAAATCTGTTTTTTAAATAATAAATTTGATTTTTAATATGGAAGTATCTATTTTTTAAAATAAAAAACAAGTGTAATTTCCCAAGGAGACTTTCTTTCATATTTTGATGGTGATGCTAATAATTGTCAATCCCTAGGCTTCAAGATGAAAGACTAGTAACTCTTTGATAATGTTTTAAAATTTTTAATTGTTTTAAAGAATAAAATTCTGTTTATGCCCAAAAATAGTTTTTTTAACTTACTTTTTCGAAAATGTCATCTCCTCTTTTTTCTTTGTCCACTTCAAGTGGGCTTTTATTGTGCAGTCGTTACTATCTCATAATACAATAGTTGGTATTGGAATGAGTGTTTGATAAATTAGTTTAATGACTTAAAATAATTTAATAATTTAATTTAAGTTATTAAGTAAATTAAATATATTTAGTAAATTAATTTAATAATGTAACTTAAAGTAAAAAAAAAAACTTTAAGTAATAAATAAAAATGATTAATTTATTTTTAAATCTATATCTTTATTTTATTTTTAAAATTCTATTTATTATAATTATCTTTGCGATCAATTCTAATACCACATGACTTTTAATGTTACTTGACTTTTTTTTTATTCTAATTATAATTTATAAAGATAAAAATATTTATTTGAAGATTTAAAATAAATTTTAAGTTAATTTTATCAAATAAAATTTTAATACTTCAAAGTAAAAATTAAGAAAAAAAAAATTTAAGCCAATATTTTAAGTATAGATTAATTTAAAGTTACGTTAAGTGATTAAATAAAAAATATTAAGTTTTTAGGAAATACCCTGGAATTGTAGTGGTCCTTCGTGGATAAAGATTTCGGAGGCCAAGTTGAAATATGGGACAAAGACTTATGAGGTCTAAGTGGGAATATTCGTGTGGAGGTTCCAATCATTCCATTGGGTGGATGAGAAAAGGAGACAGCCGCCTCACATTGGATTTTGTCGTTTTGAAACCATTCACACTCACGCTACTCCCATCAACCATGTGGCCTGAGCATGGTGTTTCCTATAATTGAGGTGACTCCTTAATAAATTATTTCACCAAATTCTGATGGTGGCTGCCAGCCCTAAAAGCCAAGTCACCCACAATTAATTATAAAATTAAAGAAATGGAAATCCACTCTCATATACGAATCCACGTGTCAACTCTCCTCTTGCTCCGGCTTCCCACTTCTCTCTCATTCTCTCTTTCCCTTTCTCTCCCTCTTCGTTCACCTTACCTTTCTCTCATGGTGGGACGATGTAAATTATTTCCTAACCACAAACGTGCCAATATTTCCACTAATTATTTTTCTCCCAAAAACCACACCTAGTAAATTAAATATTGAAAATCAATAATTAAAAATGATTATTACTATATTTTTTAATAAATATTTTTTAAACACCTTAAAAAATATTATTATTCTTTTTTTATCTAATATATATATATATATACACACACGTAAAAGCTAATTTTTATATAAATATCTTTCAAGTTATAAATAATTATTTGAATATTTTCTCTATTTTATGGATAATACATAAAGATTGTCTTAATATATTATTTTGTAATATGATCATTTTTTAATTAATGGTGATAATTTTTAATTTTAAATTGAATAATGTATTATAATTTAATAATTTGAAAAATATTATAATACTCTTTTAAATCTAAAATAAATGTGAACTTGGCATGGTTTAAATTATTAAAATACAATGTCATTAAGTCAAACAAATGTATCATATTAAAATATGTGCATGTAATTATATCATAAATTTCTCTTATTTTTTTCCTCATACATAATATCTTTTGTATAAAGTTTTATAGATGAAAAATGACAAAATCTTTTGTTACGTAAAAAGGTTTAGAAACACATTAAAATAAAAAAGAGAATATAATGGAGCACAAATTAGATGAAAATCACCTTAAATAGGGATATAATATAAAACATGAAAATATAAGAAAAAAATAAGTTGAGATGAAATTTAAGATAAAGAATCAAAGAAAATAAATTATAAATAATCCATTTATAAATATGAAAACATTTTAGTTGGATATTTAAAATTAAAACTCTCCATGCATCCTCTTTCTCTCTTTTTCTTTTTCTTATTTTAATAAATTTTCAATTAATTCAAATCATTAAAAAAAATTCCTTAATAAACAAATTTGCAATATTTCGTATAACTTATTACCAAAAGTCTAAATTTAAAATATTATTAAAATTAGAAAAACAGAAGATTAAAAAAAATTAAACTTTTCATTTTATAATAGTAAAAAAAAATTTTAAATATTTTTTAGTATAAAAGAAAAAAAGTAGTAAATATATTTATTTTAAATAGTATTTTAATCATTGAATTATTTACTTCTAAAATGTAAAAGATAATTTTTATTTATTTAAATTAATATTTTTTAAAAAAGTATTTTCCAAAATAGTTTTTGAATTATTAATATAATTTTTGTTTATTTATAATTTAAAAATAGAAAATAATGTTGATTTTTTAATTATTTTTAAAAGAGTTTAAAAAAATAATGAAAAATAAAAAATAATTAAATAAAGGAGAATTTTATAAAAGTGGCATGTGAAGAATGATGGTATAAAAATGAAAATAAAAATAATGGGTTTAAGTCAGGGATATTTTTATCCATTCCTACCGCAAATCCTTTTAATCAATAATGGATATTTGGAGTATTTTTTATTAATTATCAAGTGTGATATAATGCACAATTCTCCAAAAAAAAAAATCAGACCCATTGATAGCCTGTCGCCTCCTATTTTGAATTGTTTTCCGCCTATTGTCCTTTTTCTATTTTTTTTATTCTGGCTTGGTCAAGGACAAGAAATCTTTACTGTTTCGAGCCTGGTTGTATACTTGCTCAAAGCTTTATTTCTCATTGGATGGACAATTCAATAAAAATAAAAATAAAATGAAAAATTGTTTTCTGGTTTGCTTTTTGTAAGTGAAGTTTATTACATAAATTAAGGTAAGACGTAATTACATACTTTATTTTTCTTTGAAAATTTATTATATTATGATAAATGTTTGTTGTACTTTTTGTAAGTAATTTTCAAAATTTTCTTGTAGTAATCAAAATTATTATTTTTTTATTTTTCTAATAATATAAATATTTATATATCATTTTATCATAAATGTTTATGTATTTTTTTCGAAAAAATATTGGTTTATCATAAGTTTTCCCTTTTATAATGAATTTTATGTTTTTTTTTAATAATTTATTAATATTAAAAATGTTTTTATGTTATGTGATGTATTATAAAAAATACTACCAAAATCACTTTCACTATCCTCAAAAAAGTGTTATGGACAAAAACACTGTAGATTAAAAGTACTTTTACGATAATCACTATTAAACATGTGATTTGAATGCGACGGTGATTTTAGAAAGTGTTTATAACATTTTTAATATTTGAATAATTTTCTTTTACTAATATTAAAAAAATTAAAAACACTTCCTTAAATCACTCTCAAATACATTGTTATTTTGACAATTTTTTCAAAAGCAAATGTTAAATATAACATCTATTTGATAATTGTTTTCGAAAACAACTTTCTATTATAAAAAAACAAACAAAAAAATAAAGTATTTTTGGATAACATCTTTTAATTGTTTTCTATTGTTTTCATTTATTTTTCGACAATTGTTTTAAAAAATAATCATACAAGCATATAAAATGATTAAAAATAAAGTTCTATTTTAAAAATATATTAAAAAATATTAAAAACAAGTAAAAAATAATAAAAGTGAAAAATTAGTATTTATTTGCATCCATTTTGTAAAGATTTATATTGAAAATGTAATGATTTTTAAAATTTGATTAAAAAAATTAAAAAATAATTTTTTATTATTTCAAATTTTAAAATTTCAAAGTGATTTTTAAGAATATAAGATAAATCTAGTTTTCTTTCTTTTTTTTTTTTTTTTTTATAAGAAACTTTATTTTTAATATGGAAGTTTCTATTCTTAAAAATAAAGAAGACGTGTGATGTCCCAAGCAGGCCATGGGAGACTTTCTTTCATATTTTGATGGTTATGCTAGGGATTGTTTGTCAATCCGTAGGCTTCAAGATGAAAGATTAGTAACTTTTTGATAATGTTTTTAAAATTTTAATTGTTTTAAAGAATAAAATTCTGTTTATGACCTTAATTATAAAAAAAATGGTTTTTTAACTTAATTTTTTTAATAAAAATATTGTATATTTATATATATATTTTAAAAGTTGACATTTTATTTATTATATCTTTAATTGGAAATAAGTTTGGGTATTCAAGTAGGTTGACTAGACCTAATCCAATTAAAAAATAACAATAATGAAAGGAAACGTTTTTGAACAATATTTTATGCCTTTAAAAAAATATAATTTTTGAAATGTCATCTCTTTTTTTTCTTTGTCCACTTCAAGTGGGCTTTTATAGTGCAGATATTAATATCTCACAATACAATAATTGATATTGAAACGGGTGTTTGATAAATCAATTTAATAATTTAAAGTGATTTAATAATTTAACTTAAGTTATTAAGTAAATTAAGCATGTTTGGTAAGTCAATTTAATTATGTAACTTAAAGTAAAAAAAAAACAACTTTATGTAACAAATAAAAATAATTAATTTATTTTTAAGTCTATATCTTTATTTAATTTTTAAAATTCAATTTGTCGTAGTTATCTTCACGATCTTTTTTAATACTTCATGATTTTTATTATTACTTGATTTTTTTATTCTGATTATAATTTATGAAAATAAAAATGTTAATATGATGATTTAAAATAAATTTTATAAAAAAAACTTTAATACTTAAAAGTAAAAATTAAGAAAAAAAAATTTAAAACCAATATTTTAAGTATAGATTAATTTAAAGTTAGGTAAAATGATTAAATAATAAATATTAAGTTTTTAGGAAATAGCCTGGAATTGTAGTGGTCCCTCGTGGATAAAGAATTCGGAGGCCAAGTTGAAATATGGGACAAAGACTAATGAGGTCTAAGTGGTGTGGAGATTCCAATCATTCCATTGGGTGGATGAGAAAAGGATAAAATGGTTTGTGACCTTAATTATAAAAAAAATGGTTATTTAACTTAATTTTTTAATAAAAATATTGTATATTTATATATATATTTTAAAAGTTGTCATTTTATTTATTATATTTTTAATTGGAAATAAGTTTGGGTATTCAAGTAGGTTGACCATACCTAATCCAATGAAAAAAAAATAATAACGAAAGGAACCGTTTCTGACAATATTTTATATCTTTAAAAAAATATAATTTTTGAAATGTCATCTCTTTTTTTTTCTTTGTCCACTTCAAGTGGGCTTTTATAATGCAGATATTAATATCTCATAATACAATAATTGATATTGGAACGAGTGTTTGATAAACCAATTTAATAACTTAAAGTGATTTAATAATTTAACTTAAATTATTAAGTAAATTAAGTATATTTGGTAAGTTAATTTAATTATGTAACTTAAAGTAACAAAAAAACAACTTTATGTAACAAATACAAATGATTAATTTATTTTTAAGTTTATATCTTTATTTTATTTTTAAAATTTTATTTGTCGTAGTTATCTTTTTTAATATTTCATAACTTTTATTATTATTTGACTTTTTTATTCTGATTATAATTTATGAAAATAAAAATGTTAATTTGATGTTTTAAAATAAATTTAAAATTAATTTTATAAAAAAACTTTAATACTTAAAAGTAAAAATTAAGAAAAAAAAGTTTTAAGTCAATATTTTAAGTATAGATTAATTTAAAGTTAGGTAAAGTGATTAAATAATAAATATTAAGTTTTTAGGAAATAGCCTAGAATTGTAGTGGTCCCTCGTGGATAAGGAATTAGGAGGCCAAGTTGAAATATGGGACAAAGACTTATGAGGTCTAAGTGGGAATATTCGTGTGGAGATTCCAATCATTCCATTGGGTGGATGAGAAAAGGAGACATCCTCACATTGGATTTTGTCGTTTTGAAACCATTCACACTCGAAAACTTCCACGCTACTCCCATCAACCATGTGACCTGAGCTTGGTGTTTCCTATAATTGAGGTCTCATTTCCTTAATAATTACTTCACCAAATTCTGATGGTGGTTGGCAGCTCTATCCGCCAAGTCACCCACAATTAATTATAAAATTAAAGAAATGGAAATCCACTCTCATAAAGGAATCCACGTGTCAACTCTCCTCTTGCTCCGACCGCCTGATGAATTTCCAGACCCTCAAAACACATTCTCCATCCATGGTGGAAACTCTGACCCAGCCTCCGACATTAAGGTACAGTGAGGATGAGAGAATTAATCAGTTCTTTCAATTAAACCAAACAGTTATCCATTTAATTTATATATTATTAAAGCTAAAAATAATTATAGGAAGCTAAAATTTATATAATATATAAACAAATTTAAATTTACAAAATTTATTATTATATTATTAAATTAAATCACACATAATTATAAATATATTAATATTTATAATTTATTAAATAAAATTTATATAATATGTAAATGTGAAAATAAAAAATTATTATTTAATTTTGACTATGTATTAGAGGTTGTATATCCTAATTCTATAATTTAAAAAAATTACATTATTTTATTTATATTATTTACATATTTATTATTATAAAATTTTAAGAGAATCATTTTTCTAGTTTTTGTTTGTGACATGTAATCACTTAGAGGAATGGTTCCCATCCAATGTCTTGAATTACCAGGTTCAACTCTACTTTGTTTTATCAATTAAGGACAAATTAATGTCATTAATTTAAATTAAAATTTAAATGTAATATCATCTATCCCACATTTGAAGATTATAAAGACCAACATTTGAAACTAATGCTGCATATGAATCTGTATAATGCGAATAAAAGTTTATATTTGTTTATATGAAACTAATGCTACATATGAAGATCTGCATAATGCGAATAAAAGTTTATATTCGTTTATATTCCTCATCTATTCATTAAATACTATGGCGCATGAGGTCCCTAGGACTAACAAGGCTTTATAGTCATTTATATTCCTTAATCCTTCATTGAATGTAATGGTGTGTGAGTGGCTCGAACCAACAAGGGTTTATATTTTTTTTATATACCCCATTCATCCACTGATATACTATGGCACATGAGAGCCCTAGGAAAGCCACATCCGCCCTTAATCTACATTAAAACTCAAACTCAATACTATCTATCTTACATTTGTCCTTAATTCATATCTAAAGTCAATATCATCTAGCCCCATATTTGAAGCCACGTCTGAAGATGGTAAAGGCCAACAAAGTTTTATACTCTTTTATATTCCTCATTCATCCATTGAATATTATGGCGAGTGAGAGTCCAAAGGAAAACCCATCAAATGTTGGGAACACATCTAAAGATTTGAAGATGAAAAACCAAGAAGGGTTTATATTCATTTATATTTCTCATACACAGAATGCTATAAGGTTCCTTATACACAAAATGCTATGAGGACTAAGAAGGGTTGATCGTGAAGATGGTAAGGATTAAGAAGGATGGGAGACATATATGAAGATCTAAAGATAATAAGGAGAGGACCCTAGGGAAAGCCCATTGACTAGCTAATTCAATGTGTTTGGTTCGACATTGACCCCACATCTAAAGATGATAAGAACTAGAAGGGTTTATATTCATTTATATTTCTCTATTCATCCATTGAATGTTATGGTGCATAAGGGCCCTAGGGAAAGCCATTGATAGACTAATTCATTAAGATTAAAAAAAAAAAAAAGGTGGGTTACTAATTTAGCGGTCCAATCGCCAATCTATCCAATTCGACATCAATTCAATATGTTCTCCACCTCAAAGGGCCTATCAAATTAGGTTGGCCTTCCTCTTTGGTATTGCTCATATAGTAACTTGGAGAGCAATGTGTGCTTTTCACTTGAAGGTAGGTATAATGATATAGGTAGGCATAATGATTTTCAAGGTCTTGACATCTCTTCACAAAGCGCCTTTACAATTGCCTCTGTAATTTTTTAAGGTTAAGAAAAGATCTCACTTGAAACATGGCTTAGGGGTTCACTCGATAGGCTTCGGGAATGTAGGTATAATGATGTTCAAGGTCTCAACACCTCTTCTACTCTTCTATTCAATAATACATGTCTTCTTCTTGCCAAGACCTCTAAAATTTCCAAGAGTTAAAGAGAAATCTCATTTGAAAATTAGTTAGAAATTTATATATTTCGAAAAGTAAATGAAATAGATTTGAAGTAATATATAAAAATAATTTATTGACTTTAAATTTATTTTTTATTTTTATCTTTATTGTTATTTTTTCCTCAAATTTTATCAAACCCAAACATAATGCTCAAAGAACAAATAAAATTAAACCCAAATGCTTCTAGTGTAATAAAAAAGCATAAATTAATTTTTTTCAAGAAAGATAAGTAAGAATTTATGAAATTAAATTAATGAAAAGTAAGTATCAAATGCAGATCCATAACCCACACAATTTTTCAACAAATCAACATTGGAGCTGCTAGGATCATCCTTTAAGATTTTGGACTTGGGTCCATTAGGCGAGGGCAAAAATATCAATCTCTACGTTCCCAAAAACATTAATTTAATTAATATTCTTAGGAGTTGAAATTGTCATTCAATCCTATCAATTATTTTAGCTTTTGAAAATTTATATGATGTTTTTTAATTGTTTAATCTGGTGGAAAAATTAAAATTTTCAAATTGACTTTTCCTCTAGTTCTCCCCCAAGAGACGATGAGAATATATATATTTTTCTTTCTTTCTTTTTCTTTTTTTTTTCCTTAAAAAAACTAAAATTCTAGTTTAAACCGTAGAATATACTAGAAATCCTAGTGTGTTATGAGGCGAATATGTGAATGTGAAACACACAATTCTTATTATTTGTGTGCTCTTTGTCTTTCTTAAAAGCCAATGAAAAGAGGAGAAAACAAGAAAGAAAGAATAAAAAAAATGAAATCTTGGTTGATGACAAAACACATGCATTAGGGGTGTGGTTGAGTTGGAATCTAAGTGCCCATTTTTCATGGATTCATATTGACATATGCTTCAAATTATGCCCCTTCCCCTTACTTTTCAAGTAAACCGACATTTGAGTAAAAAGGATAGGGTGAGAAAACAAGAAAGAGAAAAGGGATGTGAAGTAGGTGGACGGGTTAACAAAAAAGCTATTTTAACTAAGAATTTTTTTTTTCTTTTTTTTTTTTATAAAAAAAAATCAAGTATGGATTTGAGTTTTATCTCTTCAAATTGATGAATGGTAGTTTTCCATTGATTATTTCATTCGTTCATGTACAGAATATATATAGAGGGTAATCACCATTCTAAGAATGAGAAAGAATGATACAAGGAAGACATGATATAAGGAAAGAACAACTAATATCCTAATATCTCAACATTCCAAATATCTCAACTTTCCTAATATCTAAACATTCATAATATCTCAACACTCCCCTTCAAGTTGGTGCATAGATGTCACACATGCCCAACGTGTCTAAAAATTTTGAGAACACTCGACTTGAGATTGCAGCTTTGGTGAGGATATCGGTCAATTGATCTTCTGATCGAATCTTAGGCAATTCCACAATCTTATCATCCAACTTCTCCTTAATGAAGAATTTGTCCACCTCGACATGCTTTGTACGATCATCTTGTACTGGATTATGAGCAATATGACATGTGGCTTTATTGGCACAAAACAATCGGATTGGTTGCCTAGATAAGTAACCTAAATCCTGTAAGAGGAGTCTTAGCCATAATGTCTCACAAAGTCCTAGAGCCATACCCCTAAATTCCGTTTCTACACTTGAACGAGCGACAACATTCTGCTTCTTACTTTTCCATGTCACAAGATTACCACTTACAAAGGTAAAGTAACCAGATGTAAATCGCCTATCATCCACTGTACCGACCCAATCAGCATCAGTATATGCTTCTATACTCTGATGATCAACATTTTTAGTGAACAAAATTCCCTTCCTAGGAGCATTCTTCAAATACCTCAAAATACACATGACTACATTGATATATTGCTCTCCAGGATTATGCATGTATTGACTTACTACACTCAATGCATAAGCAAGATCCGGTCTTGTATGAGCTAAGTACATTAATCTCCCCACAAGTCTCTGGTATCTTCCCTTATCGGTTGATACTTGATTTGGCTCAACACACAATTTCAGACCTTCTTTTATTGGTGTGTCAACAGGTTGACATCCTAACATTCTAGTCTTCTGTAAAAGATCTATGGCATACTTTCTTTGAGATAGAAAAATTCTTCACTTGATCGAGAAACTTCAATCCCAAGAAAGTATTTTAGAGGACCTAGATCTTTCATTTCGAATTCTCTATATAGATAATTTTGCAGAGCTTTTCTTTCTTCAAGATCATTTCCTGTAACTACCATGTCATCCACATATACGATGAGTGTTGTAATTTTACCATGTTGCTTTTTCAGGAACAAAGTGTGATCTGAATTACTTTGATAATAGCCAAAAACTCTCATTGACTTTGCAAACCTTCCAAACCATGCTCTCGGGGATTGTTTCAACCCATATAATGACTTCTTCAATTTGCACACCTTCTGACATTGCTTTTCTGACACCATGCATCCTGGTGGAAGATCCATATATACTTCTTCAGATAACTTGCCATGCAGAAAGACATTTTTCACATCGAACTGTTATAATGGCCAATCCAGGTTTGAAGCTAAAGACAGTAATACTCGAACTGTGTTGATCTTAGCTACAGGTGCAAATGTCTCTGTGTAGTCAATTTCATAAGTTTGAGTGTATCCTTTTACTACCAGTCTTGTTTTAAATCATTCAATACTACCATCTGCCTTGTACTTCACAGTATAAATCCAACGACACCCAATTGGCTTCTTTCCTGGTGGACATTCTATGAGTTCCCATGTTTCATTCTTCTGCACTGATTTCATCCTTCATTCATGGCTGTTTTCCACATTGGATCAGTTAAGGCTTCCTGCACACTATTAGGAATAGCTACAGTAGATAATTGATTTACAAATGACTTATTTGATTCAGACAAACAATGGTTCGATACATAGTTGCTCATGGGATATTTGACTTTGGTAGACAATTCAGGTTCATATGTGGGTTTAGGAATACCTCTATTATGACGGTGTGGTAACCGTTTCATGAATGGATCAGGTTCCAAATTAAGAACACCCTTAACAGATGACGATTGGTTTGGTATTTCAATAAAGACATCTTCGGACCCAAATTGTTTAGATGGTGATGATGGTTCAATTGTACTGTCTCTTCCTTCTTCTATCACTTCTTTAGTTTCTGTGTGGTCATTACTACTTGGTTCCAAAGTTGTACCACTCATATCCAACTCACCCACTTCCTGGTTCACTAGTTCAGATTGTTCAGATTCATCCTCCTTAGAGATATGATAATCATAATTGAGAGTCTGAATTTCCTTCTAGTACTCTCCCTAAAGTTCAGACTCAAATGAAAAATACATCGAATCTTCATGAAACACCACATCCATTGTAATAAACATTCGTCGAGTTGGAGGATGGTAACATCGATATCCCTTTTTGTGCAATGCATATCCAACAAACACACATTGCAATGCACGGGAAGTTAACTTGGTGCGTTGGTGTTTGTGTAGATGCACAAATGCCACGCAACTAAAAACACGAGGAGGTAGATTTGGGACAGTTGGAGCAACTACGACATTAGTAAGAGCTTGGAGAGGTGTTTGAAAGTTAATTGAGCTGGAAAGTACCCTATTGATCAAGTATGCGGCACATGTGATTGCTTTTCCCCTAACAAGATATCGGTATTTTTGCTGCTATCAAGGAAGCACGAACAACCTTTAACAAGTGCCAATTTTTCCGTTCAGCGACTCCATTTTGTTGAGGTGTATTGGAACAAGTAGTCTGATGAATGATGCCATGTCCTTCCAAATACTTTTGAAGATCAGAACTCTGATATTCTCCACCATTATCGCTACGTAGAACCCGAACCTTTGCATTGTACCGAGTTTCAATCATTTTATGAAAATTTTGAAACAACAAGTTCACTTCATCTTTGGTCTTCATCAAGAATAATCATGTCATTCTGGTACAATCATCAATAAAAGTAACAAACCAACGCGAACCACTCAAAGTTGGGACTTTGGATGGGCCCCAAACATCATAATGTATAACCATAAAAGGAAACATACTTTTATTCAAAATTAACGTAAACGAAGCACGATGACTTTTAGCTAATTCACAAATATCACAATGGAAACCAGAAATATCACTTTTTACAAGCAAACTAGGAAACAATTTTTTTTAAATAACCAAAGGAAGCATGTCCCAGACGTCGATGCCACAACCAAATTTCAGACTTTTTCTTCTCCCCCTCAGATCTATCTGCCATCAAGGCTTGTTGCAACTTATTTGAATCCTTTGACTTGGACTTGCAGTGATTTGAGAAATTGATAAAAGATTATAATCTAAAGATGGAACAACTAAAACAAAATCCAAATTCAAAGCATCAGTAAGAGTTAAGGATCCTTCCCCAATGACTGGGGTTGTGTTACCATTGGTTGTGGAAACAATTTTTTGTGAGGAAGGTCTAAGGGGTGAAACCTGTCTAGAATCAAAAGTCACATGATCTGTAGCACCAGAATCAATTATCTATGCACTATTAATAACAGGTGTAGAAGTATTTAAAAACTTACCACCATAATCTATAGCGGCTACCAATGCAGAGGCTTTCTCAGCAACATTAGCCTCTGTTTTTATTTCGGTAACAATTGCAGTCGAGGTTTTCTTGGAATCCTTCTTCCGTTGATCACGATTATGATCCCACCAGTCTGGATATCCCACAATTTCAAAGCAACGACTCTTGGTATGACCAATCTTATTGCAGTGAGTGCATTTGAAGATTGACTTATCAATATTAGGGTCTGTCTTAGGATGGTTGGTCTTGGATTGGTCCTGCCAATTCTGGGTTGATCGTTGTCGGACTACCATAACTGAGGTGTCAGGGTTGTCAGATTCTGCTTTCATACTAGCATGACGCACTGCCTCTCGTCGAATTAGTGCATAGCATTCTTCCAAATCGGGAAGAGGATCTTTGCGTAGAATCTCTTCTTGAACTTGCTCAAAGTCACCATCCAATCCAGCAAGAAAGATGTGCACCCGTTGTTGTTCAATGGATTTCCCGTATGCTGCAATGTCATCAGGGTCTTTCATGACTACCTTATCCCGATGATCCAATTCGCAAAAAATTTCAGTGAACTCTCCATGATATTCAGAAAGAGACCTGCCGCTTTGTTTGGCAATGAAGGCTTTTTGATTCAAAGTGAAAACTTGTAATTCATCACTTCCATCATAGAAGGCCTTTGATAATGCAGTCCAAATTTCTTGAGCGGTGGGTAAGCGTAAGTAACGCTTCATAATTTCTGGACTCATGGACATTAACAACCATCTCTTCACCTTTTGATTCTCAGCATACCATTTTTCATATCCATTTTCCGACTCTTTTGGTGAATTTGTCTTACCTCGAATGTAGGAAAGTCTTTCCCGTTCGACAATATGCATCTCCACGAGTTGTGACCAAATGTCATAGTTTGATTCAGTCAAAATAATTCATGGATTAAAAGTACCTTCAGATTGAAAAACAATAGTATTTTTTTCACTCATTTTTTTTTTATCGCAAAGGAGGAGCGATGGCTGGCCTTACCGACAAAATATCTAGGATTTCAGTTCCATGGCTCTGATACCATCTTCAAATTGATGAATGATAGTTTTTCATTGATTATTTCATTCGTTCATGTACAGAGTATATATAGAGGGTAATCACCATTCTAAGAATGGGAAAGAATGATACAAGGAAAGAATGATATAAGAAAAGAACAACTAATATCCTAATATCTCAACTTTCCTAATATCTAAACATTCCTAATATCTCAACATTATCTTGTTTTGTTTCGTCTTACTCCATCTCTTTGTATATATAATTAAATTTTAAAATAATTTTAATTTATTTTTTATTTTTTAAACACATAAAACAATAACAAAGTTACTTATCAAATAAAATAAATTTTTAAAATTTATAGAATATTTACTTATTTATAAAATATATATTTAAAAATAAAAAATTAATAAAGGGGATAAGAGGAGTATAGAAATTCTCATATCCATTCTATACCATTTTATTTAAATTTTTTACTAGGACGAGAATGAGAATAGGTTTATATAGATTAATCTAGGGTTCCTAACAAAATCAACATGAGCTTTCAACTTATCCGATTATATTTCTAATGTTGCCTTGTCTTTAAAAGACTGTAACTCCCATTCCTAAAATACCTATCTTCTTCTAAAGAGGTGAGTCAACCTGGAAGGACCCTTTCATAGTGGGTGGCATTGAGATGATAATCAAGGATTGAGAATGCCTTATCTTTAATCAAGCCTTCATCTCCTCGTTATCCTTCATCAAATCTTCATTTTGTTGCATTAATTGTTCAACTATTTATCAAAATGCACTCTTTGTTGTTCCATACACTCCATGATTTGATGAAAGTACTCTCTTAAAGCATGGTCCTCCCTTATAAACCTTTCTTTTTGCTCCAATCTTTCTGACATGGTTGCATCTTCCCCATAGAGGGTGCCAAAGTCATGTGTCTTTTCTTTTTCTTTTCTCTTCTACATATGGTCATGTCTTTAATGCCAAGCAATAGTCTCAATGTAGTAGCTAGATCAAATCTATGTTTCTCTATGTTCACATTCCATCCTTGTTTGCTGCCTAGTAGTTTATTGAACCGACAAATTCTTGGTTGGTGACAAATTTTGGTTGGAGACTTTATAGTTGGAGTCAAGATACCATAAGGTATAGCACAATATCAATTTAGAAGAAAACTTGTAAATTTGAGGGGAGTGTTAAATTGTTTTTTTCATACAAACATCTTCAATTCAAAATATCATTTGTTAACCATGTAAAATTATTTTATAATTTATTCTCTAATGTATCAAATAATTTTTGAATTATTTTATAATTTACAGTCTCATATATGAATAGAATTCAATTCTTCCTGACATATAGTTTTCATTTGACAAGCTCTATTTGCAAATTATTACTATTCCATTAATATCATCAAATATACATACTATTGTTATTTTACCCTATCTCCTCATCTTGTGAGTAAAAAATTTAAATATAACTGAATTGTTAAAAATCTAAATAGTTTAAATTTAATATGTTAGTATCACTATCAAGTCTGAAGATATCATAAGCAATATTGAATATAAATTTCACAATTTGTCTATTTCATAGTTGATGACTCTAGCTTGTAGAGTCTAAGCAAAAACACATTAAACAAAATTTGAACTCTATGCAAGGTATGGATTCTAACTTCTATAATTCTTGGGGTTTATACTTATTTAGGGTTTGGGATTGATTTTGACAAAAATATTTTTAACCTATAGCAGCTTTGTTGCTAGTACTCATAGCTCTTAATCTCAAATTTGATGGTCCTCATATGATGAGTCTTGTAGAACCTTAAATTTATGCTTTAATTTGATGCCCTTTTCATGCCTCAAGCCCGATTGCTTCAAGCCCAACCAAATATAAGCAATGATAAATCCACAAATAGAGATTTACACCATGATCCAAGTGGAGATTCATATGTTTTACTGCAAAAAATTATTCTTATGCATCTCACATGTTTCATCTTTAATTCATTTCCCTTGCTTCAATTTTAAATATCTTTTCGAATAAATTCAATATTAACATTTCAAATGAAATGGTTGATAGAAACATTTTCTTGCTCAACAATAACTTTCTGAGCAATAAAAACTCTGTATAGACAAACTATGGGTATTTTTTTTCATTTGAGAACTTTGTCTATAACCATAAGAGAGCAGCTACTTCCAATGTAAACTTTGTCAAAATCATTTGAGACCTTTGTATCTTGAATTGGACCATCAACATGACCTTCTCCTCGCCCCCACTTTCCTCTAGCAATGTTGTAACCCCTGCATAAATAAAATCCTTGGGTTCAATACCATTTTGATGACTTAGTCCATCTATGACACAAATAGACAGCGCCATATATATAGAGAGAGACAGGGCATGTGAAAAAAAGAAGGTAAATAATGTTATGAAAGTCAAGGTTATTAGATTTCTAATTGACGAAAAGAGGTGATATCTTAATTAAAAATTAGTATCATGGATGATTGATTGAGAAGATAGTTGTGTTCATTAATTGAGGGAACGTCTTACACACCTAAAGTTTACTTGCATCAGTACTGATTTTCCTGATAGCCATATTCATAGTGTCTATAATGTAAATATTTCTTTTCTCATCCACTGTAGGCCCTTTTGGATGGTTCATCCTTGCTTCTCTTAGTTTCCCATCTACATGCCTAGATTACCCTTCAGGCAAGCCAACAACCAGCTTGGGTCTACCATCTGCAGTTCATCAATCAACTTTAATATGCAAAATAGGTAGAACTGTACCAAAACAACTAAGAAACTAAGGAAGTAGAACCATAATCAATAACATAATCTGACTCGACCTTTTTTGCCTGAACCATATAAAACATAAGCCCTGCTACCATGGAACTTGAACTGGGTGTTAAGGCAAACTTATTAAAACCAAGTAAAGACTACAACTTTCTAGAAAGATGGAACTTGGATAATTAATAATAGAACTCAACTAGACACACTCAATTAATAATAATTCCTAACCATTATATTAAAAGTAGCTTACATCATGTGAGTGGGGATGGGATCTTGTAAATATTACTGTTTTCAAAGTCCAAAACTAGAAGCTCTCCACTTGGGGATATCTCTAGAAAGTATGGTTCGACTCCGAGCTTACTACCATCAAACATGGTTTCCATGGTATATCCAGGCTCAAAATTCATCATGGAACAGCTAGAAATTTTTGAAAAATTAAATCCCATCAAACCCATTAACCACAAAATTGCAAAGAGCAATGTCCAGCCTATAGGTATAAATAACCACAAGAAGAAGAGGGACAAAGGTAAATGTGAGATCAGTAAAGGATATGTGTACCTATATTGGTGGTAGACTTCAATGACCATAGCCATTTCACAAGGGCAGAGGCCACATTGGACACAATTCCACTAACAATTTCTGCCAAAAAAAGAATATGAAAATGAAGGCAGAGTTGAAGAATAATGTACAAATGAATTCAGATTTAACTTATTTTAAAATGGATTCTCTAATGGCCTTTTTTTCTCTCTTCCCAAAAATCAATCATTAATCCAAGTAATCAAACTCACCATTCCACCAAAGCAATTGGAGAAATACCTCACTACATGGCTCCAGAAAGTTCTTCTATTGGTAGGGCTTACGCATCAAACAGCGAAGACTAACCAGGGATAAAACATTATATATATATATATACATATTTCATTAAGAAACCTGAGAAGGGGGTTATGAAAGAGGTTCAAATTACCTTATAGAGTTCATCTGACAGAAGTCCCACACGGTGAGCAAATGGAACTCTTGAATTCAAATCATTAATCTCATATATCACTGGATTTACCAGTGTATATCCCTATGTTTAATTGAAAAAAATAAATAAAGTCACCCGATATATAAAACTTGAGACCATAAGCCATCAATAATCAATAGGAAAAAGAAAAAGAAATGTTAATGACTCAATTAATCATACCTTGAATACACTGACCACAGAAAATATCCCCTTACTTCCTACAATGATGTTGAAATGAAAGGAATCCCATAAGGATATTAAATATCCCCTTACTTTTCTTTTCTTTTGCTCGATTTTCTTAGAAACCAAACAAACGGTAAAAGAAAATACCTTCACATGGTGGCAGGGTTTGTTGCTGTGATCGAAGAGCGAAATCATTGGATTCATTGCCATAGTAAAAGGGCTACGAGGAGAGCACCGACAACCCAACTCCATCAACATCTGTGACTCTTCTCTCTCTGATTTCACCACCGCCATGTGTGTAGAAGCGCTAGGTTTCTTGGGAAAACACCTATGTTTGGTTGCAGAGAAAAAATTCAAGGAATAAAAGTAGATTTGAGTTTACAATGTTTAACATTAAATGATATATGTGTATATATATTAAAAAAAATGCTTGGTTAAATCCAAAAAATAATTATTGATTTTTCTAAAATCACATGACATGTGAAAAATATATTTGCCACCTGAGATGCTTAAGATCATTTTTTCTAATTAATTTGTGTGAAATTAATATTAAAGTAACTTAAATTAGGCTTAATTTTAATATGGTATAATTCAAGACAAAATTCATTTCAAAATCTTATGGAAAATCATTTGTCATGGATATATGATGTGGTTAAATGTAATATTTTTTTTCATGAGTACAAATTTCATCTTTAAAAAAATCTTTTTTATCATAAAAAAAAAAATTTTTAAATCATATTTTTTCCATAAAAATTTATTTATGCATAAAATTATGGTAGCAAAATGTAAAATTTGTTGTAGTGTAAATATCATACCATCCAACTATATAAACCTAAAATATAACCAAATAGATTGAGATAGAGTGATACATACTGCATTAGCATGGTTAGAAATTCAGTCACGGTAACATTCCCAAGAACCAAAAATGGCGCAATCATAATGTTGAACCAACTCCTAATTCCACAATCTCAACCTCAACATTACCTAAAAAAAACGTAAATAAATCATTATGGGCGTTTAAAAAAGTTAAATGAGATATTAAAATTACTAGTGACTGCAAATGGTATATATCATATATCATATATTATATTTGATCGAATTAGAAAATACCAATTTAAGTTTAATAGTCTATAATTAACAAAATAATCAATTCAACGTGATAATAATTTAACTGAATACTTATTATCTTGGCCTCCTTACTACATGACATCGGGAATTAACATCATACTATTAAGCAATCAATATATCTTAGGATTGGAAGATAAGACAACATTTGGCATCTGGAAATCATACATCTTGCCATTTAGAAGGTCAGATGGCATCCTCAAATCAGGGAAATTCACTTATCTCAGCATCAAAAGATCACAAAGCATCTAGCATTTGAAAGGTAGCAAAAGATCCTAGCAATAGGTGACCCATCCTCACCTAGTTTTTCACTCAATACACAAATTGTAGAACCCAATTACTAGTTAATGGTTTTGTGGTTCCAAGAGAGGTTTTCGAAACTACTTTGTTTTTTTTTTTTTCAAAATAGAATAAAAGAACATTTGACAATATCATTTCCTTTGATTATAGGATAATATTTCAAAAAATAGTCACAAGCTTTCATTTTAATGGTTGCTAATTGGTATAACAACATGTCAAGTATAAATTGCACTTGAGGAATCTAATAAAAGTCTTGCATCATGAAAATACTTGTATCACAATAACTTAATATAATACTAAAAAAAATGATACAGTACACCCTAGCTTGATTGCACATAAAATAAGTTGCAAGAGCAATAGCACTATCTATTGGCTGGCAAGGAGAATGGCAACTTAATAGGGGATCGATATATCATTTAAATATAGAAAAACAAACAGAAAATATGAATTATTACACTGAAAGGTAAAATTCTTTCATATTTGATGGTCTCTCTAATAGTCACACTGTAATCATTCATAGCAAGTAAAGAAAATATTAAATCATCCTTTGTAACTAAGATTGGGGAATCAATACATACCATGTGTCTTTTTAAACAAATTATGGATTGTGGTATTTAGATCATTATGCCAATGCCACTCATCATCTGCCACTTCTACTCTTTCTAGCTTTGGTGTAGTTACGAGGCTTGGAGAGAAAATTTTCATCTTGGGGCATTCTTCCACCACCATATGCTCCAAGGATGGGAATGAGAATATATAGCCCCCTGAATTGAAGCTTGTGAGGTTTGGCAAACATAGGAGTACCATGTGTTGTAATTTGTAGAAAGCAATCTCATCGACTGCTTCCCCTCCTTCATTGGCAACTACTTCTTCCATCATATGCGATCCACCTATTTTGAGCTTTCTGAGTTTTACCAGACTTTTAGCTACCGAGGGTGATATCAAACTTCTCAGACTGCTACAAGACCACACATCTAGAGTATCCAGATTTTGGAAAGATACTGAGCATGGCACCAAACTTATCAAACTGTCACAATTCCATACTTCAAGACTCTCTAGACTTTGCAAATCAAGGCCTGATTTGGAGTTTTCCTTCCACAAATGCGTTAACGCAGGAAGATCACGCAACCATATTTCTCTTAACCGTCCAAGCCTCTGGACTTGATTTTCCTCGTCAAGTCCTTCAAGTTGGAATATCTCTTTGACTGAACTACATCTTCTCACATTTAGTTTTTCCAGATTATGTAATCTTTGAAGCATAAAGGAAGGAATCACAACCAAAATATCTATATATCCACATACTTTTAGATATCTTAGTCTAGGAAAGGAATCCATTGGAAATTGCTCTTGCCATATTTCGGTATTCCCGTTGTCATTCAATACTAATTCCTCCAAGTAAGGGAATGCAACCTGGGAAATGGTTCGAATAAAACGAATTTGTTCTGTCAGTTATAACTAGCATATAAATAAGATATGCATATCTACAAAGAAGTAATGCTGTTTTATTTCTCTAATCCAAGCAATGAACATGGAAAAATTAATATAATAATATTTTATGCTGTTTAGAGAAGATGCACTGGACAGCAACCTCTCAATGCCTAATTAGGATGATTTGGCATTTGAGAAGTTGGCTGGTTATATTGATAGTTTTACAAATTAAATAATTTTTGGACACCAATAAAATTTACTATAAATTGCAATATTGGTTTGTATCACAATCGATAAAATGGGCATTTCTTGTTAATGAGAAAACAGAGTTTACAACTTAAATAACCCTCTCTGTATCTAACTACTTCTAACAATGTGTGACAAACAGGTAACAGTGTGTAACTAATTTCATAACCAGATTTGGTCAAATTTTGACTTAAAAAGGTTCAACTGTGAATCTAGGAATTAGGGTCCTCTCTAAAGGAACTTCTGGATCAAGTGAGGGCCAACAACCGTGTTTCCAGCATATAGTTTTGGTCTCTGTATCCATCTTGTACTGAAAGACCTGCTGAATCAGATAAATTCAATCGCTAGGTTCTTTGAAGGAATATCTAGAAAAATTAATGAGCTAAAATAATATCTGATTGGACAGATTTTATAAACATATCTAGAGGTTTACAAAGTTCAAATAATAGTGGCAAGGGGGCAATCCAATGCATTGTCCGCTGAGCTTTACAATAGCATGAGAATTTAATGTACAATTTATCGAAACTTGGCAATTATGAAACTTGATGAGGTGAACCAAATCCATAAAGGTTTAGGACCTTACCTGTTGGAGCAAGAAAAGGGGCTGGAGAATCGGCATATCAAAACTTCCCTCGTGATGTCTTCGTTGGAATGTTGGAGTTTCGGATGCAAATACATTGACTTTATCACACGCACGCACTATCAGTTGTTTCAACAATGGCCACTGTGAAGTATGTGCCCCTGGGTAGAAACTCCTGAGTTGATGTAGATGGAAGAGTTTGAGAGAGGTTACTTTAGGGAATACAAACTTAGCTGTTGTCTCGACTTCATTGTCCTTTGCAACAATTTCCTCTATCCCACAAGAACGCAACTCCAGTTCCTCAAGTTGCACAAGATCTTTGACTAAAGATGCTGGAAAAAGGTTTTTCAGACTCTGACATTTATCAATAAATATTGATTTTAAGTTTTGAAAATTGAGAATTCCATGGGGATCCTTATTCCATATCTTCTCAACTTTTGGCAGCGATCGTAGAATCAAATGACTCAACTGGGTGACAGTTACACCTTCCTTCACATTTACATTCACATTTGTCCCTTCCACATCAAAAACCTCTTCTAATAAACTACAATCCACTACTTTCATAAGCCATAGACTCTGTGACCTTTTCAGCACACAAGATGGAAAAATATTCAACAATTCTCCACATGATGCTACCTTCACCACTTCTAGTTTGGAGAAGGAATCTTGAGGAATTTGGTTGTGCCATATTTTTTTCACATTATCCAGTCCCGAGATGGTTAAGAACTTCAAGCTAGGAAATGCAACCTGCAGAGTTCATCCCACCATTTTGTTATTTATATATTTTGACGAACTGAAAAAAGAAAATTATCCATGTCTAGAACCAGCTAGAATTAGGGACCTCAAAAGAAAAACACAATAAACTGCATCTTAAAGAAGGGTGGACGAAAATGTACATGCTTAAACAAGTTGAATTTCATTGTTTAAAACTATAAGAATTTGTAAGGAAAAAATCAGTCAAGAAATAGTAGAGTTCCCATGGAATTCATTTTAATACAACTCTCATACATTTGAAATGTTCCAAAAGAGTCGTTTGTTGGGTTTTTTTTTTCCCATTTTTTTATTTAATTCTTAAAGCAAATTACTTTAAGCCTTAAATATTTTGATTGATTCTTATCTAATTGTCTTAAAAAAAATTAAACCACCACAATCTCGTGTAATTTGGGTGAGAATGAATTCATTATAAATTACAAAAACTTGTCATAAAAAAATACCACTTAAATACTTTTTATTTGTCTATAAAAAATTCCTTTATCTAGATAATAAATTAATAAAAAATAAATCCATAAAATTCTATACATTTATCACACAACAAAATAAAAATAAACTGCCACTAATTCTAATATATATTTCTTAATTAAAAAACCCAAAACATAATTTACATTCATCTAAATATTCATTAGAGTAAATAATTCAATAAATTTTGTAAATCAAAAAATAGAATTTGATATTCTTTCCCAAATTAAAAATATAAAAGTTAGTGAATTAATTTCAATAATCAAACATATACTTCAATTATAAAACCATTATGCAAAGATATGTACACTGTATAGAAGTGTTAAGTTAAAAAATTTTCTAGCATTTTTTTACTAATAAAGTATAATTAGAAATCATTTTTATTATTCCAATACAAATTCTCATAATAATTATATAATTAATTATTATAAAACTTTTATAATATTAATAATTCAAATATTTTAGGATATTTGAATATTATTTTTTCAAATTAGAGTAAGAAGAAATATCATAATTAATTTCATAAATATTTTAATATATACGAACTACATTCAGCATCCAACATTAAAACCTGAATAAAAACAAATAAATTAAACATTTAATTATATTAAACTCTATTATTAACAGTTAAGTTAAATTTAGGTGAAAAATGAAAATAAAAAAAGTGAAACAAGAACCAGCTCAATCTAAATTTTCTTTATTTTCCTCCAATAATTTGATTGATAACAATGTTAAAAGGAAAATTAAAATCATAAGAAGTAAAAAGGAATAGGATTCTGAGAGATAAACTGACCTTTTCATCAAAGAGCACTGGGAAAGGGGTATCAAGGTCTGCATGGTGAAGCCTTTGGAGGGAATGATATCCAGGGGAGACGAAGCTTGTGAGGTTGGGCAAAGATTTCAGTGAAATACGGAATAATTTAGGGAAGATGATATTACCTACAGGAGCAGAAGCCATGGAAGAAGGGAAATGATTTCTGGAGCTGCCACGGTTGCATATATGCCTCAACTTGGGTAGACCAATCAACTTCAGTACTCCTAATTTAGGGAGGAGCCCAACATGCCCATCATCAACATTTGGCCCTTCAAGATCAAATACGTGCTCCAGCTGACCACAGTTTTCCACCATTAGTTCTTCCAAATTCTGTAACAAACTGGGTGGGAATAGGTTCAATAGTGACATGCAATTCTTCAACTTGAGAGACCGGAGGTTGCCGCCCAAGGAAAGCAGAAGTTGGCCATCCCTAATCTCCTGTAACATGAGAACCTCTGAGAGCGTTGAATACAACATAGATGTATTACAGATATTAACATAAAGTGAAAATAAAAGCATGATGATAATATGTTTGTCAAATTAAAAAACCAGTCTATTAATTGTATTCAGTCAATGCTCTGTTTTGATTGGAGACGTTTTATCTTTGCTGGTAAAGTCTCATCAGATGGGTTTTGGGATCGATTTTAAATGAGGGGATTCTTGCTGACTCAAATAAAATTAATGAGGGGCTAGTCTCCATGTATTTGAATTGAAGTGATTAAAAAAGCATTGACTAGATAGAAAGGTTTGACATACCGGTTGGTTGAGAGGTGGTGTACTAGGACCAACAATTGTGCTTGCAGGCTTCGGAAGCACCGGGTTCTCCTCAAAGCAGAAATTACTGAGCTTGGGTAAGTCCTCTAACAGAGGCACATTAACAGCATCTTCTCTTTTTTCTTTCCTTTCTTGGGAAACCATCTCAACCATACTCTTGCATCTTGTTACTTTTATTTCTTCAAGTCTGGAAAGGCCTCTAGCCACAGACAATGAGAAGAGAAATTTCAAGCCATCGCAATCTTCCACTTCCACTTTTCTCAAGCAACCAAAGGACCCTGCTGGAAATTGGCCATGGCATACTTCTTGCAAGTTAATCAGCTGATTGAGAGACAAGGTCTCCATAACAGGAAAGGCACCATGTGGTGAAGTCAGATCCATCGAGTTCACAATATATAGAATCTCTGGACTGCTTTCAACATTAAGATGCTTTAATTTAAGAAAACCCTCCCTATTTAATTTGGAAAGAACATTAGTACCACCACACAATTCACGCAAGTGTAGATCTTCAGTTCTCTTCAACAACTTGCTGATACCATCCACCAGATGAAGGCTTGTGTCGAACTTGTTGAGCTTCAATGTACTATTGGCTTCAAAAATTTCTTCCCAGCTCCAGACATCACCTACAAATATTCTATATCTCACCAAGTTTTCAAAGACTATGTCTTTTGGCAGCAACTTGGCATCTGGTATTTGTATGTCTAAAGAGGTTAAGTGAGACAAATGTTTCAACTCAGCAAGGCAAGCATTACTCTTTCCTTCCCCCTCCCATTGAGTAAAGCTATTTTCCATACACAAATCCTCTAATTGGGACAAGCTTGATATGACACCTGACGGAATTACTTTTATCGTGGAAGAATCGCTCAAATCTAACAGCCTGAGATGAGTCAACTGTGCTATTTCTCTGGGCAACTGTTCGATATCAGAATCCATAAGGCTAAGAATTTCTAATTTCTTTAGCTCTGCAATTATAACAATGTCTCCCAACTTGCATCCATCCAAACACAATGTTCGAAGATTTGCAAGGCACTGAAGTGATAAGGGCAGCGATGGAAGTTGCATTCCAGTTAAATCTAATACTTTGAGTTGCTTCATCCCTTCAAAAAGTGTGTTTGGGATTTGCACTGCCGAATTGGTCTTTAGGGCACATTCAAAAAGTTCAAGTTTTGGACATAACAGCCCTTCTGGAAGTTCATGAATATCAGATTCATCCAGACTTACCCAAATGACCTTCTGGAGTTCATCTATCCTTGGCCATTCTTCCACTCTTACAGTAGTCTTCTGGTGTGTAAACACATGACGTTGCTCGGATGCAATTTTTCTGGCAGTACTCCGAACAAGATCATGCATTCTAACAAGTGCATTATGGCCAGTTTCTAGTAAAAAATTTGAGGATTTGAGGTTGTCAACCAATGTATCTATTCTATTTTTCGCCTCTTCCAATGTATTAGTTCCTTGAAATAATCGCAGACCCACACCATATTTCAACAAGTCCCTAATATGGATATAACTAGAAAATAGGCCACAAAGCAAGCACAATGACTTCACTTCATCTCCCTCCAAGTGTTCGTAGCTCAACTTCAGCCTTGAGTATACCTTTCCCTCCATTCCTGCTATGTTTGTCGGGGCTTGCGATTTCAGTTGTTGCAGGACATCCTTCCAAATAGACACATTCTTGTTTTTCAACGCCTTTGCCACAGTTACTATTGCAATTGGCAAACCCGCGCATTCTTTTGCTACATCAACAGCTATAGGTTGCAACTCTGGATTTTCAATGGAATCGCCAGCTGTGTTCTTAAATAAAATCCATGTTTCATCTTCTTGCAAATGTTGAACTCGAAAATCTTTTTGAGTACTCATCTCATTTGACAAGACCTGTTTATTTCTAGAAGTTAGCACTAATTTGCATCCCTTGTGATCATCTGGCGAAGGAATTCCTACTTTCTCCAACTCAAGTTCGGCCCAAAGATCATCCAAGATGATGAGGATGGTTTTCTCTTGCTTGATCCTCTGACGTAATCGACGTGCTCGTCCCTGCTCACTCACATCCTCAAATTTCATACCTAGTTTTTCTGCAATTTGTTGTTGAATTTCTTTGTAGTCTGGAGTCTGGAACACAGATGCCGTGACCACCTTCTGGAATAACTCCTTTTGTTCGGCTTCTTCAGCCAC
Source organism: Vitis x doaniana (assembly GCA_030345155.1). Taxonomy (NCBI): domain Eukaryota; kingdom Viridiplantae; phylum Streptophyta; class Magnoliopsida; order Vitales; family Vitaceae; genus Vitis; species Vitis x doaniana. The sequence goes on from CP128322.1 coordinate 10,016,664, forward strand.
TCGTTTCACCAGCGTGGACTTCCCGACACCACCCAACCCCCATACCCCGATCCTGTTGAGATTGGCATCCCTTAAGGCCTCCATGACTTCATTCAAAGTCAACATTCTTGATTCTAAAGCTTCGGAAGGTGCAGATCTTATCTCTTGCAGAGGGGCACGATATGATACCCTCTCAAATTGGCCAGCTCCTTGGATTTCAACAGCAACCCCTGCCTTCTTCCTTGCTTCCCTGCTTAGCTGGTACCGGGACTTCAAATTAGGACACAACCCATTCAAACAACTCTTCCGCGCCTCCTTCTCATCTTCAAGGAATTTACAAGCATTTTGTATGAACCCATCAGCACGTTTCATCCACTTGCAAACATCATCTTCGATTATATGTCCATTCCCAATAGCTTCATCCACAGAGTGCTGCTGCCTAGCCCTGGCATCCCTCAGCTTCTCAACCTTTTGAGAGAGATCCTCAATGTTGGTACGGTAGTTAAACAGATAACCCAGCTGACGTACAACTGGACCAACCAGGTACTCTGAAACTTTTGCTGCAACCGAAACAACAATATCTACCATTGTCTACTTGCTACTCCTTTCTTCTCTTTTGGAACACGATCAGATCGATGACAGAAAACCAAAAAAAACAGCAGCAGTAAACTAACAAGAAGCTGCTAGCTACGGGAATCGGTGTCGCAAAAACAGAAATCAAGGAAATTGAAAGGTTTAGCAAGCAAAGGAGCAGAGCGACATAGACATATGGGCAAAATGAGAGTGAAAATGACTATGAGGGTGGGGAGAGTTGCAAACGATGTGACAAAGTTCTATGGAAGGGTAATCGACAGAAAAAGCCTATGGATGTTATTGGAATCAACTTGAAGAACAGAAGCAGAGCTGTTAAGGCTGATGATGTGAGAAAGGAAACAAGGAAATGAAAGATTTCAGCAATCAAATGTGAAGAAAGCTCTCACCCAGCAAAATGAAAATGAAATTCTATAGCGAGAATGAGGATGAAAATGTAGAGTCAGGAGACGAAGCTCGTACCAGGCGTCTCAATCATTCAAAGTTGAAACTGAAACCCAAACCAGGTCATGAATTGTGTTTTGAATTACTGATTAGAGTAAAAATCAAAATCAAAATCAAAATCAAAATTCATTTTTATAAAAAGAAAAACTCATCCTTGTTAACTTATTCTTATTATTTGAATGTATATCAAATATTTGATGAGTCTGTTATCATATTTGCCGTTTCTAATAATAAATTGATATCTTTGAATAATTGGTTTAAGAGTTTATTGGCATCATGAAAAAGTTGAAAAATAATAGAAAACCAAAATGTAAAAATTATAAAATATAAAATTAAAAATATATATATGTTCTCATTGCATGAAAATTATAAAAGAAAATTCTACATAAGAAAGATTATATAAATATTTATACATTTTTAATCTTTTCATTGTTTATTTAAAAAGAAGTAAGAAAAAACATAGTGAGTGTAACTTTCTTTTCTTTCGTTTTGCTCTTCTACCATCTTTCTTTTTATTGTTTTTTTTTCTCATAATTAATTTAAATGTTTCAAGATCCAAAAAGAATAAATAGTCCAAATTTATTAAATAAATAATAAAATATTTGATCCAATTGGATTAGTTTATTAAATAAATAAATTGCTAAATAGATAAGTTAATGAATTTTTAAAAAATTCTTAAGTGACAATATATAGAAAATCAAGAAGACACCGTGTTATACTTGTCAAATTTTATTTGAAGTTAATTAATTTTTAGGTTTTTTTTTTTTGATGAAAAATTTAAAGGAAAAATAAAGAATAAAAATAAAAAGAAAGAAAAAAATATAAAATAATTAATAAATTATTTTTATATATTATTTTACACCTATCTAATTGAAATTTAATTTTTTATATGAAAATTAAATAATTTTAAAATATATGAATTTTAAATAAATTTTAATTATATTTAATTTTATATTATATTTTTATAGTAAAATTAAATATGAAAATAATATTTTTTTTTGTTAGGTTTTTTAAAACGTATTAGCTTAATGAATATTGAGAGAGGGAGACCTACTAAAAAGTAAATGACATTATTGGTGGGAAAATGACATACTATGCAATCAAAGGAAAAAGGATAAAAAAAATGACAGGTCCTGTCATATCAAAAGAAAAAAATCAGTTGTAATTGTCATATCAAATGAAAAAAAAATGGCAGGTCCTGCTGGAAGGACGATTCAGTAAAAAAAAAAAAAAAAAAAAAAAAAATTTGTTTTTTGTCAGTGAAGTTTCTTAGATAAATTAAGCTAAGTTTATAATGATATCATTATAAAATATTGGTTTATTATAATTTTTCTCTTTTATAATGATATTTTATTTCTTTTTTTATAATTTATTAATATTTAAAACTTTTTTATGTTTATGTGATGTATTATAAAAAATACTATCAAAATCACTTACACTATTCTCGTAAAAGATAAAAATATTATAAATTAAAAAAATTAAAAGTTCATTTGATAATGATTTTATGATAAAAATATCAAATATTTATATGTATTTCAAAAGTTTTCATTATATTTATTATATTTTTAATTGAAAATGGGTTTGGGTATTCAAGTGGGCCAACCCAACTTAAACCAAGAAAAAAAAAACCCAAGGAGAGGAGCAATATTTTATGGCTCTAGAAAAATGTAATTTTAAAAATGTCATTTTCTTTTTTTCTTTGTTCACTTCAAGTGGGCTTTTACTGTGTAGACATTACTATCTTACGGATATAATAATTGATATTGGTATGAGTGAATGATAAATTAGTTTAATCACTTAAAATGATTTAATAATTTAAATTAAGTTATTAAGTAAATTAAATATATTTAATAAATTAATTTAATAATGTAACTTAAAGTAAAAAGAAAATAATTTTAAGTAATAAATAAAAATGATTAATTTATTTTTAAGTTTATATCTTTATTTTATTTTTAAAATTTTATTTGTCGTAGTTATCTTCACGATCAATTCTAATACTTCATGACTTTTATTATTATTTGACTTTTTTATTCTAATTATAATTTATGAAAATAAAAATGTTAGCTTGAAGATTTAAAATAAATTTTAAGTTAATTTCATCAAAAAAAACTTTAATATTTAAAAGTGAAAATTAAGAAAAAAAAGTTTTAAATTAATATTTTAAGTATAGATTAATTTAAAGTTATGTTAAGTGATTAAATAATAAATATTAAGTTTTAAGGAAATACCCTGGAATTATAGTGGTCCTTCGTGGATAAAGAATTAGGAGGCCAAGTTGAAATATGGGACAAAATTGATTGATTTTCTTATTTGATATGACTTATGAGGTCTAAGTGGGAATATTCGTGTGGAGGTTCCAATCGTTCCATTGGGTGGATGAGAAAAGGAGACAGCCTCTCCCTCACATTGGATTTTGTCGTTTTGAAACCATTCACATTCACGCTACTCCCATCAACCATGTGGCCTGAGCATGGTGTTTCCTATAATTGAGGTGACTCCTTAATAAATTATTTCACCAAATTCTGATGGTGGCTGCCAGCTCTAAAAGCCAAGTCACCCACAATTAATTATAAAATTAAAGAAATGGAAATCCACTCTCATATACGAATCCACGTGTCAACTCTCCTCTTGCTCCGACCGGCTTCCCACTTCTCTCTCATTCTCTCTTTCCCTTTCTCTCCCTCTTCATTCACCTTACCTTCTCATGGTGGGACCATGTAAATTATTTCCTAACCACAAACGTGCCAATATTTCCACTAATTATTTTTCTCCCAAAAACCACACCTAGTAAATTAAATATTGAAAATTAATAATTAAAAATGATTATTACTATATTTTTTAATAAATATTTTTTAAACACCTTAAAAAATATTATTATTCTTTTTTTATCTAATATATATATATATATATATTTTAAACACCTTAAAAAATATTATTATTCTTTTTTTATCTAATATATATATATACACACATGTAAAAGCTAATTTTTATATAAATATCTTTCAGATTATAGATAATTATTTGAATATTTTCTCAATTTTATGGATAATACATAAAGTTTGTCTTAATATATTATTTTATAACATGACCATTTTTTAATTAATGGTGATAATTTTTAATTTTAAATTGAATAATGTATTATAATTTAATAATTTGAAAAATATTATATTACTCTTTTAAATCTAAAATAAATGTGAACTTTACATGGTTTAAATTATTAAAATACAATATCATCAAGTCAAACAAATGTATCATATTAAAATATGTGCATGTAATTATATCATAAGTTTCTCTTATTTTTTTCCTCATACATGATATCTTTTGTATAAAGTTTTATAGATGAAAAATGACAAAATCTTTTGTTACGTAAAGAGGTTTAGAAACACATTAAAATAAAAAAGAGAATATAATGGAGCACAAATTAGATGAAAATCACCTTAAATAGGGATATAATATAAAACATGAAAATATAAGAAAAAAACAAGTTGAGATGAAATTTAAGATAAAGAATCAAAGAAAATAAATTATAAATAATCCATTTATAAATATGAAAACATTTTAGTTGGATATTTAAAATTAAAACTCTCCATGCATCCTCTTTCTCTCTTTTTTCTTTTTCTTATTTTAATAAATTTTCAATTAATTCAAATCATTAAAAAAAATTCCTTGATAAACAAATTTGCAATATTTCGTATAACTTATTACCAAAAGTCTAAATTTAAAAAATTATTAAAATTAGAAAAACAGAAGATTAAAAAAAAAATTAAACTTTTCATTTTATAATAGTAAAAAAAAATTTTAAATATTTTTTAGTATAAAAGAAAAAAAGTAGTAAATATATTTATTTTAAATAGTATTTTAATCATTAAATTATTTACTTCTAAAATGTAAAAGATAATTTTTATTTATTTAAATTAATATTTTTTAAAAAATTATTTTCCAAAATAGTTTTTGAATTATTAATATAACTTTTTGTTTATTTATAATTTAAAAATAGAAAATAATGTTGATTTTTTAATTATTTTTAAAAGAGTTTAAAAAAATAATGAAAAATAAAAAATAATTAAATAAAGGAGAATTTTATAAAAGTGGATTGTGAAGAATGATGGTATAAAAATAAAAATAAAAATAATGGGTTTAAGTCGGGGATATTTTTATCCATTCCTACCGCAAATCCTTTTAATCAATAATGGATATTTGGAGTACTTTTTGTTAATTATCAAGTGCGATATATGCACAATTCTCCAAAAAAAAAAATCAGACCCATTGATAGCCTGTCGCCTCCTATTTTGAATTGTTTTCCGCCTACTGTCATTTTTCTTTTTTTTTTTTATTTTGGCTTGGTCAAGGACAAGAAATCTTTACTGTTTCAAGCCTGGTCGTATACTTGCTCAAAGCTTTATTTCTCACTGGATGGACGATTCAATAAAAATAAAAATAAAATGAAAAATTGTTTTCTGGTTTGCTTTTTGTAAGTGAAGTTTCTTACATAAATTAAGGTAAGACGTAATTACATACTTTATTTTGCTTTGAAAATTTATTATATTATGATAAATGTTTGTTGTACTTTTTGTAAGTAATTTTCAAAATTTTCTTGTAGTAATCAAAATTATTATTTTTTATTTTTCTAATAATATAAATATTTATATATCATTTTATCATAAATGTTTATGTATTTTTTTTTCGAAAAAATATTGGTTTATCATAATTTTTCCCTTTTATAATGATTTTTTTTTAATAATTTATTAATATTAAAAATGTTTTTATGTTATGTGATGTATTATAAAAAATACTACCAAAATCACTTTCACTATTCTCATAAAAGTGTTACGGACAAAAACACTGTAAATTAAAAGTACTTTTACGATAATCACTATTAAACATGTGATTTGAATGCGATGGTGAATTTAGAAAGTGTTTATAATATTTTTTATATTTGAATAATTTTCTTTTACTAATATTAACAAAATTAGAAACACTTCCTTAAATCACTCTCAAATACATTGTTATTTTGACAATTTTTTTTAAAAACAAATATTAAATATAACATCTATTTGATAATTGTTTTCGAAAACAACTTTCTATTATAAAAAAACAAACAAAAAAACAAAAAAATACATTTGATAATTAAAAATTATTTTCTATTTTATCTTCTTAAAAATAAAAAATAAAGTATTTTTGGATAACATCTTTTAATTGTTTTCTATTGTTTTCATTTATTTTTCGACAATTGTTTTAAAAAATAATCATACAAGCATATAAAATGATTAAAAATATATTAAAAAAATATTAAAAACAAGTAAAAAATAATAAAAGTGAAAAATTAGTATTTGTTTGCATCCATTTTGTAAAGATTTATATTGAAAATGTAATGATTTTTAAAATTTGATTAAAAAAATTAAAAAATAATTTTTTATTATTTCAAATTTTAAAATTTCAAAGTGATTTTTAAGAATATAAGATAAATCTAGTTTTCTTTCTTTCTTTTTTTTTTTTTATAAGAAATTTTATTTTTAATATAGAAGTTTCTATTCTTAAAAATAAAGAAGACGTGTAATGTCCCAAGCAAACCATGGGAGACTTTCTTTCATATTTTGATGGTTATGCTAATAATTGTCAATCCCTAGGCTTCAAGATGAAAGATTAGTAACTCTTTGATAATGTTTTTAAAATTTTAATTGTTTTAAAGAATAAAATTCTGTTTATGACCTTAATTATAAAAAAAATGGTTTTTTGACTTAATTTTTTTAATAAAAATATTGTATATTTATATATATTTTAAAAGTTGTCATTTTATTTATTATATTTTTAATTGGAAATAAGTTTGGGTATTCAAGTAGGTTGACCAGACCTAATCCAATTAAAAAATAATAATAACAAAGGAAACGTTTTCGAACAATATTTTATGCCTTTAAAAAAATATAATTTTTGAAATGTAATCTCTTTTTTTTCTTTGTCCACTTCAAGTGGGCTTTTATAGTGCAGATATTAATATCTCACAATACAATAATTGATATTGAAACGGGTGTTTGATAAATCAATTTAATAATTTAAAGTGATTTAATAATTTAACTTAAGTTATTAAGTAAATTAAGCATGTTTGGTAAGTCAATTTATTTATGTAACTTAAAGTAAAAAACAACAACTTTATGTAACAAATAAAAATGATTAATTTATTTTTAAGTCTATATCTTTATTTAATTTTTAAAATTCAATTTGTCGTAATTATCTTCACGATCTTTTTTAATACTTCATGATTTTTATTATTACTTGATTTTTTTATTCTGATTATAATTTATGAAAATAAAAATATTAATATGATGATTTAAAATAAATTTTATAAAAAAAACTTTAATACTTAAAAGTAAAAATTAAGAAAAAAAAAATTTTAAGCCAATATTTTAAGTATAGATTAATTTAAAGTTAGGTAAAATGATTAAATAATAAATATTAAGTTTTTAGGAAATAGCCTGAAATTGTAGTGGTCCCGTGGATAAAGAATTAGGAGGCCAAGTTGAAATATGGGACAAAGACTTATGAGGTCTAAGTGGTGTGGAGATTCCAATCATTCCATTGGGTGGATGAGAAAAGGAGACAACCTCACATTGGATTTTGTCGTTTTGAAACCATTCACACTCGAAAACTTCCACGCTACTCCCATCAACCATGCGACCTGAGCTGGGTCTTCCCTATAATTGAGGTCTCATTTCCTTAATAATTACTTCACCAAATTCTGATGGTGGTTGGCAGCTCTATCCGCCAAGTCACCCACAATTAATTATAAAATTAAAGAAATGGAAATCCACTCTCATAAAGGAATCCACGTGTCAACTCTCTCTTGCTCCGACCGCCTGACAATTTCCAGACCCTCAAAACACATTCTCCATCCATGGTGGAAACTCTGACCCAGCCTCCGACATTAAGGTACAGTGAGGATGAGAGAATTAATCAGTTCTTTCAATTAAACCAAACAGTTATCCATTTAATTTATATATTATTAAAGCTAAAAATAATTATAGGAAGCTAAAATATATATAATATATAAACAAATTTAAATTTATAAAATTTATTATTATATTATTAAATTAAATCACACATAATTATAAATATATTAATATTTTAAATTTATTAAATAAAATTTATATAATCTTTAAATGTGAAAATATATATTGAAAATAAAAATTATTATTTTATTTTGATTATGTATTAGAGGTTGTATATCCTAATTCTCTAATTTAAAAAAATTACATTATTTTATTTATATTATTTACATATTTATTATTATAATATTTTAAGAGAATCATTTTTCTAGTTTTTGTTTGTGACATGTAATCACTTAGAGGAATGGTTCCCCTCCAATGTCTTGAATTACCCGGTTCAACTCTACTTTGTTTTATCAATTAAGGACAAATTAATGTCATTGATTTAAATTAAAATTTAAACGTAATATCATCTATCCCACATTTGAAATTATAAGGACCAACATTTGAAACTAATGCTACATATGAAGATATGCATAATGCGAGTAAAAGTTTATATTCTTTTATATTCCCCATCTATTCATTAAATACTATAGCGCATGAGGTCCCTAGGACTAACAAGGCTCTATAGTCATTTATATTCCTTAATCCTTCATTGAATGTAATGGTGTGTGAGTGGCTCGAACCAACAAGGGTTTATATTTTTTTATATACCCCATTCATCCACTGATATACTATGGCACATGAGGGCCCTAGGGAACGCCATATCCGCCCTTAATCTACATTAAAACTCAAACTCAATACTATCTATCTTACATTTGTCCTTAATTTATATCAAAACTCAATATCATCTAGCCCCATATTTGAAGCCACATTTGAAGATGGTAAAGAGCAACAAAGTTTTATATTCTTTTATATTCCTCATTCATCCAATGAATACTATGGCGAGTCAGAGTCCAAAGGAAAGCCCATCAAATGTTGGGAACACATCTAAAGATTTGAAGATGAAGAACTAAGAAGGGTTTATATTCATTTATATTTCTCATACACAGAATGCTATAAGGTTCTTTATACACAAAATGCTATGAGGACTAAGAAGGGTTGATTGTGAAGATGGCAAGGATTAAGAAGGACGGGGGACATATATGAAGATCTAAAGATAATAAGGAGAGGACCCTAGGGAAAGCCCATTGACTGGCTAATTCAATGTGTTTGGTTCGACATTGACCCCACATCTAAAGATGATAAGAACTAGAAGGGTTTATATTCATTTATATTTATCTATTCATCCATTGAATGCTATGGTGCATGAGGGCCCTAGGGAAAGCCATTGATAGGCTAATTCATTAAGATTAAAATACCGAGTACTATTTTAGTAATATTGGCAAACTTGGAATCATACTGGTGGTTTCTATGTTTGTTGAATTTCAATTACATTGAAATAATATCTATTCTGCTAACCGATTTACCAGATCAATTGCAATTGTTCTCATTGATGAATGTTTCTATACCCTTTTTTTTGCCTCAAGCCCAATTGCTTCGAGCCTAACCAACTATAAGCAATAATAAATCCATAAATAGATATTTATACTATGATTCAAGTGGAGATTCATTATGCAACTCAAATAGTGACCATCCATAATTATGAAGAATGTGGAAAACATCATACAATCCAACAAATCTATATAAACCTAAAATATAACCAAATAGATTGAGATAAAGTGATACATATTGCATTAACATGGAATCAATCCAACCAAAGAGTAACATTCCCAAGAACAAAACATGATGTAATCATAATGCTGAACCAGCTCCCAATTCCACAATCTCAGCCTTAACATTACCTGAAAAACGTAAATAAATCATTATGAGCATTTAATAAGGTTAAATAAAGAGATTACAATTACTAGCGATTGCAAATGGTATATATATATATATATATATTTATTTATATCATTTGCAGTTTCAGAATAGAGGTTTTCGGATCTACTTTATTTATTTTCAAAATACAGAATACAGAACCAGAACATTCTGCAATATCATTTCCTTTGATGATAGAATAGATATTTCAGAAAATAGTTCAAAACATTTCATTTTAATGGTTGCTAATTGGTATAATAATAAATGTCTAAGTATGAATTGCACTTGAGAAATCTAAAAAAGTCTCACATCAGTACATACCATGTGCATTTATAAACGAATTATGGATGGTGGTATTCAGATCATCCTGACAAGGCCACTCATCATCTCCCACTTTTATTCTTTCTAGCCTTGGTGTAGTTATGAGGCTTGAAGAGAACATTTTCATCTTGGGGCATTCTTTCACCAGCATCTGCTCCAAGGATGGGAATGAGAATATATAACCACCTGAACTGAAGCTTGTGAGGTTTGGCAAATACAGAAGCTCCATGTGTTGTAATTTGTAGAAAGTAATCTCATCTGTTGCTTCCCCTGCTTCGTTGGAAACTACTTCTTCCATCATATCTGATCCACCTATTTTGAGTGTTTTGAGTTTTACCAGACTTTTAGCTACCGAGGGTGATATCAAACTTCTCAGACTACCACAAGACTGCACATCTAGAGTAGCTAGATTCTGGAAAGATACCGAGGATGGTACCAAATTTATCAAACTTTCACAATTCAACACTTCAAGACTCTCTAGACTTTGCAAATCAGGGCCTGGTTTGGAGTTTTCCTTCCACAAATGCGTCAGCTGAGGAAGATTAAACAACCATATTTCTCTTAACCGTGCAAGCCTCTTGGCTTGATTTTCCTCGTCAAGTCCTTCAAGTTGGAATACCTCTTTGACTGAACTACATCTTTTCACTTTAAGTACTTCCAGATTATGTAATCTTTGAAGCATAAAGGAAGGAATCACAACCAAAATATCTCTATAGTCATATACACCCAAAAATCTTAGTCTGGGAAAGGAATCCACTGGAAATTGCTTTGGCCATGTTTCTGTATCTCTGTTTTGACCCAATGCTAATTCCTCCAAATTAGGAAATGCAACCTGGGAAATGGTTGGAATAAAACAAATTTGTTATCTCAGTTATAACTAGGATATAAATAAGATACGCACATCTGCAAAGAAGTGTTGTTTTATTTCTCAATTCCAAGTAAAGAACATGACAAAATTAATATAATTTTTTTATGCTGTTTACAGAAGATGCACTGGACATCCACGTCCAGATTTCTAATTTTATGTTGTCATTTAGCATCTGAGAAGTATGATGATGGCAGGTGTAAGTCACTTGAATAAAAATGGATTGGAAAGGTGGTTTAGAATTGTTTACTATAAGTTGGCTGGTTATAGATTAAATAATTTTTGGAAGCCAATAAAATTTATAATAAATTGCAATATTGGTTTGAACCATATACAGGGAGGAAAAATGGAAATCAAGGATGCTCTCTAAAGGAAGTTGTGGATCAAGTAGGGGCCAATAATCAGTTTTGGGTTCTGCATCCACCTTTTCATGGGTCAAGTTATTTAATGTAAAATTTAAGGAAATGTGATAACGTAAAATTAGGAAACTTACATCAAGATTTACCTCTTGATGTCTTTGTTGGAATGCAAATACATCGAGTTCAGGACACATCTCCACTGTCAGATATTTCAACAATGGCCACTGTGAAGTATGTGCCCCCGGGCAGAAACTCCTAAGTTGAGGTAGATTGCAGAGAGCGAGCAAAGTTATTTTAGGGAATACAAACGTATTCCCTAATGAACTACAATCCACATTCACATTTATCCCTTCCACATCAAAAACCGCTTCTAATGAACTACAATCCTCTACGATCAGAAACCCTAGACTCTGTAACCTTTTCAGCATACAAGATGGAAAAATATTCAACAATTGTCCACATGATGATACGGTCACCGCTTCTAGTTTGGAGAAGGAATCTCGAGGAATTTGGTTGGGCCATATTTTTTTCACATTATCCAGTCCCGAGATTTCTAAGAACAAGAAGCTAGGAAATGCAACCTACAGAGTTCATCCCACCGTTTTGTTATTTATATTTTTTGACTAATTGAAAAAGGAAAATAATCCATGTGTAGGAAAACACAATAAACTACATCTTAAAGAAGGGTGGAGGAAAATGTACATGCTTAAACAAGTTGAATTTCATTGTCTAAAACTATAAGAATTTGTAAGGAAAAAATCAGTCAAGAAATAGCAGAGTTCCTGTGGAATTCATTTTAATACAACTCTCATACATTTGAAATGTTCCAAAAGAGTGTCTATTTGGTTTTTTTTTCCCATTTTTTTATTTAATTGTTAAAGCAAATTACTTTAAGCCTTAAATATTTTGATTGATTCTTATCTAATTGTCTTAAAAAAAAATTAAACCACCACAATCTCTTTTAATTTGGATGAGAATGAATTCATTATAAATTACAAAAACTTATTATAAAAAAGTACTACTTAAATACTTTTTATTTGTCTATAAAAAATTCCTTTATCTAGATAATAAATTAATAAAAAATAAATCCATAAAATTCTATACATTTATCACACAACAAAATAAAAATAAACTACCACTAATTCTAATATATATTTCTTAATTAAAAAAAAAAACCCAAAACATAATTTACATTCATCTAAATATTCATTAGAGTAAATAATTCAATACATTTTGTAAATCAAAAAATAGAATTTGATATTCTTTCCCAAATTAAAAATATAAAAGTTAGTGAATTCATTTCAATAATCAAACATATACTTCAATTATAAAACCAGTATGCAAAGATATGTACACCGTATAGAAGTGCTAACTTAGAAAAATTTTTAGCATTTCTTTACTAATAAAGTATAATTAGAAATCATTTTTATTATTCCAATACAAATTTTCATAATAATTATATAATTAATTATTATAAAACTTTTATAATATTAATAATTCAAATATTTTAAGATATTTGAATATTATTTTTTCAAATTAGAGTAAGAAGAAATATCATAATTAATTTTATAAATATTTTAATATATACAAACTACATTCAGCTTCCACCCTTCAAACCTGAATAAAAACAAATAAATTAAACATTTAATTATATTAAACTCTATTATTAACCGTTAAGTTAAATTTAGGTGAAAAATGAAAATAAAAAAAGAGAAACAAGAACTAGCTCAATCTAAATTTTCTTTATTTTCCGCCAATAATTTGATTGATAACAATGTTAAAAGGAAAATTAAAATCATAAGAATTAAAAAGAGAAGGATTCCGAGAGATAAACTGACCCTTTCATCAAAGAGCACCGGGAAGGGGGTATCAAGGTCTGCATGGTGAAGCCTTTGGAGGGAATGATATCCAGGGGAGACGAAGCTTGTGAGGTTGGGCAAAGATTTCAGTAAAATATTGCTTAATTTAGGGAAGATGATATTGCCTACAGGAGCAGAAGCCATAGAAGAAGAGAAATGATTTCTGGAGCTGCCACAGTTGCATATATGCCTCAACTTTGGTAGACCAATCAACGTCAGTTCTTTTAATTTAGGGAGGAGCTCAACATGCCCATCATCAACATTTAGCTCTTCAAGATCAAATACTTGTTCCAGTTTATCACAGTCTTCCACTGTGAGTTCTTGCAAATTCTGTAACAAACTGGGTGGGAATAATTTCAACAGTGACATGCAATTCTTCAACTTGAGAGACCGGAGGTTGCCGCCCAAGGAAAGCAGAAGTTGGCCATCCCTTATCTCCTGTAACATGAGAACCTCTGAGAGCGTTAAATACAACATAGATGTATTACAGATATTAACATAGAGTGAAAATAAAAGCATGATGATAAATTGTTTGTCAAATTAAAAAACCAGTCTATTAATTGTATTCAGTCAATGCTCTGTTTTGATTGGTGACGTTTTATCTTTGCGGGTAAAGTCTCATCAGATGGGTTTTGGGATCGATTTAAATGAGGGGATTCTTGCTGACTCAAATCAATTAACGAGGAGCTAGTCTCCAAGTATTTGAATTGAAGTGATTAAAAAAGCATTGACTAGATAGAAAGGATTATCAAGGTTTGACATACCGGTTGGTTGAGAGGTGGTGTACTAGGACCAACAATTGTGCTTGCAGGCTTGGAAAGCACTGGGTTCTCCTCAAAGCAGAAATTACTGAGCTTGGGTAAGTCCTCTAATGTCAAGGATCTCAATTCAAGGAACAGAGGCACATTAACAACATCTTCTTTTATTTCTTTCCTTCCTTGGGAAACCATCTCAACCATACTCTTGCATCTGGTTACTTTTGGTTCTTCAAGTCGGGAAAGGCCTCTAGCCACAGACAACGGGAAGAGAAATTTCAAGCCATCACAATCTTCCACTTCCACTTTTCTCAAGCAACCAAAGGACCCTGCTGGAAATTGGCCATGGCATACCTCTTGCAAGTTAATCAGCTGATTGAGAGACAAGGTCTCCATAACAGGAAAGACACCATGTGATGAAGTCAGATCCATCGAGTTCACAATATATTGAATCTCTGGACTGCTTTCAACATTAAGATGCTTTAATTTAAGAAAACCCTCCCTATTTAATTTGGAAAGAACATTAGTACCACCACACAATTCACGCAAGTGTAGATCTTCAGTTCTCTTCAACAACTTGCTGATACCATCCACCAGATGAAGGCTTGTGTCGAACTTGTTGAGCTTCAATGTACTATTGGTTTTATAGTTTTTTTCCCAGATCCAGATATCACCTACAAATATTCTATATCTCATCAAGTTATCAAAGACCATGTCTTTTGGCAGCAACTTGGCGTCTGGTATTTGTATGTCCAAAGCGGTTAAATGAGACAAATGTTTCAACTCAGCAAGGCAAGCATTACTCTTTCCTTCCCCCTCCCATTGAGTAAAGCTATTTTCCATACACAAATCCTCTAATCGGAACAAGCTTGATATGACACCTGACGGAATTACTTTTATCGTGGAAGAATCGCTCAAATCTAACAGCCTTAGATGAGTCAACTGTGCTATTTCTCTGGGCAACTGTTCCATATCAGAATTCATAAGGCTAAGAATTTCTAATTTCTTTAGCTCTGCAATTATAACAGTGTCTCCCAACTTGCATCCATCCAAACACAATGTTCGAAGATTTGCAAGGCACTGAAGTGATAAGGGCAGCGATGGAAGTTGCATTATAGAAAAATCTAATACTTTGAGTTGTTTCATCCCTTCAAAAAATGTGTTTGGGATTTTCACTACCGATTGGGTCTTTAGAAAACATTCAAAAAATTCAAGTTTTGGACATACCAACCCTTCTGGAAGTTCATGAATATCACAGTCATGCAGATTTACCCAGGTGACCTGGAGTTCATCTATCCTTGACCATTCTTCCACTCTTACAGTAGTCTTCTGGTGTGTAAACACATGACGTTGCTCGGATGCAATTTTTCTGGCAATACTCCGAACAAGATCATGCATTCTAACATATGCATTATGGCCAGTTTCTAGTAAAAAATTTGAGGATTTGAGGTTGTCAACCAATGTATCTATTCTATTTTTCGCCTCTTCCAATGTATTAGTTCCTTGAAATAATCGCAGACCCACACCATATTTCAACAAGTCCCTAATATGGATATAACTAGAAAATAGGCCACAAAGCAAGCACAATGACTTCACTTCATCTCCCTCCAAGTGTTCGTAGCTCAACTTCAGACTTGGGTATACCTTTGTCTCCATTCCTGTTATGTTTGTGGAGGTTTGCGATTTCAGTTGTTGCAGGGCATCCTTCCAAATGGACACATTCTTGTTTTTCAATGCCTTTGCCACAGTTACTATTGCAATTGGCAAACCCGCGCATTCTTTTGCTACATCAACAGCTATAGGTTGCAACTCTGGATTTTCAATGGAATCGCCAACTGTGTTCTTAAATAAAATCCATGTTTCATCTTCTTGCAAATGTCGAACTCGAAAATCTTTTTGAGTACTCATCTCATTCGACAAAACCTGTTTATTTCTAGAAGTTAGCACTAATTTGCATCCCTTGTGATCATCTGGCGAAGGAATTCCTACTTTCTCCAACTCAAGTTCGGCCCAAAGATCATCCAAGATGATGAGGATGGTATTCTCTTGCTTGATCCTCTGATGTAATCGACCTGCTCGTCCCTGTTCACTCACTTCCTCAAATTTCATACCTAGTTTTTCTGCAATTTGTTGTTGAATTTCTTTGTAGTCTGGAGTCTGGAACACAGATGCCGTGACCACCTTGTGGAATAACTCCTCTTGTTCGGCTTCTTCAGCCACTCGTTTCACCAGCGTGGACTTCCCGACACCACCCATCCCCCATACCCCGATCCTGTTGATATTAGCATCCCTTAAGGCCTCCATGACTTCATTCAAAGTCAACATTCTTGATTGTAGAGCTTCGGAAGGTGCAGACCTTATCTCTTGCAGAGGGGCACGATATGATACCTTCTCAAATTGGCGATCTCCAAGGATTTGAACAGCAACCCCTGCCTTCTTCCTTGCTTCCCTACTTAGCTGGTACCGCGACTTCAAATTAGGACACAACCCATTGAAACAACTCTTCCGCGCCTCCTTCTCATCTTCAAGGAATTTACAAGCATTTTGTATGAACTCATCAGCACGTTTCATCCACTTGCAAACATCATCTTCGATTATATGTCCATTCCCAATAGCTTCATCCACAGAGTGCTGCAGCCTAGCCCTAGCATCCCTCAGCTTCTCAACCTGTAGAGAGAGGTGCTCAATGTTGGCACGGTAGTTAAACAGATAACCCAGCTGACGTACAGCTGGATCAACCAGGTACTCTGAAACTTTTGCTGCAACCGAAACAACAATTTCTACCATTTTCTACTTGCTACTCCTTTCTTCTCTTTTGGAACACGATCAGATCGATGACAGAAAACCAAAAAAAACAGCAGCAGTAAACTAACAACAGGCTGCTAGCTACGGGAATCGGTGTCGCAAAAACAGAAATCAAGGAAATTGAAAGGTTTAGCAAGCAAAGGAGCAGAGCGACATAGACATATGGGCAAAATGAGTATGAGGGTGAAGAGAGTTGCACAAAGTTCTATGGAGGGGAATCGACAGAAAAAGCATATGGATGTTATTGGATTCAACTTGAAGAACAGAAGCAGAGCTGTTAAGGCTGATGATGTGAGAAAGGAAACAAGGAAATGAAAGATTTCAGCAATGAAATGTGAAGAAATCTCTCACCAGCAAAATGAAAATGAAAATCCCTGGCGAGAATGAGGATGAAAATGTAGAGTCAGGAGACAATGCTCAAACAAGGCCTCTCAATTATTCAAAATTGAAACTGAAACCCAAGCCAGGTTATCAATTGTGTCTTCAAACCTGCCTTTAATTACTGATTCGCATCCTTGTTAACTTATTCGTATTATTTTGATATACAATTGCAGTTTCTAATGATAAATTGATATCTTTGAATATTTGGGTTAACCAAAGTATAATTGGTTTAAGGGTTGGTTGGCATCATGAAAAAGTTGAAAAATAATAGGAAACCAAAAGGTAAAAATTATAAAATATAAAATAAAATAAATAAATATAATAAAACCTTGATAAATAATCTAACTAGATTGTTTTATTAAATAAATAAACTGCCAAATAGATAGGTTAAGGAAATTTAAAAAAAAAGCTTAAGTGACAATGTATAGAAAATCAAGAAGACAACCTCTTATACTTGTCAAATTTTATTAATTTTTTTTTAATTTTATTAATTTTTAGGTTATTTTTTGTTGATGAAAAATTTAAAGGGAAAAATAAAATGAAAGAAAAAATAAATAAATAATTAATAAATTATTTTTATATATTATTTCACATCTATCTAATTGAAATTTAATTTTTTATATAAAAATTAAATAATTTTAAAATATATGAGTTTTAAATAAATTTTAATTATATTTAATTTTATAGTAAAATTAAATATGAAAATAATATTTTTTATTAATTTTTTAAAACCATATTAGTTTATGAATATTGAGAGAGGGAGAGAGCTTTATCCGATAGGCATTGTTGGAGAGAATATGACATGGTCCGGTCATAAAAGAAAATAAAAAATAAAAAATAAAAAGGGACGGAAAATGACATTATAAAAAGAGGTTACTTGGAAGAAACTTTACAATCTCATATATGTATTAAAAGTTGTCATGTAATTTTCAAAGTGTCGTGGTCCCCCGCCCATTAAAAGTCTGTCACCTCCTATTTTAAATTACTTTCCTTTTTCTATTTTTTTATTTTGGCTTTGGTCCATGACAAGGAATCTTTACTGTTTCCAACCTGGTTGTATACTTGCTCAGAGTTTTATGTCTTGTTGGAAGCACGATTCAATAAACAAAAAATAAAATAAAAAATTGTTTTCTTGTTTGCTTTTTGTAAGTGAAGTTTCTTAGATAAATTAAGCTAAGACGTAATTATATACTTTATTTTTCTTTGAAAAATTATTTTCTTATGATAAATGTTTGTTGTACTTTTTGTAAGTCATTTTCAAAATTTTCTTTTAATAATCAAAATTTTTATTTTTTATTTTTCTAATAATACAAATATTCATATATCATTTTACCATAAATGTCTATGTATTTTTTTTCAAAAAAAATATTGATTTACTATAATTTTTCCCTTTTATAATGAATTTTTATGTTTTTTTGTAATTTATTAATATTAAAAGCGTTTTTATGTTATGTGATTATACTATCAAAATCACTTTCACTATTTTCATAAAAACTTTACGTATAAAAACATTATAGATTAAAAGTACTATCAAACATATGATTTGAATTCGATGGATAGTAGTTTTAAAAAGTGTTATTGTAGACCCCCATATGGGGCTCGTTTTTTTTTCATTTGCTGCAGGTCACACTTTTTGCCAAGTGGAGGGCTCTTAAAGAGCCAGATGTTGCTTCCTGGTTGGGTGGTCAGTGAACCAGGTAGTGGTTTGGAAATGCAGTAGGGTGGAGACACCTGTTGGAGGAGATTCGAAGGAGCTTTTTGGTTGTTAGAGATGGGGGGGGGGGGGGGGGGGCGTATTTTTCTTGGTTTGGGGATTACATTTTTTTAGAGAGGGTAGGGAACCCCCAACTGAGGGCTTGATGCCATCTGCATGAGGCGTGCAGCAATAGTGAGGGTAGTTGGGCAGGCCATACTGGCTGATGCATGAATAGGAGGAGGCAGGTGGTGACTTGCTAAGGAAGGTGATTCCAAGAAGCGAAAAAGGAAGAGAAAAAGAGGGGAAACAGGAGAGGAGGATGGGGGAGAAGGGAGGAGAGTTTAGCTTGAGAGGACTAGTGGGAAAGAGGCATTCTTGGGCTGGTTGCTTGAGAGGAAGGATAGCTGTCTGATTTCTTGCCCACCTAGCTGAAGAGAGTTATTTTGAGGTACGTTTATTGTGCATTCTTCTTCAGCTTCTATTGGTGTGCTTTTCTACTCTATTTTTACTGATTCTCGGATGACGATTGTTGATTGGGAGTGAATACGTTCATATTTTTGCTAATGGTTTTGTAGTGGTTTAGTTTGCTCTGGTTTTGATTTCTCCATGAGATATTTTTGTAACCACGTTTTACCTTTCATTTGATACTCATTTAATCTTACCCACCATCATCTAAGCCTGTTGGTATGATATGAAGCATAGCTTGTCGGGCTCATTTTCTTGTATCTACTCTTTGTGCTCTGTTTTGTTATCCTCCTCTTCTCTTGGTATCCATCCATGGTACGCATCCATTTTCTCATCCCTGCTTGAAGGAGATCCTAGAAAATCTGGAGTAGTTGTCATGGTAGCAAAGCTCACCTCATCAGCATCCCCATACCCATTTTCGTTTATTATTCATCGTTTTATCCAACATGCCTACGTCCCCATCCATCACTCCACTCCTATTCCCGTTTATCTTCATCATGCGTAAACCCCCACGCATCTCATACCAGGAGGTGATGTCTCAAGATGATGTAGGAAGCTAGTATTTGAATTTGTGGAAAGAATGGCAGATTTAGTGGTCTCATGGGAATACTATGGCATGAGTGTGGGATCTTCCCTAAAAATTGCCGCGTGGCTCCCTCTCCCTTGGACACGCAGACGGCCTCTTGCGACACGTGGCATCGCTCATTCCACCCGGACATCTCACATCCGGAATTCTTTTCCGCCGACATTCCATCTGGGTATCTCACATCCGAAATTCTTCTCCGTCGACATTCCATCCGGGTATCTCACATCCGGAATTCTTCTCCGCTGACATTCCACTCTGGTATCTCACATCCGGAATTCTTCTCCGCCGACATTCCACCCTGATATCTCACATCCGGAATTCTGTCCGGCCGACGTTCCACCTTTTCCGGATATCTCACATCCGGAATTCTGTCCGGCCGACGTTCAACCTTCTCCGGATATCTCACATCCGGAATTCTGTCCGGTCGACGTTCCACCTTCTTCGGATATCTCACATCCGGAATTTTGTCCGGCCGACGTTCCACCTTCTCCGGATATCTCACATCCGGAATTCTGTCCGGCCGACGTTCAACCTTCTCTGGATATCTCGCATCCGGAATTCTGTCCGGCCGACGTTCCACCTTTTTCTTCATCCTTAGAGCATTTTCTTGAGGTTCCCAAGATCTCATTTTCAATAAATTTTGCCGCCATTTTCTTCTCGGCATGTAACTTTAACAACTTCCGTGATTTTAAAATGTTTTAAAATAAGTGTGAATTTATTTTCGTAATTCTTAGTGATAGAATTTGCGAAGCTGATTCACCCAATAGTAAACGGGCTTTGGTGGGGGCCCCACATATATGACTGATTGATTGATTGACTGACTGATTGACTTGATTATCATACATAATTGATTTATCCTGTTCTTTGATATGTATGCTATTGTTTCTTAATTGAGCACTAACCTTCCTTCTTGATAGCGCATGGTGGCTCACTGCCTAGGTACGTACCCACTTTCACTCTGATCAGTGTCTATGCATGTTCTGATTTTCACATGTGCATGATTTATTCGAGGTATCCATTGATTTCCTCATCAATTGCCATGTCAGCTTCATTTTATTAGTAGAGACCCGACTTTAGGGACTTAGAGGGGTGCTACGGTCTTTACTGTACCTTCCCGATAAGTAACCTGACCCCCGAACCCGATCCAGTTTTTCGCAGACCACCTTTTCCAAACTAAGGAGTCACACTTAGGGTTTTTTCTTTCTTATTTTGTTTACCCTTTAAAAATAAAACAAAAATAAGTGACGACTCCAAGTCATTTTTTTAACCGATTAAATCATTTTTCAAAATAAAAATCGAGCTAGCCATCGAGTGGGAAACGCATGAGCAGAAATGCGGGGTCCACAGTTATTTTTAAAAAAAGTGTTATTTTTCTTTTGTTTATTAAAAAAGTTAAAAATATTTTCTCAAATTATTATCAAACACATTGTTATTTTAATAATATTTTAAAAAACATATGTCAAATATAAGATTTATTTTATAATTGTTTATGAGAAAAACTTTTTATTATTCAAAATAAAAAAATACATTTGATAGCTAAAAACTATTTTCTATTTTCTCTTCTTAAGAATAAAAAATAAGATGTTTTCAAATAACATCTCTTAGTTGCTTTCATTTATTTTTTGACAGTTGTTTTAAAAAATAATTATACAAGTATGTAAATTGATTAAAAATAAAGTTCTATTTTAAAAATATATTAAAAAATATTAAAAACAAGATAAAAACATTTATAGTTCCAAACAAACTTTTATTCTACAAATCATTAGAAAATAGTTTTCAAAAATTATTTTTTTAAACTATTTTTAAAAAACAGTTATCAAACATGACCATAATTTTTAGAAATAGTTCTAAATTGTTTTCAAAAATAAAATTATATTTCAAAACTCAAATATGAAAAATGAAATTTTCTCATCTTGTTTATGAAGGTACTATGTAGTAATGTATAATACAAAGGTTTTCAAAAATATTTTTAATATTATGAATTGTTGCCACAAGCATTCTACAAAACAATTAAAAATATCTAAAATCTATTCTAAAAAACAACTTATTTTTAAAGAAATTTTCAAAAAATTATTTTTTATCAAAAGCTTATCAAATATGTGTTTTTGAATTAAAAAATGTTTCCAGGAATAGTTCTCAAACAACACCTTAATATTTAAATATAAATAAAAAATTGTTATGATAATATTTTTTATCATGTATTATAAAATAAAATAAAAATGATTTTTGAAAGAATTATCACTTAAATGATTGTTCAAAATTATTTTTAAGTGATTCTTTAGATTTTAAAGCAATGTTTAATAATTTATCAAATATGTACTTTTTTGGCAGGAATGTGCTTTCAAGCATTAAAGTCGCTTTTAATTGATTTCAATATTAGTCCTAAGCGATAAAATAATTTTAGGCCCTCGAATTTAAGTTTGAATTATTGGTAGATCTTTCATGTTGGCACTAACAAAAATGAAGTGTATGGTTGGGTGGTGAATATTTTAGAAGCAAAAATAAACTAAACCAAGCGTGTGTTCTGAGTAGAGCGGGTGTCCTCATACATGTGGCCGACCTTACAACGAAAACGTGGGGTTGATGTGATTAATATCTATTAATTAATTATATTTAATAAAATATTTAGATAAGTCTTATCAATTGCTTAATGCCACGTAATCCAATTATTATTATGTTAAAATTAAAAAAGAATAAAAGTGATAAATCAGTATCTGTTTGCATCCATTTTTTAAAGATTTATATTGAAAATGTAATGATTTTTAAAATTTGATTAAAAAAAATTAAGAAATAATTTTTTTTATTATTTCAAAATTTAAAATTTGAAAGTGATTTTCAAGAATATAAGATAAATCTTTTTTAAAAAAAAATTGATTTTTAATATGGAAGTATCTATTTTTAAAAATAAAAAACAAGTGTAATTTCCCAAGAAGACTTAATTTCATATTTTGATGGTGATGCTAATAATTGTCAATCCCTAGGCTTCAAGATGAAAGATTAATAACTCTTTGATAATGTTTTAAAGAATAAAATTCTATTTATGACCAAAAATAGTTTTTTAACTTACTTTTTTAGACAAAAATATTGAATATTTATATATATTTCAAAAGTTTTCATTTTATTTATTATATTTTCAATTGAAAATAGGTTTGGGTATATAAGTGGGCCCACCCAACTTGAACCAAGAAAAAAAAAACTCAATGAGAGGAGCAATTTCTAGCAATATTTTCTAGCTTCAGAAAAATGTAATTACAAAAATGTCATCTCCCCTTTTTTCTTTCTTTGTCCACTTCAAGTGGGCTTTTATTGTGCAGACATTACTATCTCACAATACAATAATTGACATTGGAACGAGTGTTTGATAAATTAGTTTAATGATTAAAAATGGTTTAATAATTTAATTTAAATTATTAAGTAAATTGAGTATATTTGATAAATTAATTTAATAATGTAACTTAAAGTAAAAAAATAATTTTAAGTAATAAATAAAAATAATTTATTTATTTTTAAGTCTATATCTTTATTTTATTTTTAAAATTCTATTTGTCATAGTTATCCTTACGATCAATTCTAATACTTCATCACCTTTATTGTTACTTGACTTTTTTATTCTAATTATAATTTATGAAGATAAAAATATTAATTTGAAGATTTAAAATAAATTTTAAGTTAATTTTATCAAACAAAACTTTAATACTTTAAAGTAAAAATTAAGAAAAAAAAAATTTTAAGTCAATATTTTAAGTATAGATTAATTTAAAGTTAGGTTAAGGGATTAAATAATAAATATTAAGTTTTTAGGAAATACCCTGGAATTGTAGTGGTCCTTCATGGATAAAGAATTAGGAGGCCAAGTTGAAATATGGGACAAGGTTGATTGATTTTCTTATTTGATATGAGGTCTAAGCGGGAATGTTCGTGGGGAGATTCCAATCATTCCATTGGGTGGATGAGAAAAGGAGACAGCCTCACATTGGATTTTGTCACTCACGCTACTCCCATCAACCATATGGCCTGAGCATGGTGTTTCCTATAATTGAGGTGACTCCGTAATAATTATTTCACCAAATTCCGATGGTGGCTGCCAGCTCTAAAAGCCAAGTCACCCACAATTAATTATAAAATTAAAGATCTCATAAAGGAATCCACGTGTCAACTCTCCTCTTTCTCCGTCCGGCTTCCCACTTCTCTCTCATCCTCTCTTTCCCTTTCTCTCCCTCTTCATTCACCTTACCTTTCTCCCATGGTGGGACCATGTGAATTATTTCCTAACCACAAACGTGCCAATATTTCCACTAATTATTTTTCTCCCAAAAACCACCCAGTAAATTAAATATTGAAAATCAATAATTAAAAATGATTATTACTATATTTTTTAATAAATATTTTTTAAATACCTTATAATTTTTTTTTCAAACTTACAAAATATATAATAAATATTTTTTAAACACCTTAAAAAATATTATTATTATTTTTATCTAATATATATATACACATAAAAGCTAATTTTATGTGTGTATATATTGAAAATGTAATGATTTTTAAAATTTGATTAAAAAAATTAAGAAATAATTTTTTATTATTTCAAAATTTAAAATTTCAAAGTGATTTTTAAGAATATAAGATAAATCTAGTTTTCTTTCTTTCTTTCTTTTATAAGAAACTGTATTTTGAATATGAAGGTTTCTATTCTT
The DNA here is from genome assembly GCA_030345155.1 of Vitis x doaniana. Classification (NCBI taxonomy): domain Eukaryota; kingdom Viridiplantae; phylum Streptophyta; class Magnoliopsida; order Vitales; family Vitaceae; genus Vitis; species Vitis x doaniana. Next base: position 10,041,304 of record CP128322.1, read on the forward strand.
AAAAATCAAGCAGGCCATGGGAGACTTTCTTTCATATTTTGATGGTTATGCTAATAATTGTCAATCCCTAGGCTTCAAGATGAAATATTAGTAACTCTTTGATAATGGTTTTAAAATTTTAATTGTTTTAAAGAATAAAATTTTGTATATGACCTTAATTATAAAAAAATGGTTTTTTAACTTAATTTTTCAATAAAAATATTGTATATTTATATATATTTTAAAAGTTGTCATTTTATTTATTATATTTTTAATTGGAAATAAGTTTGGGTATTCAAGTAGGTTGACCAGACCTTATCCAATGAAAAAATAATAATAATGAAAGGAACTATTTCTAACAATATTTTATGCCTTTTAAAAAATATAATTTCTGAAATGTCATCTCCTTCTTTTCTTTGTCCACTTCAAGTGGGCTTTTATAGTGCAGATATTAATATCTCACAATACAATAATTGATATTGGAACGAGTGTTTGATAAACCAATTTAATAACTTAAAGTGATTTAATAATTTAATTTAAGTTATTAAGTAAATTAAACATATTTGGTAAGTTAATTTAATTATGTAACTTAAAGTAAAAAAAACAACTTTATGTAACAAATAAAAATGATTAATTTATTTTTAAATTTATATCTTTATTTTATTTTTAAAATTTTATTTGTCGTAGTTATTTTCATGATCTTTTTTAAATACTTAATGACTTTTATTATTATTTGACTTTTTTATTCTGATTATAATTTATGAAAAAAAAATGTGAATTTGACCATTTAAAATTAATTTTATTAAAAAACTTTAATATTTAATCTTCAAATTGATAAATTGTAGTTTTTTCATTCATACTTTCATTCGTTCATGTACAGAGTATATATAGAGGGAAATCACCATTCTAAGAATGGGAAAGAATGATACAAGGAAAGAATGATATAAGGAAATAACAACTAATATCCTAATATCTCAACTTTCCTAATATCTCAATATTCCTAGTATCTCAATATTCCTAATATCTCAATATTCATAATATCTCAACTTTCCTAATATCTAAACATTCCTAATATCTTAACACTAAATGATATAAGGAAAGAATGATATAAGGAAAGCATTCCTAATATCTCAACACTCCCCCTCAAGTTGGTGCATAGATGTCACACATGCCCAACTTGTCTAAAAATCTTGAGAACACTTGACTTGAGACAGCTTTGGTAAGGATATCGGCCAATTGATCTTCTGATCGAATCTTAGGCAATTCCACAATCTTATCATCCAACTTTTCCTTAATAAAGAATCTATCGACCTCGACATGCTTTGTACGATCATGTTGTACTGGATTATGAGCAATGTCACATGCGGCTTTATTGTCACAAAACAATCGGATTGGTTGCCTAGATAGGTAACCTAAATCCTGTAAGAGGAGTCTTAGCCATAATACCTCACAAAGTCCTAGAGTCATACCTCTAAATTCCGCTTCTGCACTTGAACGAGCGACGACATTCTGTTTCTTACTTTTCCATGTCACAAGATTACCACCTACAAAGGTAAAGTAACCAGATGTAGATCGCCTATCATCCACTGCACCAGCCCAATCAGCATCAGTATATACTTCTATACTCTGATGATCAACATTTTTAGCAAACAAAATTCCCTTCCCAGGAGCATTCTTCAAATACCTCAAAATACGCATGACTGCATTCATATGTTGCTCTCTAGGATTATGCATGTATTGACTCACTACACTCAATGCATAAGCAAGATCTGGTCTTGTATGAGCTAAGTACATTAATCTCCCCACAAGTCTCTGGTATCTTCCCTTATCGGTTGATACTTGATTAGGCTCAACACATAATTTCAGACCTTCTTCTATTGGTGTATTAACAGGTTGACATCCCGACATTCCAGTCTCCTGTAAAAGATCTAAGGCATACTTTCTTTGAGACATAAAAATTCCTTCACTTGATCGAGAAACTTCAATCCCAAGAAAGTATTTCAAAGGACCTAGATCTTTCATTTCGAATTCTCTAGATAGATAATTTTGTAGAGCTTTTCTTTCTTCAGGATCTTTTCCTGTAACTACCATGTCATCCACATATACGATGAGTACCGTAATCTTACCATGTTGCCTTTTTAGGAACAAAGTGTGATCTGAATTACTTTGACGATAGCCAAAAGCTCTCATTGACTTTGTGAACCTTCCAAACCATGCTCTCAGGGATTGCTTCAACCCATACAATGACTTCTTCAATTTGCACGCCTTTTGACATTGCTTTTCTGACACCATGCATCCTGGTGGAAGATCCATATATACTTCTTCAGATAACTCGCCATGCAGAAAGGCATTTTTCACATCGAATTGTTGTAATGGTCAATCTAGGTTTGCAGCTAAAGACAGTAATACTCGAATTGTGTTGATCTTAGCTACAGGTGCAAATGTCTCTGTGTAGTCAATTCCATAAGTTTGAGTGTACCCTTTTGCTACCAGTCTTGCTTTAAATCTTTCAATACTACCATCTGCCTTGTACTTCATAGTATAGATCCAACGACACCCAACTGGCTTATTTCCTGGTGGACATTCTACGAGTTCCCATGTTTCATTCTTCTACAATGATTTCATCTCTTCATTCATGGCTGCTTTCCACCTTGGATCAGCTAAGGCTTCCTGCACACTGTTAGGAATAGCTACAGTAGATAATTGATTTACAAATGACTTATTTGATTCAGACAAACGATGGGTAGACACATAGTTGCTCATGAGATATTTGACTTTAGTAGACAATTCAGGTTCATATGTGGGTTTAGGAATACCTCTATTATGATGATGTGGTAACCGTCTCATGAATGGATCAGGCTCCAAATTAAGAACACCCTCAACAGATGACGATTGGTTTAGTATTTCAGTGAAGACATCTTCGGACCCAAATTGTTGACCACTCATATCCAACTCACCCACTTCCTGGTTCACTTGTTCAGATTGTCCAGATTCATCTTCCTCAGAGATATGATAATTATAATCGAGAGTCTGAATTTCCTTATGGTACTCCCCCTGAAGTTCAGACTCAGATGAAAAATACATTGAATCTTCATGAAACACCACATCCATTGTAATATACATTTGTCGAGTTGGAGGATGGTAACATCGATATCCCTTTTTATGCAATGCATATCCAACAAACACACATTGCAATGCATGGGAAGTTAACTTGGTGCGTTGATGCTTGTGTAGATGCACAAATGCCACGCAACCAAAAACACGAGGAGGTAGATTTGGGACGATTGGGGCAACTACGGCATTAGTAAGAGCTTGGAGAGGTGTTTGAAAGTTAATTGAGCTAGAAGGTACCCGATTGATCAAGTATGCGGCAGATGTGATTGCTTCTCCCCAATAAGATATCGGTGTTTTTGCTGCTATCAAGGAAGCACGAACAACCTCTAACAAGTGTCGATTTTTTCGTTCAGTGACTCATTTTGTTGAGGTGTATTGGAACAAGTAGTCTGATGAATGATGCCATGTCTTTCCAAATACTTTTGAAGATCAAAACTTTGATATTCTCCACCATTATCACTACGTAGAACCCGAACCTTTGCATTGTACTGAGTTTCAATCATTTTATGAAATTTTTGAAACAACAAGTTCACTTCATCTTTGGTCTTCATCAAGCATAACCATGTCATTTTGGTACAATCATCAATAAAAGTAACAAACCAACGTGAGCCACTCAAAGTTGGGACTCTGGATGGGCCCCAAACATCAGAATGTATAACCATAAAAGGGAACGGACTTTTATTCAAAATTAATGGAAACGAAGCACGATGGCTTTTAGCCAATTCACAAATATTACAACGGAAACCAGAAATATCACTCTTTGCAAACAAACTAGGAAACAATTTTTTTAAATAACCAAAGGAAGCATGTCCCAAACGTCGATGCCACAACCAAATTTCAGACTTTTTCTTCTCCCCCTCAGATCCATCTACCATCAAGGCTTGTTGTAACTTATTTGAATCCTTTGACTGTAAGTCCAAGTAATAGAGTTTTCCTCGTTTAATACCATAACCAATCGTCTGTCTTGTTTGGATGTCCTTAATCACACAAAATTCAGGCCAAAAAATGACAATACAAGATAAGGCTGCAGTGATTTGAGAAACTGACAAAAGATTGTAATCTAAAGATGGAACAACTAAAACAGAATCCAAATTCAAAGTATCAGTAAGAGTTAAGGATCCTTCCCCAATGATTGGGGTTGTGTTACCATTGGCTGTGGAAACAATTTTTTGTGAGGAAGGTCTAAGGGGTGAAACCTGTCTAGAATCAAAAGTCATATGATCTGTAGCACCGGAATCAATTATCCATGCACTATTAATAACAGGTGTAAAAGTATTTAAAAACTTACCACCATGATTAGTAGCGGCTACCAATGCAGAGGCTTTCTCAGCAACATTAGCTTCTGTTTTTATTTCGACAACAGTTGCAGTTGAGGTTTTCTTGGAATCCTTCTTCCGTTGATCACGATTATTATAATTAATAACAAAATATTGATAGCCTAAACATGATATAAAGGTCCATGGTTCAAACCCTCGGTTCCTTATTGTTTTCCTGGTCATACCAAGAGTCGTTGCTTTGAAATTGTGGGATATCCAGACTGGTGGGACCAGTCTTATTGCAGTGAGTGCATTTGAAGGTTGACTTATCAATATTAGGGCTTGTCTTAGGATGGTTGATCGCTGTCGGACTACCATAGCAACAAAATATCCAGGATTTCAGTTCCATGGCTCTGATACCATCTTCAAATTGATAAATTGTAGTTTTTTCATTCATACTTTCATTCGTTCATGTACAGAGTATATATAGAGGGAAATCACCATTCTAAGAATGGGAAAGAATGATACAAGGAAAGAATGATATAAGGAAATAACAACTAATATCCTAATATCTCAACTTTCCTAATATCTCAATATTCCTAGTATCTCAATATTCCTAATATCTCAATATTCATAATATCTCAACTTTCCTAATATCTAAACATTCCTAATATCTTAACACTAAATGATATAAGGAAAGAATGATATAAGGAAAGCATTCCTAATATCTCAACATTTAAAAGTAAAAATTAAGAAAAAAAAAAATTTAAGCCAATATTTTAAGTATAGATTAATTTAAAGTTAGGTAAAGTGATTAAATAATAAATATTAAGTTTTTAGGAAATAGCCTGGAATTGTAGTGGTCCCTCGTGGATAAAGAATTAGGAGGCCAAGTTGAAATATGAGACAAAGTTGATTGATAAATTGCATTGATTTTCTTATTTGATGACTTATGAGGTCTAAGTGGTGTGGAGATTCCAATCATTCCATTGGGTGGATGAGAAAAGGAGACAACCTCACATTGGATTTTGTGGTATTGAAACCATTCACACTCGAAAACTTCCACGCTACTCCCATCAACCATAGGAGCTTGGTATTTCCTATACTTGAGGTCTCATTTCCTTAATAATTACTTCACCAAATTCTGATGGTGGTTGGCAGCTCTATCCGCCAAGTCACCCACAATTAATTATAAAATTAAAGAAATGGAAATCCATTCTCATAAAGCAATCCACGTGTCAACTCTCCTCTTGCGCCGATCGCCTGATGAATTTCTAGACCCTCAAAACACGCGTGGAAGTTTTTGAGTTTGAATAGTTTCAAAATGACAAAATCCAATGTGAGGTTGTCTCCTTTTCTCATCCACCCAATGGAATGATTGGAATCTCCACACGAATATTCCCACGAGAAAGAGTCCTAGGGATAGACCCCTCCTGCCAATCAAGGGCTAAACCCGAAACTTAGACAATGAGTTATATACGATTCAACGGACATTCAACAAGATAACCCCGAAACGAGGCAACCCCTCCATGGTGGAAACGCAGCAAACGCTGACCCCAGCCTCCGACATTAAGGTATAGTGAGGATGAGAGAATTAATCAGTTCTTTCAATTAAACCAAACAGTTATCCATTTAATTTATATATTATTAAAGTTAAAAATAATCATAGGAAGCTAAAATTTATATAATATATAAACAAATTTAAATTTATAAAATTTATTATTATATTATTAAATTAAATCACGCATAATTATAAATATATTAATATTTTAAATTTATTAAATAAAATTTATATAATCTTTAAATGTGAAAATATATATTGAAAATAAAAAATTATTATTTAATTTGGACTATGTATTAGAGGTTGTATATCCTAATTCTATAGTTTTAAAAAAATTACATTATTTACATATTTATTATTATAAAATTTTAAGAGAATCATTGTTCTAGTTTTTGTTTGTGACATGTAATCACTTAGAGGAATGGTTCCCATCCAATGTCTTGAATTACCAGGTTCAACTCTACTTTGTTTTATCAATTAAGGACAAATTAATGTCATTAATTTAAATTAAAATTGAAAAATAATATCATCTATCCCACATTTGAAGATTATAAAGACCAACATTTGAAACTAATGCTGCATATGAATCTGTATAATGCGAATAAAAGTTTATATTTGTTTATATGAAATTAATGCTACATATGAAGATCTGCATAATGCAAATAAAAGTTTATATTCGTTTATATTCCTCATCTATTCATTAAATACTATGGTGCATGAGGTCCCTAGGACTAACAAGGCTTTATAGTCATTTATATTCCTTAATCCTTCATTGAATGTAATGGTGTGTGAGTGGCTCGAACCAACAAGGGTTTATATTTTTTTTATATACCCCATTCATCCACTGATATACTATGGCACATGAGAGCCCTAGGAAAGCCACATCCGCCCTTAATCTACATTAAAACTCAAACTCAATACTATCTGTCTTACATTTGTCCTTAATTTATATCAAAAGTCAATATCATCTAGCCCCATATTTAAAACCACATCTGAAGATGGTAAAGGCCAACAAAGTTTTATATTCTTTTATATTCATCATTCATCCATTGAATACTATGGCGAGTGAGAGTCCAAAGGAAAACCCATCAAATGTTGGGAACACATCTAAAGATTTGAAGATGAAAAACCAAGAAGGGTTTATATTCATTTATATTTCTCATACACAGAATGTTATAAGGTTCCTTATACACAAAATGCTATGAGGACTAAGAAGGGTTGATCGTGAAGATGGTAAGGATTAAGAAGGATGGGAGACATATATGAAGATCTAAAAATAATAAGGAGAGGACCCTAGGGAAAGCCCATTGACTAGCTAATTCAATGTGTTTGGTTCGACATTGATCCCACATCTAAAGATGATAAGAACTAGAAGGGTTTATATTCATTTATATTTCTCTATTCATCCATTGAATATTATGGTGCATAAGGGCCCTAGGGAAAGCCATTGATAGACTAATTCATTAAGATTAAAAAAAAAAAAAAAGGTGGGTTACTAATTTAGCGGTCCAATCGCCAATCTATCCAATTCGACGTCAATTCAATATGTTCTCCACCTCAAAGGGCCTATCAAATTAGGTTGGCCTTCCTCTTTGGTATTGCTCATATAGTAACTTGGAGAGCAATGTGTGCTTTTCACTTGAAGGTAGGTATAATGATATAGAGGCATAATTATTTTCAAGGTCTTGACATCTCTTCACAAAGCGCCTTCACAATTGCCTCTATAATTTTTTAAGGTTAAGAAAAGATCTCGCTTGAAACATGGCTTGGGGGTTCACTCGATAGGCTTCGGGAATGTAGGTATAATGATGTTCAAGGTCTCAACACCTCTTCTACTCTTCTATTCAATAATACATGTCTTCTTCTTGCCAAGACCTCTAAAATTTCCAAGAGTTAAGGAGAAATCTCATTCGAAAATTAGTTAGAAATTTATATATTTCAAAAAGTAAATGAAATGGATTTGAAGTAATATATAAAAATAATTTATTGACTTTAAATTTATTTTTTATTTTTATCTTTATTGTTATTTTTTCCTCAAATTTTATCAAACCCAAACATAATGCTCAAAGAACAAATAAAATTAAACCCAAATGCTTCTAGTGTAATAAAAAAGCATAAATTAATTTTTTTCAAGAAAGATAAGTAAGAATTTATGAAATTAAATTAATGAAAAGTAAGTATCAAATGCAGATCCATAACCCACACAATTTTTCAACAAATCAACATTGGAGCTGCTAGGATCATCCTTTAAGATTTTGGACTTGGGTCCATTAGGCGAGGGCAAAAATATCAATCTCTACGTTCCCAAAAACATTAATTTAATTAATATTCTTAGGAGTTGAAATTGTCATTCAATCCTATCAATTATTTTAGTTTTTGAAAATTTATATGATGTTTTTTAATTGTTTAATTTGGTGGAAAAATGAAAATTTTCAAATTGACTTTTCCTCTAGTTCTCCCCCAAGAGACGATGAGAATATATATATTTTTCTTTCTTTCTTTTTCTTTTTTTTTCCTAAAAAAACTAAAATTCTATTTTAAACCGTAGAATATACTAGAAATCCTAGTGTGTTATGAGGTGAATATGTGAATGTGAAACACACAATTCTTATTGTTTGTGTGCTCTTTGTCTTTCTTAAAAGCCAATGAAAAGAGGAGAAAACAAGAAAGAAAGAATAAAAAAAATGAAATCTTGGTTGATGACAAAACACATGCATTAGGGGTGTAGTTGAGTTGGAATCTAAGTGCCCATTTTTCATGGATTCATATTGACATATGCTTCAAATT